>CAXIVR010000001.1:150545637-150702335 GCA_964035755.1 Teleogryllus oceanicus
GAGCGTTTCAACACCTACCTAATTTAGATGTCGAATTATCTAGAACACAGCGTGGGAACTATTTGTCGTTGTGTCCAACACAGATCATTTTCCCAGAATTTCATTCGGAATAATGATGTCCCAGAAATATCTATATTACTAATTTAAAGTTAGTAATATAAAACATTACATTTTTTGTGCTCTTATATGAGAGTATTTTATTTGCGGTTCTTGAGCAGTGCGTGTGTTACTTTTTTGAAAAATATTTTCAGTGATTTTGTACAGCAGTATTTTTGCCGTTGTAGGCCTTTAGTCTATATTACTAATTTCCAATGCGTGCAAAAGTTGCAAGAAAACTATGCAGACTACGGCCATACGGGAAGTGTCTATTGGTCCGTTAGATACTCAGAAACTCGGAAAAACTACAAAAACATTAAAACAGTTACGATTTTGACTGAAAAATGCAAACTATCGATTTTGTTATTCCTCCTTCTCTCATACTGCGCTTACCGACTGCATTCTCATGTTCAGTGCGCCGCTGCTAACTGCCTCAGTAGGCGCGTGATTAGCTTCTTGGCTTACACCACGTATCTGGCCACCAACTTTTATCTTAACCTACCTCAAATACCAGCCCCATCACCTTTCAAACGTGCCAAAAACCCCAATAACTAAACACGAATCTAAAAAAAATATCCGTATCACATATTCTCAAACAAATTTGCAGATTTAGATCCAGACTGAGGTCAGGAAAAGGGATTTCCTCCCTCTTGTAATATCAAGTAAGTTTATATTTAAGGTTAGCATATAAGTCTGTTATATGCTAACCTTAATAACATATGTATAGTTATATTTACTGAGCTATGTAAATTCTTCAAAAATTAATAAATGTAGAAGAAGAAGAAGAAGAAGAAGAAGAAGAAAGGCCTCTGAACCGCATGTGCAACCAATACCCGGATACGGGATGATTTGAAAGCAGTTTTTGAAGGGCGGAAAATCCGACAGTGGCTAGGTCATGCTTGTGGCATGGAAGAAGAACCCGAGGCAGGTGCCGGAGAAAATTAAATCCGTACAGCAATGTCCCATCCTTAAAAGATCTTGCATTCTCACAACCAGAAAGCTCGGATATAGATAACCGAGGACGACATTTGGCGGAGAAAGTAAAAATTATCTCTCTGCTGTTCGATAGATTGCAAGATCGCTTGCAGACGGTCAATGACCATCTTCCCGCAAATAATACAATAATACCATTTTTGTTTCTGTAGACTATTAGTTATTTAAGAAACATTATCATATACGAAGATAAAGCGACAAAGAGTAAATATCTTGCATTTGAAAGACTGTTTGTGTGAAATGCCAAATACATCATCATTTATGACGTACTACATTATGCTCCATACTTTACTCGTTCTAAATATATTTTTTTTATTTTCTCGTAGGCTACGAATATACGTAGCGCAGAGGAAGTTACGTAATGCTACAAAAATATATGCTGCGATTGTGACGGAAATGCTCATTTACAGGTCCCCGAAACAGAAAAGGTGTTATTTCTCAAAACATATCTGCATTTCCACCGGCCCCTCTGTGAACAACTCCAGCGCTAGACCGAGCACAGGATTGTCCCCAAAATGGCTATTTCCATGTTGATCTGTACAAACCCAAGGCCATGTGATTTTGAAAAGATTCTTCTCATAATTTTTCCAAATACTTTATATGAAACCCTTAAAACATGAAAATTTTCTCGAAAATGATACCAAATTTTTTCTGAAAAGATTTTGATCGAATAGAGAAAAGAACGTTTATAAATATGGTATGAGTCTCATGATCATTAAAACCTCTGGAACATCAAACATTGCCAAAGTTATTTTTTCATTTGTTCTCTACCTACAATATTGAAGATAGAGCCATACTAGGTAGCTAGATATATCAATATTAGGAGTATTATAGATGACATGTTCAATTTTTATTTTCTCGCTAAGGAGTAAAAAGAAATTTATGTAATGCTGGGCGAAGAAACGGCAGAAAAACTCTTATTATAGGGCCCTGGTTCTGAAAAATTGAATAAATCCTTGGTAAATTTAGAAAAAAAATGTCTATGACATGGCATAGCCAAAATCCATATTTTGTGGGGCCTTGTTACCGAAAAATCCAATGAAGGCAAAACGTCACCCAGACTCTCCCTGTCGGTCCGTCCGTCTGTGGACAACGCTAGCGGCTAAACTGATAAACTGATTTTCCCAAAATTGATATTCTCCAATCTATCTGGCTGATGTCGTGGCCACTTCAATTTGAAACCGATATTTTAATTTTGGGGATACTTTACATGAAGCCCCTGGTACATTTTCCAATTTTCCAAAAAAATGGCTCCATCGTTTTTGATTAAATTTTGTTGTTGGAAGGAGTTAAGGAGAATGGTGCAGGTCCCTTGTTCGTTGAAAACCCTGATTTTTCGAGAATTTCAAAAGTTCAAAATTGCTTTGGAGTCTTCCTACAAGTAAAATATTAGAGATAGAGATTTTTCCCTCAATGAAACCTGTTCCTTAAAGATACATTTTGAAGTAAGGTCATATACAATTTTTTCAGAAATTTGAGTACTTTTCGCGTAATTTTACGTGACAATACAGGCGAGAAAGTACGCGCTGTTTTAGATCTACTTTTACATAATGCTGTAGTATTCTCGCGAAATTCTGAATCAAATCTCGACAATTTTCAGAAATACATAAACAATATTTTGTCAATAACGGCTTCAAATTAATTATGTAAACCTTTTTGTAAAGATAGAGCACAATATACTGGTTTCTGTAGCATAAGGACCACTTTGATAAAACCTTCCAATTTTCAAACATTAAATATTTCAATATTTTATGCGCGTCTGGGACTCTGAACAGTTCAATGTCATGGAGGGGCATTGATGAGCACCTTAATCTCGCCTAAAGATACGCTCAAGTTGAAATCCCAGCTTGGAAAAACAATTTTGCAGGACACTCGCAGAAGCATCGAGTTCAAGTGTGTGATTCTTTGGCTAGGGCACAAATACTAAAATAAGATTACATAATCGCTACGAATAGTTCGAGAAAGTTGTGGTGTCCACAACCAGCTAATTACTCTGCTGTTTAGACTATGAAACTTCATATACTTTGAGATTTTTCAATCTAAAAAAAAAGAATTAACTTTTACAATGGTGTACATATTTGTATATTTATATAATATATTTTTTATGTGAAGAGAGAATACAGAAAATGTCAAAACACTGCATCGACGGTTTCCCCCTTACAAAACCACAAAATGGTGCCATAATTCCCGAACACACCGGGATCCGGCAGTCTTCGACGAGGCGTAACAGGACACACATCCTTTCGAAAACACCTTTCTGAATACTTATCACGCGCAGATAACCACGCTAGCTGGAAGCGCCGGTTGCCCATCGCCGCGCGTCGCCAGCCGATGCCAGCACTAAGCCGCGCGGAAGCCTGCCCTGCGCGACGCGGGAGGCGCATTGTCGCGCCTGCGGCAGGCGAACGCTGCGGCCCGCGCCCACGCCCCGTCCTCCGCCCCCAGCGAGCGCCGGCGCTGAGAAACCTCGCGGAGGCGGCGAGTCGATCTCCGATTTTTGCGGAGGAGGAGCAACGTAATAAAGTTGCGCTGGCGAGAGATTTATACGACGGCAGAGATTTTCGCGGGATGCGGTCGCTCGCGCACGGCTGGCTCGCGCTCGGCGTGGGGCGGCGAGGTATGGGGCGGCATGGGGTGGCGCCGCACGGGGCGGCGAGGCACGGGTCGACGTGAGGTGGCGAGGCATGGGGTGGCGTGGGGCGGCGAGGCATGGGGCGGCGAGGCGGGGCGGCGAGGCATGGGGCGGCGAGGCATGGGGCGGCGAGGCATGGGGCGGCGAGGCATGGGGCGGCGCGGCGTGGGGCGGCGAGGCATGGGGCGGCGAGGCGATGGGGCGGCGAGGCATGGGGCGGCGAGGCATGGGGCGGCGAGGCATGGGGCGGCGAGGCATGGGGCGACGAGGCATGGGGCGGCGAGGCATGGGGCGGCGAAGCATGGGGCGGTGTGGGAGGCGCGGCGTGGGCGGCGAGGCAAGACATGGGGCGGCGGGGAGGCGTGGGAGGCAAGCGGCGGCGAGAGATGGGGGGCTAAGGTTGCAGGGCGGCATAGGCGTGGAGACGGAGGCAGTCGCGAACGGAGATCAGTTACGTATCTTAGTATTCTAAACTTTACTATATTTTTAAACCCTAGATCGTATTGCTATAAAGGCACCATTTTAAAATAGAATTTATGATCACTGGGAATAAAAATATTTGGTGAAAACTCTTTATTCGCTGAAGAATACGAAATAAAGAATGTGTTGGAGAAGTCTTGAACGTTCCATGACACTCACTCTGAAGTTTTATATAGTACATTTTTCACATGAAATATTTAATAAATATTCAAATAACAAATCATGGAGTTTAAAATGCGGTCGAACACATCACAGCTAACTCAATGGTTCTAAGAATGGGATTTTTATGTTCAGTTCAAAAAAGTCAAAACACGTTTATTTTCGACCTATCTGATTTGATTCATTTATCTGTAAAGACTGTATGTGACGTAGGAGATAATTTTAGATCTTAGGTAAAATATATCTAAAATAAAATCCACTACTCACGAGAAAAAATTAATATCTACCAATATCGTTAAATTAAATGTATTGATCGCAGCGCTTGGAATGTATCAAGTAATATCGTGTATGTCAATCTTGTATTTGTAACCAATAAAGTTTTTTTATCCTGTGATGTTTCTGTCACTCATTAATATAAAATAACGAATTGAACTGTCTTATTCTAAAATTATTTTCTTAATTACGACAATCGCAATTTATGTAGCTACACACTTGAAATATCCTGAAAAGAAGTCCGCAAAACGTTTGAATACCTTAGAAATTCTAGAGAAGCCAAAAACTAGGTGAGATTGTTCATTGTGTCTGAACTTGAAGTTGAAATCGTCCATAGTTCGTCCATCAGGAATTTTTAATGAGAAAACTCTCGGAAATTAATTTTTAAAAAATCACCGCGAACTTTTCTATTAAATATTTGTTAACTTCTGGCATTTATTTATACACGTGTTTATTTAAGCGTCGAGTGAAAATACCCTATTGTACGATAAACAGTAATGGCGTGTTTCTTCAAACTTAAACAATTACCTAGTGTATTTCGTTTTAATACACGACGTGATAATACTAAACTCAAGAAATCATTATAAAAACATCTTGTTAATAAATTACAAATTCAAATGCGGTAAAAACGAGAAAAAAACAAAAAAAGAACGATTACGGTGGCATTAAGATAAAAATGTACTCCACAAGCACCTCACCTTGTTCATATGTCGCAATTAGGGAATCAAAAGTTCAATTGTTGATATAATGATTTCACTTTTAAAAAATTCATTTTCAGTTTTCAATTGAAGTCGGGTTGCACAGAACACCACCGAAGGGGAGTCCTGGAATTGTACACCATTACTAATATCGACTTGGGAATTAGCGTAACTTATGATCGCCTGCGACAACATTTGAATGAAGGGAACAAACTGCACACAGGTTGGATGTGAATCCGCGAGGTTTCAGACGTGCACCGCCTGCACACGTGCCAACCGAACACTCTCCCACCCGAGCCGACACTTTTCAAGTGAATTAAATCCTGTGTAATAAAAGCTTACAAAAGTATTTTAGAATGTCATCAGTTCAATACTTGTTTTCATTTAAAATTAGTACCATACGACCTTCAATTCGCCTAAGGTGTTTTGGGTTCGGTGATCTGATTTTGCAAACGAATCATTCCTGGAATTCAGTTAGTAATTTTTTTCCTCTATAATATATGTATATTGAACACTTTATTAACACGATCCTGTATCAACTCTGTAATCGACAGCGTCCAGTGGAAGTTGAAGTCAAGACCTCTTAGTAATTGAGAATGAAACAAAGAACCACGAGGCTCTGATGGTAATTTTTAAATAGTTCACGATTCCCGCGAATATCGACATTGCATACACACGAGAAAGAAATTCAATGATATCTTGATTAAGTATATCTACACCGTATGGCTGATTTGGATATTTTGCCTTTTCTCTGAGGAGCATTTATGTAGTTTAATTACTCAACATAATGTCATTTAGATACATTTAGCGATACATTTCTTAGCATTAAAAAATCTGCACGCATACACAAATGTATCATGCAGTAAATTATTTGTTCTGGTTTCAACATTTATTATAGACAGTTTTATCTGTATTGTTTTGAATAATGTATCATGTAGCTAAAACCACACAAGACTATGATGTGAAAAAATGTGTTTTCTTCTTCATATGTAGGCACTATACATCGAATGGTAGAAACAAAAGGAATAGTAGGTACTGCTGGTAGGTTGGTTCAACGTACAAAATATTTACTCTATTCACCAATGCATTTGAAGAATACGAATATAACTTTAATCTTTGGTAAACAAAAAATATATTTATTTAAATTTAAATTTACTAATTTAATCACCAGTTTTTTAGTCAATTAAATTAATAATTCCATTTTTACTTCACCTTGAAACAATTTTATTTAACATACCGTATGTGTTTAAAATAAAAATTACTCAGCGCACGATACAAAATTCAGGTGTTAACTTTTGTAATAATTTTTATTCGATGCATTATTATTTTATTATTCGTATGTGAGAACATTCGGTATTGAGATTATTCGGTGTGAGAACAATGATATTCACATGAGACATGCATCACCGCAAACATGTGTCAGATTGTACGAAAAAATGACGGCGGCAGTACTATATCAAATACTAAACCAAACTTTAAACTATACCAACATTTTTTTAAAAAATGCCTGGCTATTCAAGTTCCAATATCGGCCTTTCAAGATCTCGTAATTTGCACATCAATTAAGAAGAATATTTTTCTGTTTGACATTGTTAAGTTGAATAGTTATAAAAATAGTACCTTCTTTTAGGAATTTGAGAGTGTCTGTTCCGAAAAGTTTACTCTTTTTTATTTTTCGAAAATATTAAATTTTAACAAATCCCGGACGTAAGAGGCAGACGAAACAAAGCATCGTTCTGATGAATAATGGAGTTGAACCAAATTGCAACGTCTAAAATGGCCATCTGAGACGTTGTGGTACTCTGTGCTTTAAGTTTTTCAAAATCCACCAAAAAGTGTGCTTTTTTTTGTAAATTCCATTATATTTTCATGACAATGAACTCTTCTATTACATGTAATAACGCCATTCCGTTTATGCTGACAACACACATTCAAGAGTATTGACTTAACACAGAAGCTAATAAAATAGATAATATAAATCCTTTCTAATTATTGTGTAGCAAAGATATAAAATATTATTTAAAAATTCTACTTGAAATAATTTTTAATAAAAGTCCCTCAAGCCATCCGTCTTGCGCTGTCTATTAAAACCATCCTAAGACTTTCAGATTATTTACGCGACTCCAAATTCAAATTTTTTTCGGTAATGAACTGTATTTCTCTTTTTCTATGCTGTGATTCAAGAAATTTTCGAACGATGGCAAATTAACACAACATCCGCTATCATACCTCTATCACACAACAACACTACCGCTATCGCTGTAGAGAGAGGAAGTTATGTAATGTGGCACAAAAAACGGCAAATTTTCAGCAGAAAAACTCGTATTACAGGGCCCTGACAACGAAAAAGTGGATTCATTCAAATGCTAAATTTAGAAGAAAAAAACTACTACATGTGGAGTAGCCAGAATCCATGTTTGGGAGTCCTTGACGCCGATGAATCGATTGACGGCAAAATGTCTGTCCATCAGTGAACAATGCAAACGGCTAAACGGTTCAGCCGATTTTCTCCCAAATTTACACTTCCCTATCGAGTTGCCTGATGTTGCGGCTCCTTTTGATACTTTACATGAAGCCACTGGGATATTTTCAAAATTTAAAAAGAATGTTTCCATCGTTTTTTATTAAATGTTGTTATTGGATAGTGTAAAAGACGCTTAAGAGAATTCCGCAAGTCTCATTTCTGTTAAAAACTAATTTTTCGAAAATTGTAAAAACTGAAAAGTTTTTCGGCTTCTTCCTACAACTATAATTATGAAGAGACAATTTTTTCTTAATGAAATGTGTTCATTAAAAACAATAAAATAATAAACAAATAAAGTAATGTTGAATTTTTTGTAAATATGAGTATTTTTTGTGTACTTTCACGACAAAGATAGTCGCCCGCTCCCAATTTACTGCGCTTCGTGAACGTAAAATAAATGGTGGTGCTAGGCAAATGGATGTTACGTGAGTTAGAATTTGTATATTATTTCATATTTATTTTGTTCGTTTCGTACATTCGAGCTTTCATTATATGTTTTAAAATTAATCTTTTAGAAATTACTTAAAACCTATTTTAAATTGGGTTCTTTCATTGAGTTAGATGTGAAAACGAATAGATGAATTTTCTTTGCTTAACAAGACGTGGGAATGAAGTGTAATGTCCGTAAAAATCAAGTAATATTGATTAATATAAAAATATTATATTTAATTATTGTATTTGTAACCATTGAATCCATTTTCATTCTCTTGCTAGCAGTATCAACAATGTTAATTCGCAAAATGTGTTTCCCTTACGAATTAGCGATCATTGTTGCCTATTTGTAATATATTGCTGTAACGCCCCACTGATAACAAAAGGCGATAATGACGATTGCCTTTCGTTCGCGTTAATAAATTAATAATTTTATTTACGGCTAAAATCGTGCATAGTTGTTATATTTATGTAGAACGAGAATACACTGAATTCAATGGCAGAAAGCTGTTTTCGTTTGAAGCATTTGAATTTTTTTAAATATATATATTTTTCACGCTTTGTTTCTTTAAGAATTTTTCAAATGGTAATTCAAGTGTAAGACCGAAATTTTCATATTATATTACAAAGCTATTGCTGCGAGAAACGACGTGCTGTTGTAGCGCCACAAGGTACTACATTTGTAAACTTGATGAGCCGGTCTCCGGTGGCACAGGGACTCGAAGCAACGACCAAGAACGCGAATATCATCCCTTCCATATACATCCATTCATCATCACCATCATGGTCATCATTCTTCATTGAGTGGAAGGCACCACTATGACAACCTGCCCAATAAAAGGGACGTCATAAATGAGTAAGCCTGCACCATCGTCTATGTTCAGAAATTTATACGGCACAAATCATCCACACAATTCGATTAATGTAATTTGGTATGATTGAGAAAATTACTTTCCCAAATATTGCCTACTTTAAATTTCGAATGAATTAAGGTTTTAATCCTAATTAATTACTCAAAAAGAAACCAGAAAAATAGAAAAAGATTTTTTGATTTGTGGAGAATTCAATCCTGAGCAAGTTTGTATGATTGTATGAAGATCATTCCACTTCGTAAAGACCATTGCTCGATTCTGAAAGTTACACTAACACATTGCCTTACAGAATTCAATTATTTTATAAATGTAACTCGATGTTGAATAGAAAATCTCGGCAAATCAAATCAGAGCAAATAAAGTTCGCACTCGAGAAATATGTATGTACCAAGAAAAATATTTAATTATATTTAATCTTCAACCAAGCATAAAAAAATGTATTCTCTTTTAGTATTTGTCTAATGGAGACGGTGAAGGGATTATCAGTCAACAATTTCTCTCTATATCAGCAACTTGAAAAGTTCAAATCCCATTGCAATGTTTTCTCGCAATACTAAATAGTCCACCTTCTGTTCCTTATGCCATTGATGTATTTTAATTTTAGACCACTCTAAAAATATTACCCGTGGCCTAATCAAAAGAGAAGTAAATTTAAATACAAGTCAATCGCAAAGGCAGTCAGGCATTTTAGGACAAGATTCACTAACTGTAAATTCTCAGAAATAGAACTCACATATATTTTATTCGGCAAACCCTAATTTTTTTTTAAATTGTCGGCATGTCTCCACATTAATGTAAACTTACAACAAATATAATTTTTCACGGTTTTATTACGCTATTATATTCATTAATTAGATATGTATGGCGATAATATTTACATTCCAATTATTATTACTAAACATTTGACACTAATAAATTACCTTCAAAAGAAATAGCTTTGATTTCATTTATAGGTGAGAATATTTTGAGAAATCTAGGACTTCAAAAAGAGTCACTATTAGAAATATAAATATTTTCATTCCCTAAATTTTTGTGGAAAACATTAAAAAAAAGAAATATTAAGAATATTGATTAATGAGGGAAATATTAAGAATATTAATTAATGAGAATAAACAGGGTATATTATCTGCACGTCATCAAAATGTCTTATTAGAAGAACGTTGACCACTTTGCAAAATCAGCTACGATGAATTGATTCGCCTGTTCGCAGTTTGAGATTCAAGAAACTAGTCACCTCAGTCTACCATTTATAACGGAGTGACGGCTTTGTTTCGCATTTAATTACAATAAAAAATAGTTATTTTCCAATAGACAACCAACATAATCAGGCCCAAGTTATCACAATATCTCATCTATTTAGGCATTTTATCGCGCACAATCGAAGAAGCTCTGCTTGGAACAGTAAACTTTTACATTTTAAAGACACAGCTATTAGCAAATTAGAGTTTACAGTTCTTTGAATTAATGTATGCTTCAGGAGATTGCTCGCGCGATGATGTATGAAGCTTCGTAGTTGGTCATTCCTCAAAAATATTTTTTATGAAGATTCGTCCTTTGATCACAAATTGAAATTAACTTCTTATTGAAGCACATGTATTTATTGCATGAAATTTGAAGCCGCGTTTTGCAATTTAATACTTGTATTTCATTATGCTCCTTTTCAGGATTAATAATTTTTCGAGCCCAGCGATATATAACCCATCTGCCAAAAATGAACAATAGAATTCTTCAAACAAATTACTTTTCTGCAACAGATATAGATTCAATATTGTCAATACCTGCAGGTTTGCCATTTGTGACTGTTTTCTCATTATAATATGCAAATACACTGCGCGAAACTTCAATTGCTAAGCAAATAAGAAAGTAAATTCATAGAAATATATCTAGTGCAAAATACGCGTATTAGAACTGATTAATTTCTCACGTGTACTACTCACAAAGAATATTTTTTGCAACGAAAGCCAACTGGACCGCTGTATCTTAGGTGTAGGTCTGTACATCGCTCGTACTTGTGATTCGATATAATTAAATAGTTCTTGTTTATTTTCAGGCGAATATTGTAAATATGCAAAATGGAATAAAAACCATCAAGCGAATACCTTTTACCTCCTGAATACATCACGGAAGAAAGCACCAGGTGTCATAAAATACCTTTACATCTAAACTCAATGTAATTGTATGTATAGGAAGTTCAAAATGAATCTTGATGCGAAAAGATACATTATAACTAATCACAATACATATTCCAATTAGTTGTCAAATATTTTCGATGCATTTTAAAGAAAAAAGGAAAGACCTATCGTGCGTAATAATGGAAGAAATAATGTTCGATCTTCCATTCTACAGAGTGTAGTGATCAAGTGTATCAAAGCTCTACTATTCATCATCCAAATTTAATGACCAAAAGTCAAAGTGATGATTGACAGTAATGAACAGCATACTATCTTTCGAATACATACGCTACTCAGAAGGAGGCGACAAACTGACTAATAAGCTCAAAATATTCAATATTGCACTCCTGCTCCTGTATTTGACACAAACACGGAATGTGAAGGATATTTTTAAACTTTTATCACATTTAAGCGGCAAAATACTAAATGATTATTTCAATTGTTCATCACTCTAAACCTATGATAAATGATACCTTGTATTAAAGAGCAGTTAAAAGAGAGTTAATTTAACTTATGTTTACTTTTAGATTATGCAAACCAGTTTAAAAAATAATATTTTCATACAGAATGTATTCTCTAGAAAAGCAATGATTTTTTATTGAAGCATAATAGGATATACGAAAATTATTCTATTCGTAACTCTCTAGTACACTACGCAACACAAAAATAATTTAGTTTAGACACAATTAACATTTCTGCTTCCTTTAAAATTATATTTTTATGGATTGTGTTGGCAGAGTTTACGGCGAGATTTTTGTGAAACCAATCGTACATAAAATTAAGTAAATACATTTCTTCAATGTTATAAATAATTTTTATGTAATTAAAACTGTGGTACAACAGTAAAGAAATAGTCTTAAATTTTGAATATTCATGCATTTCCGTATTTGACTAATTTGAGAACTAAACATCTTTTTTCAAACTAAAAACTTCGGTAAAAAATCTAACTTCAAGAAAATTCAAAGCAACTGTATATCGTCCACTTATATTCTTTCTTTGTATAGCAATGTAACATTTTCTCACAGCGGGATCTAATACAAACAAGCAATTTACTACTCTTCACAAACGTCCTTTTTTTTAATAGTTCAATAGTTTTCGATTTCCACTTCTCAATTAAATTTTCAACCCAGTTCTTTTTGTCTCTTAACAAATGTCTATTGGCAAACAAAGTTAATGTCAAGTTTTTACATTCTGGGAAATACGTATTTTATTTCCCAACAATAAGATTCCGTATTTAAACGCAGATGCGTTATGCTTCCAGAGCCGGTATTCATAATAGGACAAAGCATACTTGCTAGATTAATTAAGAATAATAAATGTCACGGTGATTTCAATTGGCACTTGGGAGTTCTTTCGTGTCTTTTTCTATTCTCAAGTAAATTTTTGTCAACTTCAAATGAACCTTATTTCTGGGGGTTAAATGTCCGTAGAATAGTCGCTAACTGCACTAGAGAAAAAACGTCGATTTAAAATCGGGTAGAATATGCATAGATTAAAGAAAGCAAAAATATTTAAATGTTGATGAATGAAGGTCGACTTTTCCGCATTTTATCACCTAACAATAAACATGAAAATGTGCCAATCGCGATTAGAGTATATTAGGTAAAAACCATTTCTTCTAAAAGTTTTTAACAACTTCATTGTAAGCATGAGAACTCAACGAACACTAATGGGTGGTTCTGTGAGCAAGAAGTAGAGAATACTAAATTAACATCATAATAAGGAGTTAACTTTGAAAATGAAATCAAAGTATGAATGATTTTGTCATATTTACGTTTGATCTCTCTAATTGTTAACGTATTTAATAAAGAGAGTGATGGAAAAGTTATACCGGAGAAGAATGGATTCATCAGTAACACAAAATTCTAATTGAGGAGATTACTGAGAAAAGGAACACTTAAAAAATTCAATAACTGCATGGGGCAGAGGTTGTTGTCAGATTCTTTGTGTATGTGGGCGGAGACAAATAGGTATTGCTCCTTCACCAGAGACGCATATATTAAGTGAAGTTGCATGGGGATGGGTGGAGGTGGGAGGGCCCAGGTTATCGGTGATGGTGTTGGGGGTGGAGGTGGTGACGGTTGTCGCGGTAGCGGCGGTGGAGGCGGTGGTTGCGGCGGCAGCGGCGCCAAGACAAGACCTGTGCCAGCCGCGTGCTAGGCGCCTCCTGAGGGCAAGGTGCCGCCGGCGCAGAGCTCCGTGCTCAGAATGGCTTGTACGGTAGCTCCGGCTGGCGGGGCCCGTTGTCAACCGCGCGGGCGCGCACGTGGTCCTCTCCTCCTCCTCCTCCCCGTTCCCCTCCCCTCCCCGAATAAAACCTGTTTCCCGCTGGTGGGCCTGGCGCAAACAAATGACCGGTAGTGTGGCCATGTTGGATTTTCATCGTGGTCGCCGACGCAGGCGGCTAGATCGGCTGGCGAATTCACGAAGGAACGACCGAACGAGAAAGCGCCTCAGGGAGGAAGCGTGCAGGCCATTCGCCCCCGCCGACGCCCCGCCACATGGCCTGACGGGCAGCCGGCGCGCTGGCCGCCCCGCAGCCGCCGCCTCCGCGGCCCAAAGCAGAGCGCGTGGACCTGGGCCGCCTCCGTGGCCTTGTGCGGCGCGGGCGCGGGCGGGCGGGCGGGCGCGGGGCGGGGCGGGCGGGCCGCCGTCGTGCCTTCGCGGGGCTCGACGCCGCCCGCCGCGCGCCGCCCGCAGCCGCCACCGCTCTCCGCGCCGGCCATCACGTGCTCCGCGCCGCGCGCTCTTACGCCGGCCACACAAACTTTCGCGCCGCTTTGAAAACACGTTGCGGCCGCGTGCACTCGGCGCGTCCACCAGCCAGTCGCAACGGCGTTATGACGGCTGATGATTCGAAGGGGCATTTAACGCTAGCAGATGACGTCGGCACCAGATGATTTGTGAATTCAAAAAGAACAATCTTCCAGATCACTTCCAGACCGTACACTGAGGCGGCACGTTTTTTTGCTGTCAGGCACTGTTTACGTTGGCGTCTTGAGGGAAGCGGCGCGATGCAAGAAGTCGAAGGTGGTGATGAGGACGAGGAAGTCATCGGCGTGTTGGCGACGCGCTGCTGTCGCAAGGCGGCGTCGAAGCGGGGGCCGTGCGGTGTTGACTGGTCGCGGGCTCGTATCGACAGCGCGAGCGCCGCCAGCTGAGCGACGTCGACGCGGCGCACACACGCGGCACATGGCCGCCACCAGCGGTACTTACATTGGGTTCGTGGAGTTCCAATATATATCCGGTAGCCGCATGCAGGTGGCCTCGCGCGGAAACGCCTCCATCACCGCCAGTAGCAGCAGAAACAACACGAACCAAGGCATTACGGCTGGATGAATGACACTGTCCTCGAACGACACACGGCTGCCCGAGCACCCCGCGAGCGTCAGCACTCGCCGCGGCGCCTGACACGCGGCCCGCCCTGCGCCCGGAGGTGGCAAGCGTCCCAGTGGGCCTGGGCCTGGGCCTCGGCGCGGGGCACGAGACACGTGCGCGCGCGCCTTGCGTGGCGGGCCGGGGCGGCGGGCCCCTCGCCTCCTCGCTTCTCCTCGCCTCCTCCTCTCGTCTTGCCTCCCTCGCCTCGCCTTGTCTCGCCTCGCCTCGCGGCGCCTAGGACTGCGCTGCGCTGCGTCGCGTGGCGTCGCCCCGCGTCGCGTCGCGTCGCGTCACGTCGCCGCGCTGCGTCCTGCACCCGCGGCACCTCGCTCGCTCGCCCGCACGGCGCTTCTGGTGGCTCGCCCCTGCGCGCTCTCAGCGTCGCCCGCCGCCGACTACAGAGGCCTCTGCCCGCCCGCCGCAGCACTAGTTGCCACCGCCGAGACTGCGTACTGCATTGCCGAGCGCCGCGCACGCCGTGCGCCTGCTCCGCACCCCTCCCTGGGCCCTTCCACGCGCGCCGCCCCTCGCGCCGCCCCTCGCGGCCCCTCCCCCGCCTCCCCCCCTCGCCGCACCGCTCGCGTGGGGTTGATCTAACGCGACGGGGGCGGCTAGGGGGTAAAATAAATACTCCATATCCAGAAGAGAATAGAAGGGCGCGGAACCGCCCCGCCTTATGAACCATCTGTCAAGAATCAACGCCGCCGTGAGGCTACCGAAATGTGCACGGCGACAGCGGACGCCGCCGCTGCCAGCGAAATTGCTATCTTAATTTTTTGCGTGATCAACGGAAAACAGGATTTCTGAGAGAGTCACGTAAGAGAGAGCAACTGCCGGACAGCTGACTTGAGCACAGTACTCCCAATCCGCTGAAATGAAGGCCGCACCGCATGCAAGCTCGAATCACAACCTTAAAGAATGTAATAAAAGCTCAACTCCCTCTGATAATGAACAGAAAGATCAAATCTCTCCCACTCTATATAGAAATAAATTACTGGGCTGTTAACAAAATGTTTATGAAAAGAACATTCACTTAATAAATGCTTCGGTTTGCGACATATTAAAATTCGATTTTACCAACTAAACGAGTTATAAAAATTGTAAATGCACGCACATACAAATAATTTGGCATTTTTCATTGTGTTAAATTAATGTTTTTCATTCATCTTTTAATTTTAGTTAAGAGATATGTTCTCAATATCACTAGAACTCCTACTGCAACTCTTGATCACTAGCTATAATATATAGTGTGTGATGTATCATACTTTCTCGTGTACGTAGTACAGAGAATTTTACGTAATGCTGCAAAAAATTGATGTCGATAGTTTTACGAAAATACGCGGTTGGCAGTCCCTGATACCGAAAAAGTGTTTTCTCAAAACGTCTACCTGTGGGACTGTGCCTGTCGGTTCGTTTGTTTGACTGTCTAACGCAGGTAGTGGATTAGAGTGACTCTGTTTCATGAAATATATCTTCTTCAGTCTTGGTAGTCGTCCAGAGGCATCGAGAAGTATCGCTTCATTCTTTCTCCAGTCGTCTTAGCTCCAGCAATATCAATTGCAAAAAACCGCGCACCGCCCTCTAACTGGTTTCAGAGGCAAGCATATATGCGACTGTGCGAATCAATATCAAGCATCTCAATGAAGAACAATCCCAAGCGTCTCAATGATGATCCGTCGTTGAGAATGGAAACCCAATCACAGAAAAAACACGTGCTGAGCTTCCTCGATAAAAGGTTCGCATACAGGGCAGAACAAGGTATCTTCCAGTTTACACTTGTGGAGATAAAGCATCCGTGACTCATCAGAATTGTAAGATAATAATTTATCTCGCCGTGCTTCCAACTGATTCACGATTTAACCGAATGAATCAATCGGCAGATGCGTCGTCGCTTGGAGGATGCATCCCATCCCTGCTGCCAAACTCTTTTGTTGCATACAGTTTTTCTCTCGCTTCTTCCACCTAACACCTCTGACGGCCACGAGTCTTTACATCTGTAGGAGTCATTCCTGATCACTCATACTGCTTCACTTGAGACGTGGAATGTACATGCTACCCTGTTGTGCGTAGTCCTTCGCTCCAGTAGAAGTGGCACAACCGGGGTTTCAATAGTCAGCAGCTTTCTCTTCTCATGACTATGACCTCGTGTTAGCTACGTTCGTGCAGCATTTATCATCGCCGCATTCTTGATGGCAAAATCCGGGTGATCTCTAAACTAAAAGTGTGTATCGATCATGATGACGAGGTATTTTCTGGAAGATCGTGATGAAATTTGGTCATCACCGACCTTGTGAACGATAGATTCTTTTCTTTTCCTACTAGTCACCAGAATCACTTCTGTCTTCTTTTCGACAAGTTCTAATCGTGCGGAATTCATCCAGGCATTGACTAACAATGGTAATGGATTATTGTAGATACACACTATCACTATACATTTTACTACAGTGACGATGACAATTTCGTCTGCGGAGGCCATGATCTCGATTGTTTCTGAGAGAGGGAGCCTAAGCCCCTCATCATAAATAATAACCCCCAGCAGTGGACCCTCAACACCGAAACGTGTCGAATGACGACGGTGATGTAGCGTATCTTTGGCCCATCACCCGTATTGTGCACTAGAATTCTTCAACTGAGGTATTTAACCACTATCTCCCTCAAGTAAGTTGGTACATTGATTCAATGAAGGTCCTTATGAATGTCACTTCACCTTGCCGAGTTAATGGCCGGTAAGATGAAGGCTCTTCTGGAGATTTCATCCCTTTGGGAGAAGAATCAATTGTGTTTGTTTGTTTTTTTCATCTCTCAGGAAATATCTCTTTTCTTAAGAAAGAATTGTAGAGATCCGAGACTTCATTAGGAGCGAATATTTCAGACTTGAGGACAATATTGACAATACTATCTTGTAAGGAGCCCTGATGTCATCAGTACTATTGTGCGAGGTAGCTCACCCTTAGAGACTAGCGGTGGCAGCTTCTGGCACAAGTATCATTCTGATATTCGTCTGCTCGCTAGGGTGGTCTGGAAAAAAAACATGACTATTCTCAGAAGAATTTTAGGACAAGTTGGATAGTATACGATATGCTAATGTTAATAATAGCAGGCTTGTATGTGTATCTTTAAATTATTCATCGCATAGACATTTAGTCTATATTCAAGCTTTTAGCGCAAAGATGTTTACCTTCTCATATTTCTATATACTGAAGCTGATTTCTGACCAGTTTTGATTGCTCTTGCACTTATAGAAAGGTCTTGTTGCCAAGAGCTCGCTGGTACTGACTCCTGTCTTGAAGGCGTGTTGGCGCAGTTGAGCTATGTCGTTTCACTAGTAAACTAGTAAAGGTCGGCGGTTTGGTTCCTCTTCTGGACATAACTGCATTACAAGCACTGGTTATCGAATCATAATTTTGTCTGCAATTGTCGGTCTTAGCTGATGGTAAAATATTCTTCAAACAAAGGCACAATACTTCCTCGTCCAATTCTGTGGCTCTTACCTTACATCCCGATTCAAGATTTCCCTGCCTGCTATGACCTAGCACCTCGTATGGATTCGTCTCCTACTTGCTGTGACTGTTAACTGACTCTCCAAGATACTCCAGTTCTCAGAAAGCTAGCATAAACATTAAATCCGCCACAGAGCACACACCACCTCTGAGGAAGGTGTGTTTTTCCGGTATAAACAAGCACTACTTGCAAGAACACAATATTGTAATACAGCTCACTTGTTCGTTGTTAAACTACCCCGTGAAATATTAAATTCTGGTTTTTGTGTCTTATTTAAGTAAAAAATAAGAATTCATTTGAGTTCAATTAGCCTTCGTGAAGGGTAAGAGTATGCAGGTAGAGTAGCCTAGAGAACCCTCAAATCTCAAATTGTTATACGAAAAAAAAATACCTTCATAACTACTCTTTTTCACCATTCACTTTTTCTTAGCCACTGCTCTTTTTCAAAATTCACATAGATTTTAGTTTTCATAATACGAACTTTTATTCCTGGACAAAACTTGGATATTATCTCCAGAGGAAATCGTAGGGTAAGTTGAACTCGATGACGGTTGCTGACCGTTAAAAATGCCAGTAAGGTCTACCTTTTTGTTTCCCTTCATTTTACCAAAAACGAAGTAGGTAGAATGTTATGTAATAGCATTGCCCAAAATCGATGTCGAGATTTTTAACAGAAATAAAAGTTTTGGGTTTTCGTAATACCTAAAAAGGGTTTTTGTTACAAAACCTTTGTCTATTTGCCTTCCTGACCTGAGAACAATAGCGCGTAAAACATCCATAGAATTTTTCATGAAACGAATATTCCTCTGAGGATTTGGCCCCACTCAAGACCCTGTCAATTCGAAACGAATGTTACTTTTTGGAGACACTCCACATTACGCTCCTGGAACATTTTCATTTTTTTAAAGTACCGATGTTTTTTTATTTTAGCTAGAATATAGTGAAATATGTTTATAAAGATGACATTGATCCTATTTTCATTAAAATGCTCTGAATTTTTGAAAATTCAAAATTTTAAAAGTTACTGTGCTCCATTATAAAACTACATTAGTTTTAGAGGTAAGAGACTTTCTCAATCTCATTTTTGTTCAAATCCTTGATTTTTCGAAAAATGTTAAAGTTCACATTTTTCTCTACGTCTTCCCACATCTACAATGTTAAATGTTGAGATTTCATACTTCAATTAAATATATTGCTAAAAAACAAATCTTGAAATTAGATCATGTACAGGTTTTCTTGTAGTTTTGTGTGAAATATTACCAATTTTTAAACAATTATTTTCTCAAAAAGTCTCCAAATTTTGTTCTTAATTTTTTTTCCTTGGATAGAGCAAAAACGGTAAAGAATGGAGCCGGACACATTTTTCGTGAACTCGCGAAAAATTCCCAAAAATTGCGGCGAAAATTGCCAAACAAGAGCATTCAAAATGTAGAACGCCGAAGATAGAGAGTTTTGTTATGAATCAAATGTGTTTTAAACAATCAGGTCTTAAAAAATTCATGTAATTTGTTTGAAAACGGAAAATTTTCGTGTAATTTTCTGCTTGAACTTAATGCGATGTATAGAAAAACATTTTTTTGAAAACAGATCCAAATTTTTTCTTTAAATTTAGTCCAGGGATTTAGAGCAAAAGACGATTAAAAATGAGGCAGGCCTCATTTGCATTGAACTAACAAAGTATTCGAAAATTGAAGAAAAAAAGCGAGAAATAATGTGATGTGGACCCCTAGTTTTATCTATATCGGTGTTGAAGTATGGAGTAACTGTTTCATAGTTTAGGACTTTTATTATTAGTTTCCTTTTTAACTTTCAGTGATAGTTTCGTCTTCGAACGTTTATAGGATGTTTAGAAAAAAATCGAACCCGTCACTACACGTAATTTCTTCGTGTTAACTCCGGCATTCTCTTACCCCTAGGCCTGCCCATCACCACGTCCAATCTTATTTTAGTATCTGTTGATGTAGATAAGAGTTGTGCAGTCGGAGGAATATTGTAAATGTAGTTCTTCAAAATGTTCAAAATGTTTGTGGCTTTGCTTCACCTCAAAAACTGAAAATATTATATCATAAACTGGCAGAAAACCATATGTTGCTAAACACTTCTATTATTCGTTTTTAAATATATAAAAATGTTCCTTGCAATCTTTCATAGCATTTGTTTTAAACTTTTGATTTTTCAAAAAAGTCACACTTGTAATTTTTTGAAATATGTCACATCGTTTATAGTTATTTTACAGGTGTATTTTTCAATTTTATGCATTTGCTAACACAAATTTCTCAAATAATATCTAATAAATTTTCTCGATATATCAGAAGTTGCGTGTTAAAATAACCACAAAATTGCCCTTTTTCAGAGACACTCAAACGGCATTTACTCTTAATCAGCCATATTTTGTCCTGAAAATGTATGACATTTGGCATGACATGTCCTCTTGTGACATTTTCGAAGTATCATTTCAATTAAACTACTATTCACGAACAGAAAAGTTGAGAGAAAGTGAAAAATAACACGACTTATGAAATAATACACAATTTTCTCAATATAAATATAAAAAGAAAGAACACTGAAGCATTGAGTTAATTAAGAAGAGCTTACAATTAATGTACCTACACGGATCACACAACATTCGATGAAGGCAATTGATCAAATTATAATTAACAGAACTAATACTCGATATGAAGTTGAAACAAAAGATTTAGGATACAGTGACCACGATGCACAAATTCTTACCATTATAAGAAATGCGATCACTGACACAATAAATAATACACGTATGACTAGATTGTTTACTAAAAGTAAAATTAAATTATTCATTGATTACTTGATGCACGAGTCATGGGAAACGGTTTATAATACTGCTGACACAAACGACAAATATAATTCTTTTTTTTTCAACTCTTTCATTTCATTTTAAGACTTGCTTTCCTCTTCAAAAAAGGAAAATTAAATATTTCTCGGAAAAGCAATTCTTGGAAAAGGGATTAGGACATCTTGTAAAAACAAGCGAATTCTTTCTTTCATTTCTAAACGTCATGACGTATCTCAAGATTTCCTTATCTACTTTAAAAAATACAAAACATTGTTACGAAAAGTCATAAGGCAGGCTAAAATCATGAAAAACGATCACGATATTTTGAACTCAAATAATAAAACAAAAGCAATGTGGAATATAATAAAAAATACTACCAAATCAACTAGAAAACCCGTAGAGAATGTTGTTTTAAAATATAACGATATAAATGTGAACGATCCGGCAACAGTGGCTAATCTCTTTAAACAATACTTTTCGAGAATTGCTGCCGATCTCACTAAGGGTCTTCAGGCACAAAATTCAAAAACAGACAGTTCACCCAAAATTTTAGACACAATGTTCGTTTCCGAAACTTCTTCCTATGAAATTCTCAAAATAATCGGTAAACTCAAAAATTAATATTCACCCGGTTTAGATGAATTTCCGGATTCCTTGTTAAAGACTTGTGCGTATGTCATTATACACCCGTTAACTCACATATTTAATGCATATTTATGCACTGGAACGTTTCCAGATATTTTCAAAACAGCTAAAATTAAGCCGCTTTTCAAAAAGGCAACAAAAATGAAATTCAAAATTATCGGCCCATTTCTCTTCTAGCAGTTTTTTCAAAAATATTAGACTTTTTTACGTACGAATGGAAACCTTTCTCACTAAACATGACGCGCTTTCAGATTGCCAACATGGATTTAAAAAATCAAAATCAACGGAAACAGCTATATTTTCTTTTCTTAAGGATGTCGCCACATCATTGAATCAAAACGAGGCACCTATTGGATTATTTTTAGATATCTCAAAAGCTTTTGACGTCATTGATCACGACATTTTACTTTCCAAATTACCTTCATATGGAATTCGTGGTATTGCTCTAGATTGGTTATGTTCGTACCTTAAACAACGATCTCAGATAGTTGAAATACCTTACTGGAATGATGGAACATTACGTACGCACCTTTCCTACTCTTTGCCCGTTGCATGTGGAGTTCCTCAAGGATCGATTTTAGGCCCTATTCTGTTCCTACTTTACGTAAACGATATGCCCTCGACGATTCGAAACGGAAGAATGGTTCTCTTTGCGGATGATACGAACATCCTTTGCAATAAAGAAACAATAAATAGTACAATATCAGATGTTTCAAATTGGTTCCGAAATAACAAATTAATAGTAAACGAAAAGAAAACGGTTTTAATGCAGTTTTCCATTTCAAATAAACAATTCTGTGCTCCATTGAAAATGAACAGTGTACCATTGACTGATGTTAAGGCAACAAAATTTTTAGGTCTCTCAATTTAGTCAAACCTTAAATGGAACGTCCATTTAAATGAATTGAACACAAAATTAAGTTCATTATGCTACGCGTTCAGAATTCTTGCAAATTCAGTCAGCCTTCATACTGCTCGTTGTGTATACTTCGCGAATGTTCATCCCCGCCTGAGATATGGCATGATATTCTGGGGAAATACATCTTATAGCTCCCAGACTTTTGATTACAAAAACGAGTTGTACGAATAATAACCAAATCCCACCCACGTGATTCATGTAAGCCTCTCTTCATTAATCTAGGAATTCTACCATTACCGTGTCTTTTTATTTACGAATCAGTGGTTTTTGTCAAAAATGACTTGCTCAAGGGCGAGAATATATTTTCGGAAAATGCCGAAGTCTATTACTATAACACTCGACGTAGAAATCATATTCATCAGGTGACAGTATCAACAGCTCATTACAAAATTTCACATACAATACATGTACATTATTTTACGACACTTTGCCAGATGACATTAAACGATTAAATTCAATAGAAAAGTTTAAATCCCAAGTGAAATCGTTTCTGCTGCATAACTCTTTCTATACAATTAGAGACTACTGAGCATCACAAGAAAAGTAACATTAATTTTAACAATGATACATAATGCAAAATTAACTATTTGGACAGTATAAATGAGTATAAACAACCTGTAACAACTATTGTACTACAGCTTCCGGGTCAATGACCCCCATCTCGATCAGGTTTTTCGTCCAGTTTCCCTGACCCATTTGAGCAAATGCTGAGATGGCCCTTGTTTTGCTTCTGGACATAAATGTAACTTCATTTTTTGTGCACGTCTTCTAGAATTCAGTGGGAAATACAATTATCCAAATTATCGTTTCCATGTTGTCGCGGCAGGAAGTAATAAGAGCCAAAATTTATTGCTTATTTATCCTTGAAAATAGATTTTGTACATGGGAGTTTTTGTTTTTTTCTCCCTTTCAAAATTCAAAATTTAAGTAGTATATGACTTAGTGTAGGGATCACAGAATTTTGAAAATGTGGACACAATTCACTTTTCCCCATAACACGTCATACGCAGTTTTTAACTGTTTTTTTGACGTAAAATAAAAAAATAAATAAATAGTTCGTTCAAATAGTTTATTGGTTGATCTATTTGAATTGGAGTTTTCAGGATCTTTATTCTAGGAATTGCATTTCTGATTAAAGTTTGATAGTTTGCCCAGTTTATTTTTAAAGTATTTATTTTAGGGGTAGGGGCGTGTTGAGGGGGGGTTAATTGTTGGGTAGTCACTAAAACCGGAATGTGATCTGAGTCTAGTCCAAAAATTGTTGAAATGTGAAATTTTATTTTTGTGTTGGTTATGGCTAAATCAAGGATATCCGGTTTGCGCAGACGGTCTAATGGGTAATATGTTGGTTCGGGAGGAGATAAAACTTTTAAGTTAAATTGATTAATTATATTTGCTAAGATTTTGCCATCGTGATTACTGGTTTGGCAGCCCCAGCTTGTATGTTTGGCATTGAAGTCACCTAACAATAGTACATTTTCCGTGGGGTGGAAGAAATTTTGTAGGTTTGCGTTTTGGATTTTAGTACTTGGTGGCTTGTATACTGATATTATTTTCCATAATTGATTGTTTATATTTATGTTAATTGGGATGGCTTCAATGCCGGGGGAGTTCGGAAGACTAGATTGGTATTGATTATAGCATGATTTTACTGCTATTGCCTTTCTGCTATTGCGTTCGCGTCTACTTTTGGTTTCAGATCTATCAGATATGTAAAGAGTGTAATTTGGGATGAATAGTTTGTTTGTTTTTTTTGATTGAGGTGCGTTCCAACTATGCATGCAATGTCAACCTCGTAATGGTGCAGAAAGTGAATTAATTCCACCTTTTTGTTATTGATTCCGTTGGAGTTCCAATTTAAGCAGGTTAAATTATTGTTGGGTTTATCTGCCAGTGCTATTGGTTAAGTACGCGGTTACGGGGTTTTAAATGGTGCAGATTATAGATGGTATTAAAGAATTGATGAAATTAATAATGTACGAGGTGATGGCATTTATTATTGTGTTGCGGGTTGCTGGCGTGAGGGTCTGGTGATTGAGAATTTGGTGGGGAGGTGTTACGGGAGTTTTGGGCAGTTTTGGGAGTTCGAAATATGGTTGGAGTGCGGGATTGTGTTGGTTTGGGGTAATGGTGGGAATTGTTGATTAAGGTTGATTTGTGAGGATTGACCAGTTAAGGATTGGTTTACATAACTATTATCATTGGACGGGGTTTTTTTCACTTATCTCTTTAAAGTATAAACAGTTCTGGTTCCTAATGTCCGCCCTGTGGTTTCCTTTACAGAGAGCACACGTCGGAGTTTTGTTCTTCTTGGGACACTTTACTGAATAATGATTGCCCGCACAGAACGCGCAGTTAATGACGTGATTGCAGTTATTTTTTGTGTGTCCGAAATCCAAACATCTTTGGCCTTGCAAGGGGGTCTTTCGGTATTTACGTCTTTCTACCTTCACTCGATGGTTACATATTTGATCTATTGATAGGATGATGTCAATTGGTTCGGAACCGTTAAATTCGGTAGCCCCTACAGGAATGGGGTTGCTGTCTTTTTGGAGCCTGGTCACTTTCAGTATTGAAGGGTACCACTGTTTTAAGTCCATTGCTATTTCGGACACTGTTATTGATTGATGCCGGTTCTTAAAAACCACTGAATTTCTTTTGTTTGAAGGATCTTTGAACGAATGAAAACTTCTTTGTGTTTGTATTAGGTATTTAACTATATTACGGAAGTCGGTTGGTGTTTTGGCACTGATCTTGACTTTGTCATATTTAAAATCTGATATGAAATTACTTGTAACTTTGTTCTTAAGTTCCTTGGTGAAATTATTAATGTTCATTATATTACACACATATATTGGAGGAATTTTACCTGTTTGAGACAAATTATCGTTTGGGTGATTGTTTAGGTAAGCAAATCTCGTGTCCTCGATATCATTGATTTTTCCTAATTCACTAAATCTGTTAGCGGTAGGCACATTATATTCAAATTCACTTGAGAATTGAGATGGATCACTAGATTTGTTGGGATCTACACTCATTTTTTTGTTTCCGTGAGAGTTTGAGGTATCACCGACTGACCTTTTTCTGGTGAGAGAGGTTGCACTTGAAGGGTAGGTTTGACCGTTGGTCGCGTT
Source organism: Teleogryllus oceanicus (assembly GCA_964035755.1). Lineage (NCBI taxonomy): Eukaryota > Metazoa > Arthropoda > Insecta > Orthoptera > Gryllidae > Teleogryllus > Teleogryllus oceanicus. The sequence goes on from CAXIVR010000001.1 coordinate 150,571,354, forward strand.
TACTGTTGAGTTGCCAACCTCGAGATTCACTTCGGGGTTGTGCTGCATCTTGGCTGCGTCTGTGATGAAATCCATATCCTCACTAGATGGTAACATTTCCGGGTTTTGATGCACATCGCTTGTGAAGGTGTCGAATCCACCGTTGTTTAGGGTTAAAAGAGCACTGCTCATTGCATGCCCTGTTGATGAGTTGATATCGAATGGCATTCACTTATCACACGATATCATTTAAGTTGTCACTGCAACTTCGAAGTTCACTCACTACGGGATATGAGATAACTGACGAACTGCGGGAGCTCCGCTTACTAGGTCCGCACGGCTCGTAGTCAAGCACTAGAATGACATTAGCTATCTAATCATCTTGTTCTGTAAAATCGAGGAACCGGTTTTTAATCCCACTAAGAGAATTAAACTACCTCACAACTGAGAAAAACATTTTTTTCTATTTTTGTGTTTGAAAGCATCAGAAGCTATAGAAAAAATGTTGATTGATTTCGAAGGATCTTTTAATACTTCAATTAAGTCTTATACGCATCTTCGTGCTAAAATGTGTTTTACTAATGCTTCTGCATTGGTACGACCAAACTTCATTTTCTTGCCCAGTTTGTAGTCATAAAAAATATTCGATGTTAACTTATTCACACAATCCATGCTTATATAAGTGATGTGCTTCACTGTGTGCGAAACTATTGCTAGCTCACCTGTGACATTGTTGACAGCCTTACCTGAGCTATTAAAGACGTCTAAATTTGAAGACTTCAATCCCTCTCCTTTTCTTTATGTCTTTCAGAGCAAGAATGCTGCTTGCAGTCTGCATTTCCCCCATGCTGAACTCTCCTTTAAATATAATACAAAAGGCATTGGGAATAATAGAGGGCACCGACGCCAAGCAGGAATATTCCTGTTTTAATTTCTTTAAATGTACACACAAATATTTACACTTCTTCTTTGGTGGCATTTTTATACTGCTTTCGCCATCACTCTTCATTATGAAAATGTGCGGCTGCATGGAAGCTCTTCGACAATTTCAGTAAACACCACGGGGTCGAGAGCTATCGGTTTTGATATTTTTTCGATCAGAATCCACTCATGTTTATGTAAAAATTCTATCAGTTTATGCCCAAAAATTATCATTAGTTTATGTATAAAACGAACTTGAAAGTTACAACATCAAAAACTAGCAACCACAATACTAATGCTTCTGTTTTGGGACACAATAGTTTACCAAGAGAGGGACCCGGGACCCTCGAGGAACTCAAAATATTTAGCTCAAATACGGTACCTCCTGGGAAACACAGGAAACCTGGTCACCCTTGACAGAATAGTTAAGGCTAAATGTACCGACTCTAGTTCAATTTGTCGCCACCACGTGGCAGCACCAAGATAAGCAAAATTTACTAGACCGATAACGTCTGAAGAAATGGTCCGATCTTCGATCTGTAAACGGTAGTGGACTCCTTTTTAAAATAGAATTTACGCTACGAAGCCGTTTTTTCAAAAAAGATTTCCAATTTTTTTTAATTTCTAAGAGTTCCGGGAAGAAATTAAAAAATGTGGGCTTTTAGCGCGATGACGACGTGCTTCCTGAATCCAACGCCGTGTCAATCATGCAAATCGGATGAATAGAAGCGGCGTAAGTGAAATTTCGGAAAAAATACCTGACCCCCCTCCCCCTTCCCGCTCGACGCAGTTGCGTCACCCGACCCTTTTGGGGGCTCCCTCGACGCGGTCGAACGGCCAAACCCGGCGACCTGCGTCACGGGAGGAGGCCGTGCTCTCAGGCAGGCAAGCCGGGCAGTCGGGTAGCCTGACTGAGGCGGATGGTATCTGAACACATTGACAACTAGAATGAAAGCAACCATGTATGTCTTCATGTAGCATTTGTCAGTGATCGCAGATGACAATACAGTGTGAGGAATAATACATAATAATATAGAACATATTTTAGTACGAATGAATAAATTAATTTTTGCTCGGATAATTTGAAGTTAACTGATATAATTAAACATGTTCCATTTGTGTTCAAATACAAAATAATTATGTAGCCACGACGTCCTTGGGGCAATCACGATGTGAGGACTTTCAAAACATTACCAAAATTTAATTGACAAAGCTTACCTATTAAATTTATTTCATTTTATTAAAAGAATAGTATATAGTATACTGAAATGAACGTTGACAATATAAAATAGTCATGGTCAAGATCTATCCATTTATTAAAATTGATGGTTATGTACAACAGAATACTGTATAATTAATAATTATAAAGCATAATTGTATCTCACAATTGCTAATTTCCTTTTGGTCTCCTCTGTGACCAAACTCAAGGTGTTTAGGCATATCTGACACCTGCGAAACTGTGTAATGAGTACACTGTCGAATCTGCCAAAATTTGCTTTCTCGCGTCTTGAGTGAGACTTATCAAACATACACAAAGGGCTGAAGACAAGCATACTCGCTATGAGCGTCTCACAGAAAGGACGGGAGAACGATCGGTAATAGAAGGCAGTTTGCCCGGTTCAGGGTTGGGCAAATTACTTAAAATTTAATAGTTAAGTAAGAAGTTAATTTTTTAATTTCTTAAATTTTAAATATATATTTTATGTCACAATCTTTATGTTTTTTACAATAAATATTGTATTTTGGTAAGTGTTTTACTTTAATGTACTGGAATAATTCTGTAAATTATTTATGATAGTTCACCACACCTCACTACTTGGCTCAGCTGGCCTGCTACATAGGGTTAGAAGAGCCACTTTTTTTTCCTCTACTTTTTTTAAATGTCTATCTAAGAACGTCTATTTACTTTGGATAGGATTTCATTTTGGAAATGCTACTACCAAACATAACCCAGACAACAATTTTAAGTACCAAAGAAAAAATAATAAAACTAAAATGGCCCTTATACAGTGGTTACAAAAGTCATGGGACAGCAATTTCACAAAATACAGATGGCAGTGTATCGCGTACAAAAAGTATAAAAGGGCAGTACATTGGCAGAGCTTTCATTTGCACTCAAGTGATTCATGTGAAAAGGCTTCTGGCGTGATTATGGCAACACGGCGAAAATTAACAGACTTTGAACGCGAAATCGTAGTTGCAGCGCCATTCCGGAAATCTTCATGAATTCAATATTCCGAGATTTACAATGTCAACAGTGTGTCGAGAATACCTAATTTCGAGTATAACGTCTCACCCCAAACAGCACAGTGTGTGAGGGCGTGATGCCCGAGAGCAGCTGAGTTGACGTGGTGTTCAGTGCTAACAGACAAGCAACTCTGCGTGAAATAACCGCAGAAATGAATGTGGGGCGTACGACGAACGTATCCGATTAGATAGCTCGGCGAAATTCGGCTTTATTGGGCTACGGCAGCAGAAGACCGACTCGAGTGCCTTTGCTATCAGCACAACATTAAATGCAGCGCTATTTCCTGGGCTTGTGACCATATCGATTCGACCCTAAAAAACGGCCAAAACCGGAACCATGGCTTTGTCAGATGAGTCCCGATATGGTACGAGCTGATTGTAGGGTTCGAGTGTGGCGCAAACCCCACAAAGCCATGGACCCGACTTGTCAACAAGGCACTGTTCAAGCTGGTGGTGGCTATATAATGGTGTGGGCTGTCTTAATATGAAATGGACTGGATCCTCTGGTCCAACTGAACCGATCATTGATTGGAAATGGCTTCATGGAGCATTTGCCGCCATTGATATTCCCACACAAAGACGGAATTTTTATAAATGACAACGCGCCAAGTCACGGGGCTACAAATGTTAGCGATTGGATTAAAGAACATTCTGGACAATTCGGGAGGATGATTAAGCCACCCAGATCACCCGACCTGAATTCCATCGGCCAATTATCAGTCATAATAGAGAGGTCAGTTCGTGCATCGGTAAAACAATGTCCAAGTCCTAAGAAACGTCTTGTTTCCTCTGCATTTCTTGGTCTATATTTCTTCTCAGAATTTATATTTGTTTGCAATGGCTGATAGCCAATTCTGTAAATTAGGAATCTTAAAAATGAAATTTGTTTCTTCTTAAATTCAAAAGAGTTTCTGAATAATGGTTAACAATCGTACTGTGAGACGTTCCAATACTAATATCTACGATCAAGATCTTCTTTTGTCTCATCAAAGCAGCTGTCTTTCTCTCTCTCTTTTTCACTTTTTACTATCCTGCACTTCCGAAGGAAAGAAGGCATTGTATTTGTAAACCACAAAAGGACGTCAACAAAAGGGAGTCATTTCAAGTCAACAAAATTGAAGATAAAGAGTCTTATCTTCACAAGTCCTTACACAAAATATGTTCTAAAGAGTCAGTTCTTTACAAAAGACCCAGTAGACGTTTTTGAAAAACTAGTAGTTTTCGTATAATTTCTGGTTGGATTTAATGCAAAATTTAAAAAAGAACGTTTCTTCAAAATCCCTTTAAAAGAATGGCGGACGTCTCAGTTTCGTTTATCTTCCTGAATTTTCGAAAATTGCGTATTAGAAATATTGGGTTGAGAGTAACTTTTCTCCGTCAGCCCGAGTTCGTGAGTCATTTGGCTGGCTGGGCTGGTTTGGCTGGCTTGGTGAAGAGGTTTGGCGCGCGACGTGTTATTCCGAAGGACCTGTGTTTGAGCCTCGGAGCAGGAAAATTATTTTTGCTGGTTGAAAACACTTTTCCAGGTTCGTGTAGTTCGTGCTCATGCTGTCTATCGCGTTTCCGCTTCTGCCTCTCGCGTTCTTCTATGAGAGTTTCTTTTGTGGCCATGGCGAGTCCCGTACGACATCTTCCTCATACTCTGCGCTATTAACAATTATTTGCGTTAGTGCAACAATCAATTTATCACCTGAAAGCGTTTATCCCATTTCCTTGGCCACTCGCATCAGCACCTCGTTCCTGTATCCCACAAGATACGCTCTACTGCCCGAATTAATCCCGGCGAGTACAAAAAGACATACGCACAGGGAACACCTCGGTGCCGCTTGCGCTGTTGTGACTCAGGGTAGAATCGGAGACACGTGTAGGCGTCCGTCCTTCCTTCCTTCCTTCCCTCAAGGCCCGGACCAGATTCTTTCCTGATGTTCCCGTTGCTGCCGCGTAATTTCCTCGCGATTCACTGGTGCCTCGGAGCTCCTGCTCAGTTCCGTTACTGCTGCCCCTTCATTCCACGCACACGTAACCGCACTGTTCACATCTTCGGCACTTGCTGCCGTAATTCATGTTAATTCAGCATGACTCTGCGTGAACCACGTAATGAATTATTGATCCCTAACGCGTGGATGTCCGTTGTCACTACTTTTATTTATTTATTTATTTATTTTACGTCAAAAAACAGTTAAAAAAACTGCGTATGACGTGCTATGGGGAAAAGTGAATTGTGTGCACATTTTAAAATTTTTTCAAAGATAACACTAAATTTTGAATTTTGAAAGGGAGAAAAAAAACAAAAAACTCCCATGTAATAAAATTATTTTCAAGATAAAAAGCAATAAATTTTGAATTTTGAAAGGGAGAAAAAAAAACAAAAAAAACTCCCATGTAATAAAATATATTTTCAATGATAAATAAGCAATAAATTTTGAATTTTGGAAGGGAGAAAAAAAAACAAAAAAAACTCCCATGTAATAAAATCTATTTTCAAAGATATATAAGCAATAAATTTTGGCTCTTATTACTTCCTGCCGCGACAACATGGAAACGATAATTTGAATAATTGTATTTCCCACTGAATTCTAGAAGACGTCACAAAAAATGAAGTTACATTTATGTCCAGAAGCAAAACAAGGTGCCATCTCAGCATTTGCTCAATGGATCAGGAAACTGAACGAAAAACCTGATCGAGATGGGGGTCATTGACCCGGAAGCTGTAGTACAATAGTTGTTACAGGTTGTTTATACTCATTTATACAGTCCAAATGGTAAATAATGCATTATGTATCATTGGTAAAATTAATGTTCCTTTTCTTGTGATGCTCAGTATAGTCTCTAATTGTATAGAAACAGTTATGAGCAGAAACTTTTTGGGTGAATGTAATCGTTTAATGTCATCTGGCAAAGTGTCGTAAAATAATGTACATGTATTGTATGTGAAATTTTGTAATGAGCTGTTGATACTGTCACCTGATGAATATGATTTCTACGTCGAGTGTTATAGTAATAGACTTCGGCATTTTCTGAAAATATATTCCCGCCCTTGAGCAAGTCATTTTGTACAAAAACCACTGATTCGTAAATAAAAAGACACGGTAATGGTAAAATTCCTAGATTAATGAAGAGAGGCTTACATGAATCACGTGGGTGGGATTTGGTTATTATTCGTACAATTCGTTTTTGTAATCTAAAAGTCTGGGAGCTATAAGATGTATTTCCCCAGAATATTATGCCATATCTCAGGCGGGAATGAACATTCGCGAAGTATACACAACGAGCAGTATGAAGGCTGACTGAATTTGCAAGAATTCTGAACGCGTAGCATAATGAACTTAATTTTGTGTTCAATTCAGTTAAATGGACGTTTAGGTTTGGTTAAGGTTTGACTGAATTGAGAGGCCTAAAAATTTTGTTGCCTTAACATCAGTCAATGGTACACTGTTCATTTTCAATGGAGCACAGAATTGTTTATTTGAAATGGAAAACTGCATTAAAACCGTTTTCTTTTCGTTTACTATTAATTTGTTATTTCGGAACCAATTTGAAACATCTGATATTGTACTATTTACGGTTTCTTTATTGCAAAGGATGTTCGTATCATCCGCAAAGAGAACCATTCTTCCGTTTCGAATCGTCGAGGGCATATCGTTTACGTAAAGTAGGAACAGAGTAGGGCCTAAAATCGATCCTTGAGGAACTCCACATGCAACGGGCAAAGAGTAGGAAAGGTGCGTACGTAATGTTCCATCATTCCAGTAAGGTATTTCAACTATCTGAGATCGTTGTTTAAGGTACGAACATAACCAATCTAGAGCAATACCACGAATTCCATATGAAGGTAATTTGGAAAGTAAAATGTCATGATCAATGACGTCAAAAGCTTTTGAGAGATCTAAAAATAATCCAATAGGTGCCTCGTTTTGATCCAATGATGAGGCGACATCTTTAAGAAAAGAAAATATAGCTGTTTCCGTTGATTTTGACTTTCTAAATCCATGTTGGCAATCTGAAAGCGCATCGTGTTTAGTGAGAAAGGTTTCCATTCGTGCGTAAAAAAGTCTCTCTAATATTTTTGAAAAAACTGCTAGAAGAGAAATGGGCCGATAATTTTGAATTTAATTTTTGTTGCCTTTTTTGAAAAGCGGCTTAATTTTAGCTGTTTTGAAAATATCTGAAACGTTCCAGTGCATAAAGACGCATTAAATATGTGAGTTAACGGGTGTATAATGGCATACGCACAAGTCTTTAACAAAGAATCCGGGAATTCATCTAAACCGGACGAATATTTATTTTTTAGTTTACCGATTATTTTGAGAATTTCATAGGAAGAAGTTTCGGAAACGAACATTGTGTCTACAATTTTGGGTGAACTGTCTGTTTTTGAGTTTTGTGCCTGAAGACCCTTAGTGAGATCGGCAGCAATTCTCGAAAAGATTGGTTAAAGAGATTAGCCACTGTTGCCGGATCGTTCACATTTATATCGTTATATTTTAAAACAACATTCTCTACGGGTTTTCTAGTTGATTTGGTAGTATTTTTTATTATATTCCTCATTGCTTTTGTTTTATTATTTGAGTTCAAAATATCGTGATCGTTTTTCATGATTTTAGCCTGCCTTATGACTTTTCGTAACAATGTTTTGTATTTTTTAAAGTAGATAAGGAAATCTTGAGATACGTCATGACGTTTAGAAATAAAGTAGAGAGTACGTTTATTTTTACACGATGTTCTAATTCCTTTTGTGATCCAAGTATTACTTTTTCGTGAAATGTTTAATTTTCTCTTTTTAATAGGAAAGCATTTAATGTATTAATGGTACTGCTACCATTTAATGTATTAATGGTAACGTCTGCATTAAGTTCGTTAGAAACCGAGGTCACTAAATAATGTTTTAATGGTCGCCACCGTACACATAAAGAAAGGAATGTGAACAAATTGCCGACTATGTAAATATTAACGACGTCAGAGACAAGTAAAAAATTACATTTTTGTATTTTTTGAAAAAATAAAAGAATAGAGTAATAAGGCGTTTATGTCATCTTATAGAGTACTTTTCCCGCTATTCCTACCAAAAGTTTAAGGATAAAAATTTGGAGCTGTTTTTGAGAAAATCTTGTTTTTGTATTTATTTTTAAATTGAAAATACTGCACGAAAACTACTAAACTTTTTTAAAATGTACATGACCTAAATGAAAAACTAATTATGGACAACAAATATTATTTGAAGGAAAAACTATCTTTAATTTTGTAGTTGTAGAAATTCGCCGAAAAAATTCAAACTTTTGCAATTTTGGCAAATTTAGGCCAATATCAAGTCTGCTTTGTAAGGAGTGCTGGATAATACGAGGGCTTTTTGTGTTCCTTTTGTATTTCTCGGAACGTGTGCATCCCTATGCATTTCGGGATTGGAGATGGTATCCCAATACAAGCTAACAGGCTTCGATTTTAAGGTGTGCTTGATACTGGTATGGGGTGTGTATTCTACTGCGTTAGATGAACGACTGTCCGATGTACAGGATACTGCGTTTGGCACTTCATTGTTAGATGGTACGGCTGCTGATGAAGCTGATTCATTTTCAGACATGTCGGTTGCCAAAGAGCTAGAAAGGTTGTTAGAGGCTGCAAAGAAAGATTCATCAAATACATCCTTATCAATGGGACACATTCCAATGTTGTAAATCCTTTCATAGCATCATCGTCGCTGTTTTTGAACACGCTTAACATAAAGAATGCCGATATTAGAATTGAGAAACACCAACTCCATTTGCTTTTTTTACTGCCCATTCTGCAACTGAAAGAACGATTGGCGTCAAAAGTGTGATAAAATCAAAGAGAAGGAAAAATATTTAACATTGATTCCCAGATTGAAGCGGTTCAATTTTGCAAACTTCGACGTGGTTCAATATAGACAACAACGTATCGTGATAACAAATGAAACCTAACCTTACCAAGAAACCCTGCCCCCCAAAATTTATTATATACTGAAATGTAGCTTATATTGCAGGTGTGTGTGTGTGTGTATATATATATATATATATATATATATATATATATATATATATATATACACACAGTCGGCTCCATTTATAGAAAACTCGGATGTAGTGAACCCTCGGTTATAGAGAACGTAAATCACTGGTCCCGTTTCTTGTACATTGCACATAAGCATAAGGAAATTCGATTATAGTGAATCTGAACCTCGGCTATAGTGAACGTAAGCAATACACGCCTTAATAATTCCCTTCTGGAAGAGAATACAACACCTCTGTGCCACAAATTTCAACACCAGGCAACTTGGAAAAAATATCATCGGCCAAAGGTCATAATCCAAATTTTCCCTGAAGTGAAGGTAGCGGACCTGGAATGGGGACCTTACCGATGACTAGGCTTCGGGTCTTTAGGTATTTGTTTTCCTTTATAACCTATTGAGCCTGACATAATTACACATCTAATTGACCTACAAAGATAGTTACAATCTTTTATAGTGCCTATAGGCACATATTTCAACATAAATGCCAGTCCTGCTTTTTGGTGCTATAAACGCCTTTTTTAAAAATGTCCATTCCATTTATTTTCTTCATTATTGTTTTCCATAAATAATTTATTCAAGAACAAACTTTCATTGACTGGATTCTTATTCATTTCTGTTTGATAAAATGCGACGTGGTGCCGTTTAGGCTTACAGCAAAAATAAATAAAGCAATTAATGAAATCTTAAGATGCCATATACAAAATCGAAACTTTGGCAATGGAATACAATTTCAAAAAAGAGGTAAGCTTTTTACTACATTTTATGTCCTTTTTGTTATTCACTGAAACCATGTATGTTAATTACTGCGATTAATTGTACAGCATGACTTTCTTCTATCTCAAATTTGTTTGATGCATTATATTTAAGAAAGATTCTCAGAAGCAAACTTTACTTACACTTCGCATGCCCTAAAATATAGAGTCCCAGTTCTATTTTAACATGAGTAAAGCATTCGCTGCAGCCAACATTCCTTGGAATGTAGTTGAAAATACAAAAAAGAAGTCATTTTTAGAAAAGTGTAGCAATTAAACAATACCCTCCGACTCGACACTTACAAAATATTATCTTGAGATGGTGTATGAATCACAGCTAAATGACATAAGTTCAGAAATAGGAGATTCCTACATCTGGATTTCCACAGATGAAACCACAGACGCCCTGGGTGATGTATATCAAATTTAATTGTAGGGAAATTAGATGAAAAAAATCTGGAAATTTGCATTTGATTTGTTCGTAGGTATTGGAGGAAACTAATGTCCAATCAGTTGCATACTTCGAACTAAAAGTACTGTAACTTATGTATTGAAAATACCAGATAACAATAACAAAATTTTTATTTCTTAGTCAATCCGACTTACAACCAAATATCAATAATTCCGTGAGCCAAATAGAATATACAAAGTTCCACAGCCAAAGTTCCGTTAGTACAAAAGATGTCCAATATCCAGCCGGGTCACAGTGTCCAAATACAAAAACCAAAATCTCACGGCCGGGTCAATCACTAACGCACTATACAACTCTAGTTCACCAATCACTTAGTTCACACCGTTCCCCCGCCGACCGCCGACTATATAGCGCCTCGCTCCCTGGCAGAGGCTTCGCGCGCCGGCTGCCCGCTCCTGGTTGGCCGGCTGCCTCGCTGGTCTGCTGCTCCGATACACGTCGCCGACGTCACGTCGCGCCAACTTTCTGGCGCGCGTTTCGACGTGGCGGACACCGCCGCAACAGTAACCGAATGGTCTAAAGGATGCACGAGTGTTGTTACTGTACACTGATGCTGCACCATATATGATAGCAGCTGGGAAACCATTGAAGATATTTTTCCACAATTCAACTCATGTTACTTGTCTGGCTCCTGCACTTCACCGAATAATAGAAAAGGTTCGAGATCAGTTCTCCAAAATCAATAATTTAATATTCCCCACAAAAAAAGTATTTTTAAAGTCAAGTTCTAGATTGCATCTTACAAAGAAAGATATCCCAATCTGCCATTGCCGCCAGCGCCTAGTTTGACAAGATGACGTACGTGGTTGTAGGCTGTGAAGTATTACAGTCAGAACATTGAAGAGATTGTAAATAGTTTAATCAGTGTTGAAGATGTTGTAAATAATTTTTCGGAAGAAGAATATCGATGTATTAAGGTTGCCCAGAATGTCCCGCGAGAGGAAGATTAGAGGCAGGATCTTTCATATATTCGCGCTAATTTCACATTTTTAGCAGATACTATAGAGCAATTAGAATCATCAAAGCTCAGTCTCGCTAAATCAATCACAATATTTACTTAAACAGAAAGTCAGTTAAAGGAAGCTTTTGGTGAGGTAGGGGAAATTGTTTCCACAAAACTAAAAATGGTGCTCGCCAAAAATCCTGGATACACGGTTCTGAGAGAAGTATCAGGTATATTAAGCGGACGTGAGGAAGTTCTCGTTACAGGATTTAATGCATATGGTTTCTCTTTTTAAATATGTTCCAGTTACACCGCAGAAATTGAGAGATATTTTTCAGCATTTAAGCTAATTCTGACTGACAAAAGGAAACTCACCCCACATCATCTGGAAATGCTTCTTTTTTATTGTGGACAACATTAAAGCAACAAATGAAATTGAAGAATCTGTTATTTAAAAAACAAAGTTATATTAATTCTTAAAATTCATGTGAGACAATTTTATCCTTTATATTTTAATTAACTGACAATGATACAGATTTTTATCAAATGAAAACTAATATTTTCGCTTTAGAATGACTGACAATATTATCTTATCTATCATATTGTATTTAAGTGTGTTTTGAAATAAAACATTGTGTTTAATAAATCACCATATTTTGCATGGCGTAATGCATAATTTTTTTTATTTATTTATTATGCCTATTAGGAACCTATTTCCCTACTTTTTAAGACCTTTTTAGGCGCCTAAAACCACATTTTTAGGACCTAAAGATCGGAAGTCTACTGATGTCCTGCATGGGCTACAACTGGTGGCGGCAACGCGCGATTACTTGCTTCAGATTCAAGCTTGGTGTTACTTGATATTCCGCGGGACAAAGCACGTTGTATGCGACAGGAAGCGCGCGACTGCCACAGTCCCACATCCTGTGGACACCCCCCAGCGCCGCGCGGAAAAGCGATCAGTTTCATTAGCCACTTGCGCCATTCCACTACCGGAAGGATCGGGTATGTTATTAAGCGAGTAAAAGGGCCTGCGGAGAGTGGGACGGTGGTCCAATAATGGAAGAGGCATTGAAGAGTGGCCATACTGCATTACGATACCTAGTGAACATGCAGAATCAAATATGAAGAGAGCACGAACTCTGGAGAAGGCTCTAGAGCAGTTACTAATGAAAACTGTACGAAACAAACAATAGGAAATAATAGATTTTTTAGGACAAATCAAGATATTGAAATTTTCGGTTCGCGCTGTTATTGTATTTCGCTCTATCTCTATTTTAATACAATCAATCATTGTAAAGAAATTTTATTTAATTTTCATATCAACGGATGTAGTGAACCGAAAATTTAGTCTCCAGAAGTTCACTACATAAATGAATAATTAATCAACTTACATGGCTTTGGGTAGAATCGTTAGCAACCAAGCAGCAAAATCACTTCACAACGTACAAAATCTGATAATGATCCACTGACTCTCACATGCTCAAGGAAACAGCACGATTTCTTGACAGACGGACAGACGGACAGACGGACAGACGGACAGACGGACAGACGGACAGACGGACAGACGGACAGACGGACAGACGGACGGACAGACGGAGAGCCAGGCGGACAGATAGTCGTTTTGCTGTCAATCGATTTTTCGGTATCAAGGACCCACAAAATAGGATTTCTGATTATGCAACGAGTTACAGGAAGTAATTTGTTATATATAATAACAATGTTTATCCACTTTTTCGTTATTAGGACCAGGCAATAAGAGATTTCGGTCAAAAATTTCCCATTTACTAACACACGATTACAATAATTTCTCTCGTTACGAAAGGCGAAATGATTACGCGAAAACTATTCAAAACATTGTACATAACTTTTTTAAAGATCTGATTTTTATATTTGTATACACATTTACGACGACTGGGCATCACAAGAAAAGTAACATTAATTTTAACAATGACACATAATGCATTATTTACTATTTGAACTGTATAAATGTGTATAAACAACCTATAACAAGTATTGCATTGCAGCCTCCGGGTCAATGACCCCCATCTCGATCAAGTTTTTCGTCCAGTTCCCTTATCCATTGAGCAAATGCTGAGATGGCCCCTTGTTTTCCTTCTGGACATAAATGTAACTTCATTTTCTGTGCACGTCTTCTAGAATTCAGTGGGAAATACAATTATTCAAATTATCGTTTCCCTGTTGTCGCGGCAGGAAGTATCATTCCGAAGGACAACATGGATAAGAACAAAAATTTATTGCCTTATTATCCCTGAAAATAGATTTTATTACATGGGAGATTTTTTTCAAAATTTAAGTAGTATATGACTTAGTGTAGGGATCACAGAATTTTGAAAATGTGCACACAATTCACTTTTCCCCATAGCACGTCATACGCAGTTTGTAACTGTTTTTTGACGTAAAATAAAATAATAAATAAAATAATGTCAAAAATCTTTGGACGTTCCATTTCAGGTTTCACTGAATTGAGAGACGTAAAAATTTTGTTGCCTTAACATCAGCCAATGGTACACCGTTCATTTTCAATGGAGCACAGAATTGTTTATTCGAAATGGAATACTGCATTAAAACCGTTTTCTTTTCGTTTACTATTAATTTGTTATTTCGGAACCAATTTGAAACATCTGATATTGTACTATTTACGGTTTCTTTATTGCAGAGGATGTTCGTATCATCCGCAAAGAGAACCGTTTCTTCCGTTTCGAATCGTCGAGGGCATATCGTTTACGTACAGTAGGAACAGAATAGGACCTAAAATCGATCCTTGAGGAACTCCACGTGCAATGGGCAAAGAGTCGGAAAGGTGCGTACGTAATGTTCCATCATTCCAGTAAGATATTTCCACTCTCTGAGATCGGTGTTTAAGGTACGAACATAACCAATCTAGAGCAATACCACGAATTCCATATGAAGGTAATTTTGAAAGTAAAATGTCACGATCAATGACGTCAAAAGCTTTTGAGAGATCTAAAAATAATCCAATAGGTGCCTCGTTTTGATCCAATGATGAGGCGACATCTTTAAGAAAAGAAAATATAGCTGTTTCCGTTAATTTTGATTTTCTAAATCCATGTTGGCAATCTGAAAGCGCGTCGTGTTTAGTGAGAAAGGTTTCCATTCGTATGTAAAAAAGTCTCTCTAATATTTTTTAAAAGACTGCTAGAAGAGAAATGGGCCGATAATTTTGAATTTAATTTTTGTTGCCTTTTTTGAAAAGCGGCTTAATTTTAGCTGTTTTGAAAATATCTGGAAACGTTCCAGTGCATAAATATGCATTAAATATGTGATCTAACGGGTGTATAATGGCATACGCACAAGTCTTTAACAAATAATCCGGGAATTCATCTAAACCGGACGAATATTTATTTTTTAGTTTACCGATTATTTTGAGAATTTCATAGGAAGAAGTTTCGAAACGAACATTGTGTCTACAATTTTGGGTGAACTGTCTGTTTTTGAATTTTGTGCCTGAAGACCCTTAGTGAGATCGGCAACAATTCTCGAAAGTATTGGTTAAAAGATTAGCCACTGTTGCCGGATCGTTCACATTTATATCGTTATATTTTAAAACAACATTCTCTACAGGTTTTCTAGTTGATTTGGTAGTATTTTTATTATATTCCACATTGCTTTTGTTTTATTATTTGAATTCAAAATATCGTGATCGTTTTCATGATTTTAGCCTGCCTTATGACTTTTCGTAACAATGTTTTGTATTTTTAAAGTAGATAAGAAATCTTGAGATACGTCATGACGTTTAGAAATGAAAGAAAGAATTCGCTTGTTTTACAAGATGTCCTAATCCTTGTGTTATCCAAGAATTGCTTTTCCGTGAAATATTTAGTTTTCGTTTTTGAAGAGGAAAGCAAGTGTTAAAATGAAATGAAAGAGTTGAAAAAAGAATTATATTTGTCGTTTGTATCAGCAGTATTATAAACCGTTTCCCATGACTCCTGCATCAAGTAATCAATGAATAATTTTATTTTACTTTTAGTAAACAATCTAGTCATACGTGTATTATTTATTGTGTCAGTGATCGCATTTCTTATAATGGTAAGAATTTGTGCATCGTGGTCACTGTATTCTAAATCTTTTGTTTCAACTTCATATCGAGTAGTAGTTTTGTTAATTATAATTTGATCAATTGCCTTCATCGAATGTTGTGTGATCCGTGTAGGTACATTAATTGTAATGTCTAAATTGAAGAATTAATTAAATTGAGAACTTTTCTTTCTCGCAAGATTCGACCAGAAAATCAATGTTAAAATCTCCGCATACAACAATGGATTCAAAAGAGCGATTGCTGACTTTGATAAGTGTTATCTCCAGGTTTTCTAAGAACGAAATATAATCTGCAGTTCTCTTTGTTGGAGGTCTGTAAATGCAAAGTATTATCACTTTTAGTGAAGTAAGATGCACAACAGAAATTTCGAAAATATTTTCAATGGAGTACACATTTAATTCCGCCAAGGGGATAGAATCAATATTATTTCAAACGTAAATAGAGGAACCCCCATACGTAGGACCTTCATGGGATTCTCTCTCTCTCTGCAATAAAAGCCTGCGAGGTAAAAGTTTGGAATTTGGAAAATGCTAAGTTCATTAGGAGATAACCAATGTTCTGTAAAGCTCTTTGCTTTACAGAACGTCACATCTGCGTCCGTTTGATTTAGATCGCTCTGTAGAGCTGCCTCGATAAACTCAGTTTTATTTGAAAGGGATTGTACATTATGGTGGAGAATGTTTATTTTTTGCAAGTACCTACACGAATGTTTTTCTGCTGCATCTGACTGTTGTTGCTATATATTTACTCCATTTTTACCTCGAGTCCGTGGTCGAAGGTTGTAGTGTGTCCCGGCAGTGAGAGGTTGTGAGGAAGATGGGGCATCGGATGTAGACGAATTGGTAGTGGGAATGGGAGAAACGGGAGTAGGTTCAGAGGAAGATGCAACAGGGTTCGAAATAAGGGTGGGGGGTGGAGAAACGTAAGGAAGGTGAAAGGGATAGATTTTTGGCAGGAGACTGCGTAGGACTGGAGTTGATGATGGATTGTGCAAGCTTGTTACCGACTGCATGTTTCCAGCAAGGTTCATGTGAAGACCATGCCGGTGAAGTGTTTTGCTGAGAGGAAATTAATTTCAAAAAGTGTGACATTTGTTTCTCTCAGCTGCAGTTTCAATTGTTGGTTTGCGTGCTTAATCTAGCTGCATAGTGTTGGTCTGTTGTACCAGAATGGCAGAGTCGAGACTACAATGTTAGTATTTTGGGCGGCACATTGTAATTTGTTAACATGTTCAGGTGTAAAGTTACCTGCAGTTAATGTCATTCTGCCCTCCTATGATAATGACTGTGTCCTGAATGGTCAGTGTTTTCGTGTGGGTGTCCAATTCTGCAGTCACATCTGCAAACCTCCCGTTAGGTTTAAAAATAGATGAGACAGAAATTGGAGGGTAACTTCTTACTGAGAATGGAGGAAAGATGGCGGCCATGACTGTTAGCTAAAATAAGTACCTGTTTTTTAGGCTCAGTAGGAATGTCTTTGTTTTCAAGTGAGCTAGGATGCGCAGCTTTACGTGTTTTGGTTTTGACGCGCTTCCTAGCCTGTTTGCGTTGGTTTGTGCATGTACTTTTCGATGGTAGAGAAGGGTGGTGAGGATCAGGAAGGCGAGGAAAATCTGTTTCATAATCTAAAACATTAAATCTGTTTTGAGTTGTGACTGGATGCGGCGTCTGTGTCTTTTGTACAGTCACGGATGTACGGTTGGTATTATTCGCAGTGTTGCCGACTTGTACCCAACCGTCTGTGTAGAGAACGACCTCTTCCAACCTTCGGATATGCTGATCTAAATTATTGCTCATGTGTGTGAAGGCTTTCAGAAGGTCGGCTTTGAGAGTGTAGAGAGTAAAAAGAGTAGAACGAGCAGTAGCCATGTCACGAATGCGTTTTAATGTACGTGATAAAAATTGAAATAAATGCAAGAAAACCCAGATAAGAGCAACAAAAACCTAGCTTTATATTTTAAAAGTGTTAAATTGATGTGTATTAAATAAATTAAAAAGCAAGATTGAATACAAAAACTAGAAGGTATGCTACACACAAAATCTAAAGGAGCTAGTACTTACGAAATTTGGCAATGTGGCTACGTAGAATTTCGTCAACTTAAGCTGCAACTGTTTAATACTATCAGTAGATTATACTTTACCGTAATTAGATAAAAGATAATATCTGAAAGTTTGTCTTCGATATATAGAATAAGATTTTAAACAAATTCACTTTGATACACCGTCCTCGTAACGTTGAAAAAAACAGAATCGTCACTTGTCACAGAAATAGAATAAATCTTTCAGAAAATTAATTAGCACGGTGATTTAATATTGGAAATAAATTGAACTGTGAATAGATTTAGACACTTATCACCACCTCGTAAATCTGAAGCTCGTTGAGGTTTGAATGTCCGTTTAAAATTCGTAATCTGTTTGTCTTGGTTATAGCAAAAAAATCAGTTGAAATTATATTCTCAGCTAACCTGCAACAAGTAATAAAAGCACTTAAAACACACTAGGCACAGTCAAATCGCTAAAAGTAGTAAATATTCACAAAATGTGAAGAGCACAACTAGATGCGTCCGTCTCGTAAGATGGCGTCAACCAGGGTTCCGACGATTTCTCCAAAATTGATACTCCCCCATCGATGTGGGCAGAGATGTTCGACAGAGCCGAACTCGAGGCCCTGCTTAATTGAAACTGATACTTTGATTTTGAAGGGTACTTTACATAACGCCTTAACAACATTGTCAAACTTTTCTCAAAAATGGGTCCATATCTTTGGGTTATGTTTTCATCTCGGATAGATAAAAGGATTTTGATATTTCGAAAACTGCAAAACTTCCAAATTTTTTCGGCGCCTTCTCAACTACAATATTGAAGAACAAGGTTTTTTCTTCGTGAAATGTGAATTTTCCTTCATAAAGATAATACATCATGCATACATTAAGAAAGTTAATGTACAATTTTTCGATAATATAGTTTTCGCATAATATTCTGTGAAACAAGAAATCTTTAAATTTTCTTTAAATTAAAAAAAAAACTTTCTCATTCCATTTTCTTTAAATTTTGTTTTCGAATAGAACCAAGCATGCTTGTAAAAATAACGCAGGTTCCATTTTCGGTGAACTCTCTGTATTGCGAAAATATTTTTTCCTAAATGAAATCTTTTTTTTTTATCTCCCGGAATCTCTCTTTTCAAAAAATATTCCTTAAAGGAACAATTTTTTTAATAAAACAGTAGTCTATGCGTAGTTCTTTCTTGAAGTAAAGGCAATTTATAAAAAATTCTCAAAAACGGCTCTATTTTTTCTTGGATGAAGCTAAAGACATTTAAGAAATGGCGCAAATCTCATTTTTGTTGAACTTTTTAAATTATTGAAAATAAATTAAGTTACTGGTACTGCGAGGAATGTGCACTATTGTAGCACCAGTAATTACTTTCTCGCTTTCTACATTTTACAATATTTTTGTAGGAAAGAGAAAGTATTGTAATGTTGCAGTGGTAAGAGGAGATTTTGCGTCAGGGAAACTCTTAATGGGGGGACCTTTTATCGAAAAGTGAGTAAATTTTGTTACTGTATGTAGTATACAATTAACATGTTTAAGGCATTGTGTAGTAACAACCCACGTTTTACAGGTCCTTGATGCCGAGAAATGGGTTTACGGTAAATCGCCGGTCTCTCCTTTCTGTGACCAACACAGGCGTGCGCCTTATCCTAAATTAGAAGGGGAGTCAACTACATTTCTAGGCCCCTTTGTCCCCCACTCGGCCTCCTTTTCCATTAAACTTGTTTTTACTTAACTTTTTTTTACAAAAAACATTTTAATTGACAAGTAAATAAATGAAACATAATAAAGAAGAATGAAATAACTTTAATAACACAATTCATAAATATAGGCATTATATTTAATCTTTTATAGATTTGACAGATGGTTGGGAGAGCCACTTTCCCAGATGGTGTATATCAATCCATATCAATCCATCCAATGTCAGCATAAAAAGGCGAAAATCATGAATGAATCACACTTATGGAAATAAAATGTCAGGGGTAGGGGTGTCATGGCCCTTCTGACCACTTGTGCATATGCCTATGGTCGTCAACACTAGCGCCTAAACTGTTCCGACATTTTTCTCCAAAATTGACATTTCCGCAACAATTTGGATGAACTTGAGGCCCTGCGGATTTGAAATGCATATTTTGATTTTTAGGGATACTTTACATGAAGCCTCAGCAACACTTTCTAACTTTTCTCTTAAGTGGCTCCAAATGTTTGATTTTTTTTCAACACATGGTTACAAATGGTGCATTTCTAATTTTGTTTAGTTCTCTGAATTTTTGAAAATTGTTAAAGTTCAAAATTTTATTCGGCGTTTTACTAAATTAAAATATTGAAGAAAGATAATTCTTCATTAGTATTATCTGTTCTTCAATAAGAGATCTTTAAATAAGGTCATGTTCAGTTTTTCAAAAGTAGAAATAATTTTTGAGTAATTTGTCGTCAAATATACGCTATTTTAAAAATAAGACTTTCTGAAAAAGGCTCCACTTCTTTTTTTCATTTTTTCTCGAATAGAGGAAAGTACGCAAATAGATATGTCGCAAGTCCCATTTTCTGTGAACTCTCTGCATTTTCGCCAATGAAATGGTAAAGGAATGCTGAAGACCATTCGACATTTTCTGAAGAGATCGCGTTTTATGAATACCTTGTAATGTTAAAAAACTTAGATGAATTTTATATTCTTCCTCAAATGATTAAAGGAGATTTGATCATCAAGAAAGGTTCCAAATGCACTAGTACGTTGTGTATACTTCGTGGAATAATTCCAGAACGGCACGTGCAGGATGAAAGGTAAAAAGTCATCCACCACCGAATACTGAATATGCAAATCGTTAGCAATGCCCGATCGTGTAATCATTGGGTTCGACTATTAATATTTTAACCGCAAAACGTAGTGACTTCCATCACTCTAAATAAAGATTTCTCCACGGTGAAAAGAGGCCCACGGTCATAGTTGTGAAGAAGCGGCCTGTGACTCCTCCGTTAGAAAGTAGTGGCGCTACAACAGCATATACTTTCACGCATTATTTTTTAATTTGCAATTTTTAAAAGTTCAGAGAATTCAACAAAACTGAGATCCGCGTCTTTCTTTTAAACGTCTTTTCTTTTATCCTGAAAAAAAAATTAAAGAAAAAAATTTAAGCGGTTTCTGAGAATTTTTCTTTTTAATTCCATAAATTTCAAGTGCATATCACGCGAAAACTACTCGCTTTTTCAAACCATTGTATTACATTACCTTTTATAAAGAGATGATGTTTTACAACATACGTTGTCTGAAGCAACAATCTCTATCTTCAATTTTGTACGAAGTACAAAATACAGTACTCCTGGTTTTGAAATGTCAACTCTTGTAAGTGTCGAAAAAACGGAGAGTTCGCCGAAAGTGTAACTAGCACCCAATATTTACTGTCACTTATTACTTATGAAGAGAAAATTTAAAGAAAAAATTCGAAGCAATTTTGAGAAAAAAAATTGTTAAATTTTTTAAATTGAGTATGTTTCGCGCAAAATTACACTAAAACTACTCATTTTTCAGAAAATTGTACATGAACATATTTCAAGATTCTCTTTAAGGAATAGATTTCATTAAAGAAAAAACTATATCTTAAATATTAGAATTGTTCGAAGACGCATCAAAAAATTGCACTTTTGCAATTTAAAAAAACAACAACAGGGATTTCTACTAACTTGTACCATTCTCATAAGCGAATTTTACGCTCTCCTACAACAAAATTTAATTAAAAAACTTGGACCCCTTTTTAAAAGTTTGAAAGTGTTCCAGGGACGTCATGTAAAGTACCCCCAAAATTAAAATATGAGTTTCAAATTCTAGGGGTTGCGACATCAGTGAGATCGATTGGGTAACATCAATTTTGGAGAAAATCGGCTGAACTGTTTAGGCGCTAGCATTGACCACAAATCGACAGACAGACGTTTGCCGTCAATCGATTTTTCGGTATCAAGGACACACAAAAAATGGATTCTGACTACACCGCATGTTAGGGGAAATAATTACTATATACAGAAACAGGATTTATCCACTTTTTCGATACCATGGTCCGGCAATAAGAGTTGTTTTTTTTGTTGTTGTTGTTGTTTTGCCGAAAATTCACCGTTCTTCGGTGCACAATTGCATAACTTTCTCTGCTTAAGAAGTACCTTCGTAAGAGGGAGAAAGTAAAAGCAACTTTTCAGAATGTATAAGGATAAAATAATAATAATAATAATAATAATAATAATAATAATAATAATAATAATAATAAAATTGTCTTTATTTTTGGCGAAGCTCAGCCCTTAACGCCTGCTCTTCCGCCTAATCATTTTAATTAATTTACAATTTAAAAAATTACAGTTGAGGCGATCGGATGTAATTAATATTAACTGACTTTTCATGTCGCAGAAGAAAAAAATTCAATTTGTGACTACCATTTACATTAATTAATCTGTATGAGCCAAATGAATTTATTGTCATTTTTTGATTATTCTTGAAATTTTGCAAAATCTAAAGACATGATGTAAGGAATATTCTTAAAAAATGAGATAAAAAGACCTCCCACTTATTCCACTTAGAATCAATAATTCATAATTCGCCCGAAATGTCAGTTGTCATTACCCTACATGCCTTAGCTGTGAACAATAAACAAAAAAGGGGGGTTACTTTACATTTACGTCTGGGATGCAATACTAGGGACTATCCCGGCATACGCCTTAAGCGATTGAGTAAACCCAGAAAAAACCTCAATCAGGATAGTGGCTTGAGGCCGAAACATTGAGAGGAAGAAATATCAGGGCTGAGAGTGAAAAACAAAAGAAAAGGGGAAGAAAAGAAAATGGAGGTGGACAAAGGAGATAATAAAGAAATAGTCATGAAAAGGATACGGGGGGATCAGAACGAAAAATATAGTACGTATAATTTTACAATAACATTACAACAGGTAGTACTTGATGAGGTATACAACACATGATCTCAATCAAACACAAAGTACAAGATTGTTGTTGTACAAGATTTTATGGAGAAGCAAGAGGCTATGCAATATTCTTCCTTTTTCAATACAACTATTTTTTTCTGTGTGTAGTATGCAGATACGTGATTGTACTTATGAAGATCGAATATGAAACGAATGCATGAGTTTTGTGCTGTTTGCAACTTCCGTTGTTGCTTGGTTTTTAAGTCAGTGAGCAAGAAATCACAGTAATCGAAATGGGGCATAGTTAGTGAATTAATCAGGTTCGTACGTGTGTTTATAGGAAGTAGTTCTCGTACGCGTTTTAGGGAATGGAGGTCTTTGAAGACTTTTTGACAAATCTTACTTACATGCGTAGTCCAGCTGAGAGTGCTGTCTATATGCATTCCTAGGTTCTTTACGTCGTTACACCAGGGTAGAGGGGAGCCATGTATACTAATGAACGGAAGGATTTTCTCTAATTTGTTGATGGCGTTGCGGGGGCCTATCAGTAAGCTTTGTGACTAATTTGGGTTTCATAAATGTCCTAGGGCTGCGGTCCATTTATTGAGAGCATTTAGGTCCTCATTTATTTTTTGAGCTAAAGAGTTTAATTCCGTCGGATGTCCGCTGACATATAGTTGAAGGCCATATGCGTACATTTTATAACGGCAGTATTTGAGACATCCTACGTCGTTCACGTAAATTAAGTATCCTAAGGGTCCTAGAACTGTTCCCTGTGTCCTACCCCAGGCGGTTCTAATGGCACTGGATCGGTTTTCACCTGATACTACGATTGTTGACGATCTGAAAGATATTGTGAGAACCACCGTATCGTGGGTTTAGCGAAGCCCAATGCTTTCATTTTCTCTAGCAGGATATCATGATCGACCGAGTCAAATGCTTTACTGAAATCTAAGAGAATAAGTATTGTTAGTTTACCGTTGTCAATGGCGATTCTGGCCTCTTCAATTAAGCTTAAAAACACAGTTTCTGTACTTCTGCCTTATCGAAAACCATGTTGATGTTCACTTAAGAGATTCTTGCTGTCTAAATAGTTCGTAATTTGATGTCGTGTAATTTTTCTAATACTTTAGAAATTGTAGGTAGAATACTAATAGGTGTGTACTCAGGAGGATTTGTGAATTTAGGAAGAGGATGGACAAGTGCATTTTTCCAAGAGGTCGGATAAATTCCACTTATGAGAGAAAAATTTATTATATCTGTTACAATGGGATATATTATTTCGGCACAAAGTTTCAGTAATTTGGCACTGATATTGTCTACTCCAGAGGCGCTTGATTTTAGACTCTGAATAGTTTTAAGGACGTCAATATGACCTGTACACGCGAAGAAAAATTATTCTGGAGTATTTCTAGAATGGAACTGTAAGTTTGATAGTCATGCTTTTTAATGAACTTTCGAAATAGGGAGTCATATTAGCGAAACGATGGTTTAGGGAGTCTAGATGTACATCAATTTGAAGCGGTGCTATTGATTTGCCTATGCCAAGCGTACATAGAGATTTCCATATTTGTTTCGAGTCGCCATTTGTGCCCAAACCTTTGTGGTAATATTTACATTTCGCGTTTCTCAATCTTTGTGTAACATTTCTTAATTTTTTGTATTTAATTCTGTCGTTTTCACATTTTGAAAACTTTTGAAGGCAGCGTCCCTTTGTTTCATTAAGCAACGTATTTCATCTGTTATCCAAGGTGCCGGCGGACGTGTTGCACGAGCTTTCCTTACGGGTATGTGTCGATTAATCAGTTCCGTCAATTGATGAGTAAAAGTATTTACTTTTCTATCTAACGAACTTTCTTGAGAGACAAGATGCCAAGGCATAGACATACCGTCAGAGAGAAATAATTCAATATTTAATCTTTTGAAATCGCGGTATTTGAAAGCTGTTGGCATAGGGCATCTAGGGCATTTATTATTGTATGAGAGGTATATGAGATCGTGTTTAGATATTCCAGGAACTGGTGATTGGCCATGAAATTTCACTTTGTTATAATTCGATACAACGATATGATCTATCCAAGTATCTGTACTGATATGGTGAGTTGCATTCAGTGGTAAGAGAGAAAGATTCATTTCGCCAAAAATACGTTTGAATTTGTCGGCATGCGTCGTAGATTACAGAAGATTACAATTGAAATCGCCGATCAGTATTATTTTATCGTATTTACTTGGGCAAAGCGCAATTTCTTTGTCGATAGCTTCGATATTCCCTGTTTTTGGAGGACAGTACACTACGCCTAGGGCACATTTTGCTAAACAATGCTAAAGAATGAAGATAGGGTTGAGGATGAGAATAAGGTTGGAGCCTGTGGAAAAACTAGACACCTTTCCTTTCCATTTTCTTATTTTATTTTCTCCAAAATGACTCGTAAAAGTTTCTCTCTCGTTACATTCAACTAGTAAAGAGAAAATATTGTAAGGCTGCGGCGGATATCGGCGATTTTTTGACAGAAAACTTCGTATTGACGGCGTTGGTAGCGAAAAAGAGGATAAATCGTATTCTTATATGTAGTAAATTACTGCATTTACTGCACGTTGTACAATCAGAATCGCCTCTTTGTGGGTCCTTAATACCGAATCACCGGTCCTTAATATCGATTGACGGAAAAAGTCTGAATCTGGCTATCCCTCCATCCTTTCGTCCGTGGTCAGCGCTAGCGCCTAAACCGCTGAGCTGATTTTCTCCAGAATTGATATTCTCTGATCGATTTAAGTGAAAGCGAGGCCCTGTGATTTTCAAAGGGATATTTTGATTTGCGGGGGGGGGTACTTTATATGATGCGTAAACAAGATTTTCAAATTTTTTTAAAAGATGGCTCTATTTTTTAAAATTGAAGTTTATCCTTAAATAGCATAGAAAACGCTTAAAAGAGTGACTGAGATTACATTTACGTTAATATCCCTGATTTTTCAAAATTGCAAAAGTTCAATATCTTCGACGTCTAGGATATTAACGATAGAGATATTTTCCTTATTGAAATCTGTTGTTCAAAGATAGATAATAAATTAAGCTCATTAACACTTTTTCGAAAATGTGAGTATGTTTTTCGCGTGAGTATGTATTTCGCGTGAAATATAGGCAAGCTTAAACAATTACCTCAAAAACGACTTCAAATTTTTATCAGTGTATTTTCAAACATTTCAATAAATTAACATTGCAAATGTACAATATTGATAATGGATATTTTTTAAATCTGCTTAAGTTTTTAACTTAATCTTTGAGAACGCTCATGAACATTTTTTTGAAAAAAAAAAAGAGTAGTTTCTGCGTAATTTCTGCCTCAAGTTAATGTAATTTATAAAAACGTTCTCAAAAACTCTTTGAATTTTTTTTATATTTGTTCTATGGATAGAGCACAGGATGCTCAAAGGGTGGGGCGGGTTTCATTTTCGTGGATCCATCTGATGTTTAGAAAATTGCAAAAGTTGGAAATAAGAACGTATGTGCAGTAAGTTCTTTAAGGACTATAAGTTCTTTTAAAATAAAAAAAATAGAGGTGCTACAGAATGGCACAGACTTTCTCGTAGTAAAGTTTTCTAATTTCCTGGACTGCCTTTATGGTCTTGCCCCATCCTGTTACCAGCTGCCATCTATCGCCGCCCAAAGTACATTTTTTAAAAATATTCTCAACTTTTCAGTTTCCTAATAGTAATTACTTTAAGAGTATTAAAGAAGAGTAAAACCTCGTCCTAAATGGTAATTTTCATTGAAAAATGTGAAGCCGTTTTTAAGAAAATGGCGTTTAATCGATACTGTAAATGCAAAATTTGATGAACTTATACTCACAAATGCAATAATGTATACAAACTGCTGGAAAGGACGGCGTAAGAGATATTTCAAAATAATTACCTTTGTGTAAGTTTTGAAAAAAAAAGAATATACCAAAATGAACTGTTCGTCATATTAAAGAGTGCAATTAACACTTTACATTGGAAAAGTTTGAAGAAACAATCGGAGGCGTTTTTTGGGAAATTCGCGTAAGAGTGTTTCTGAAAATGCGGAATTTTGAGCTCATTTTCACAAGTAAACTGTAGAGTTTTCGATCTGACATTACTTAAAGCACATTTACTCATAAATACAATAATGAGAACAAATTACCGCTATTGTAAATATTAACGAGTAAAAAAATTACAATTTTGTAAATTTTGAAAAATAAAAGAATAGAGTAATATGGCGTTTATATCATCTTATAGAGTGTATTTAGCACTATCCCTACCAAAAGTTTAAAGAAAATATTGAAGCTGTTTTTAAGAAAATCTTGTTTTTGTAATTTTTTAAAATTGCATATATGGCACGCAATATTGCTCGAAAACTACTACAATTTTCAAAAATTCAACATGACCTTAATGAAAGAACTAATTATAAACAACAAATTTTATTTGAGGGAAAAGACTCTCTTCAGTATCAAAGTAATTTTCCGACGGTGAAAAAATTCAGACTTTTGTAATTTTCAAAAATTCAGAGTTAACCATGAAAATCGGACCGACTTCAGTGTATTTTACTCTATTCTGACAAGAAATTTAAAGAAAAAATTTGGAGCCGTTTTTGAGAAAATTTTGAAAATGTCCGGGGGCTTCATGTAAATTAATTTTAAAGAATGTTTTTCAAAATTTCAAAGCTTCAACTAGAGACATATTGACCGGAATTTCTTCAATTTGGAAGAGATCGTACGCATGGTTTAGGCGCCAGTGGTGTTCTCAGACGGACAGTCGGACGGACGGGCGGACGGACAGACGGACGGACCAACATTTTGGAAAAAGAAAAAACACTTTTTCGGTATCGGGACCCCAAAACGTGTATTTCCGTTGAAATCTCGAAATCGATTTTCCGCAGAATTACAAAACTTTCCCACTACTACGTATACATATACAAAAAGTGAGAACTGAGTTTTATGATAAAATAAATTCAGAATTTTTTGATTAATGGAAAGCACTTTACTACAAAGTTGACCATATTTTAATCACGGAAAAAAGAGTCTTTCAATTTGACATAGATTTATTTTAATTATTTAAAACATTACCTCACACATTTTCTAGCTAGTGACCAATATAAGTAAAACTTTTCTGTCTTTGCATATACGCCATGAATTGTAGTGTTCAAATTTGGTATTGGGAACGTGAGAGAAACTGGACTGCGCGGCGTAACCTGGCCTCCTGGCGCCGCTGGGCCAGTCGCCGCACCTCGGGGTGGGTGACACGGGAGCTGGCCGGGGCGGGGCCCGGTCTCACTCATCCTCACCCGCCCCGCGCACGCACTCCACAACGCCGCCGCTTCCCACCTCCTGCCGCCTCATGTTGTTGCAGTAATTCTATTAAAGAAGCCCATTTCCGGGTGATCCATCAGAGCGGTGCGAGGCGGCGACGCCTGCCGCCGGCGCTGAAGGGTGGGCGGACAAGTAGCGCAGCCCCCGGCCAGGGGGAGGGGGCGGCGAAGAAAACGGGTGCTAGACGTGCCGGTTCCTCGACACTCCTGTAAGGATGTCTGCGATCGTCTGCTTCTTCATCCTTTTTTTAAATATATAAGACACGCCAGTCTCAGTGTCCTGCATGAACGTGACTTACAAGAATAGTAAGATCTACATATTTCAAGGGTGCAAAATTGGTAGCATTTCCACAATTCTAATCAAACTCCATTCATGTGTCAAGTGTCTGAAACGCCACCACTGTTATGAATATTAGTAACGACGAGGTACAAAAAATAATGAATTAGAAATTTTTATTTTTATTTTATTTGCTTGTCGATTTTCTGTGTCTAGAACCAAACATACTAGACTATTGCTAAGACAGACATACGAGACATGCAAAGAGACGGATGCGGTGCTGAAAAAAACCCTACCGTTTGTTGCCAGTCCACGCCTAGTGATAATGCGTCGCATGGATGGAAGGAATGACGCCAAGTCCAGGTTCCAAAGCATACCGATAGCGACAATAACATTTCAGCATACACTTCATGAAATGTACGAAACTGTGGATGCTTTGATAGTCCAGTCACTAGGTGTCTGGCCCAGAAAAAAATCTGGAAGACAGTTATATGTTTTTGGGGGATATTCGAATTTTATATTTGAATCATATATTTCCAAAAGGTCGACTTCACAGAGAAAATCTCTCCAAAACCTAAAAGTTGTGCATTTTTTGTTTTGGGGTCATGTAACCAAAATTATGCGTTTTGTTTAAATAGCTTCTATTTACAAAATTAATATTGATACAATTTCCTACTATATATATATATATATATATATATATATATTGTACATTAATTATAATTCTCTGAAAGAGGGCTTAGGCACTAGGGCGCAGCGCCTATCCATGAAGGCGCCCATCTCTCCTCCTCCGTGAGATATAATAATAGTCTCCTCGAAAGTCATGAAAAAACGATCATGTGCCGAGAATGACCTGAATGATCTGGTTTAATGTGGAGACATCTGTTCTCTCATCCTCGCTATAACATCAACTGTTAAAGAACACTAAAAACTATGTGTTCAGGTGCTTGAACCATGCTTCCGCAGGTACAAGATGGATCCTAACGAAATTTGAATTCGAGTAGTTCATAATGAAATGGTCCGTGGGATATTGAGCTACCCGTGTAAGAGGACGCGGGTTAGAGTCATATCGATCTGTTGAAGATTTAAAAAAGAGTTTCGATTCCTGAATCTCAAATCTCACCCTTTCCTCCACACATTTGCATTGTCGAATTTACAATTTCAATGGAATAATATCTTCTTGCTGGTTTCCATTCTTGGATATCGTTTTCTTAGAAGTGACCGGAATACACATATCGCGTCACAGGGAGGTGGTGTCAGTATGTACCTTCCCGATGATCTCACTTATAACTATATAACTTCATCAGTAGATAACGTTAATCAGAATAACGAATATCTCTTTATTGAAATTTCAATATTTAACAAAAAATGTGGCCTAGGCGTAGTGTACTGTCCTCCGAAAACAGGGAATATCAAAGCTATCGACAAAGAAATTGCGTTTTGCTCAAGTAAATACGATAAAATAATACTGATGGGCGATTTCAATTGTAATCTTCTGAAATATACGTCGCATGCCGACAAATTCAAACGTATTTTTGGCGAAATGAATCTTTCTATCTTACCACTAAATGCAACTCACAATACAATCAGTACAGATACTTGGATAGATCATATCGTTGTATGGAATCATGACAAAGTGAAATTCCAAGGCCAATCACCAGTTCCTGGAATATCAAAACACGATCTCATTTACGTTTCATACAATATGAAATACCCTAGATATATTTTTCAAATACCGCGACTTCAAAAGATTCAAACATGAATTATTTCTCTCTGACGGTATGTGTATGCCCTGGCATCGTGTCTCTCAAGAAAGTTCGTTAGATAGAAAAGTAAATAGTTTTACTCATCAATTGACGGAACTGATTAATCGGCACATACCCGTACGGAAAGCTCGTGCAACACGTTCGCCGGCACCCTGATAACAGATGAAATACGTTGCTTAATGAAACAAAGGGACGCTGCCTTCAAAAGTTTTCGAAATTGAAAATGCGAAAACGACAGAATTAAATACAAAAAATTAAGAAATATTACACAAAAATTGAGAAACGCGAAATCTAAATATTACCAGAAACTTTTGGGCACAAATGGCGACTCGAAACAAATATGGAAATCTCTATGTACGCTCCGGAGTAGACAATATCAATGCCAAATTACTGAAACTTTGTGCCAAAATAATATATCCCATTGTAACAGATATCCTGCTAGACATCATGATATCCTGCTAGAGAAAATGAAAGCATTGGGCTTCGCTAAACCCACGATACGGTGGTTCTCACAATATCTTGCAGATTGTCGACAAGTCGTAGTATCAGGTGAAAACCGATCCAGTGCCATTAGAACCGCCCGGGGTAGGACACAGGGAACAGTTCTAGGACCCTTAGCATTTTTAATTTACGTAAACGACGTAGGACAATGTCTTAAATACTGTCGCTATAAAATGTACGCAGATGACCTTCAACTATATGTCAGCGGACATCCGTCGGAGCTTAGCTCCTTAGCTCAGAAAATCCTCCATTAGTATAAATGGCTCCCCTCTACCCTGGTGTAACGATAAAAAACCTAGGAATTCATGTAGACAGCACTCTCAGCTGGTCTACGCATGTAAGTAAGATTTGTCAAAAAGTCCTCAAGACCTCCATTCCCTAAAACGCGTACGAGAACTCCTTCCTATAAACACACGTACGAACCTGATTAATTCACTAACTATGCCCCATTTCGATTACTGTGATTTCTTGCTCACTGACTTAAAAACCAAGAAACAACGGAAGTTGCAAACAGCAAAACTCATGCATTCGTTTCATATTTCATCTTCGTAAGTACGATCACGTATCTGCGTACTACAGACAGACAAAAATTAGCTCTATTGAAAAGGAAGAATATTGCATAGCATCTTGCTTCTTCATAAAATCTTGTACAACGGCCGTCAAACACACATGTCTAAGAACATCAAAATGCTAACACTAGAGCGAACGTGTTCGGCATTATTGCTGTGCATACCTCGACACAACACTGTGTCATACAGTAAATCTTACACTGTCACAGTAATTCGAAACTGGAAGTCACTACCTACACATCTCAAGACAATTAGCAACTTTAGAAAGTTCAAAACTCAACATGGTGTCTGGATAAAATACAATGAAATGTAGTTTACACACGCTCTCTGTTCTATCCGCAATTTTATCTTAATTATTTTCTAAAACAAAGACCATGATCCCTTTATTACATATCATCCTCCATATTAGATCGTTTTTTTCTTGTTTTTTTTTCGAAGTTATATTTTCGAAAGTATTTCTTCCCACTCCTTTCCTCCTGGTCATCTTCCTCCTTTCCTAGTTCAGGATACAGTAAAAGCTAATCCTATTACTGCTGATACAATGTTTAAAATTAGAGAAATTACATAGCTATATCTAAAATACAAATACAGCTTATAATTCATTCTGAAATTATGAAGTTTGTCACTCGTAGTATTATTTCTTGCTATTATTGTTACAAAGAAAATCAGTACTGTCACACTATTATTTTATTGACACTTTCTGTATTTTATACTGTAAGATATCCTTTTGTAAGTGACTTTACCTAATGATTAATGTGGTAATTTTCCATGTTTTTGATTGAGACCATGTGTTGTATATGTCATCAAGTACTACCTGTTGTTATGTAATTGTAAAATTATACGTACTATATTTTTCGTTCTGATCCCCCCGTATCCTTTTCATTACTATTTCTTTATTATCTCCTTTGTCCACCTCCATTTTCTTTTCTTCCCCGTTTCTTTTGTTTTTCACTCTCAGCCCTGATATTTCTTCCTCCCAATGTTTCAGCCTTAAGCCACCATCCTGATTGAGGTTTTTATCTGGGTTTACTCAATCGCTTAAGGCGTATGCCGGGATAGTCCCTAGTATTGCATCCTAGACGTAAA
The DNA here is from genome assembly GCA_964035755.1 of Teleogryllus oceanicus. Classification (NCBI taxonomy): domain Eukaryota; kingdom Metazoa; phylum Arthropoda; class Insecta; order Orthoptera; family Gryllidae; genus Teleogryllus; species Teleogryllus oceanicus. The sequence continues at coordinate 150,603,251 of CAXIVR010000001.1, forward strand.
TGTAAAGTAACCCCCCTTTTTTGTTTATTGTTCACAGCTGAGGCATGTAGGGTAATGACAACTGACATTTCGGGCGAATTATGAATTATTGATTCTAAGTGGAATAAATGGGAGGCCTTTTTATCTCATTTTTGAGGAATGTTCCTTACATCATGTCTTTCTATTTTGCAAAATTTCAAGAATAAACAAAAACTGACAATAAATTAATTTGGCTCATACTGATAAATTGATGTAGATGGTAGTCACAAATTGATTTTTTTCTTCTGAGACATGAAAAGTCAGTTAATATTAATTACATCCGAACGCCTCAACTGTAATTTTTAAAATTGTAAATTAATTAAAGTGGTTAGGCGGAAGAGCAGGCCTTAAGGCCTGAGCCTCGCCACAAATAAAGACATTTTATTATTATTATTATTATTATTATTATTATATTCTGTTATTATTATTATTGTTGTTGTGTGTTTGCTATCATTTATTCACCACTAAGTTCAAATCCTAAGAGTTCATTCACTTTAAAGATCCTTATTTCTTTCCTTGCTTCTGAGGTATGTTCCGCACGTTTGCGCTTTCTATTGCCATCATTATAAGGTTGAAAACACGGTTATGTTCAAACCACTTTACCCTGGCGATGATGTTTCACGCACTTCTGAGCGTGGATGAGGTAGGGTCTCCTACCTTTTATTTTACACAATAGTGGCTTTTTCCTTTGCTTTACACCTTATGAAGGACGGTAATGTAGGAAGACGGGGATTGCACCAGTTGGTAGTTTTTAATATTTTTACGCAATTCGATTTAGATTTATCGATTTAGTTATGAACGGTTTAGCCGTTAGCGTTGTTCACAGACGGACACACAGACATTTTGCCGTCATTCCATTTTCGGTATCAAGGACCCACAAAACACGGATTCTGAATACACCACGTGTTAGAGGATTTTTTATAAATTTAGTAACTGGATTTATCTACTCTCGTTACCAGGTCCTGGTAATAAGAGTTTTTCTGCCGAAAATTCACCGTTTTCCCCGCAGCATTACATAATTTTCTCTCTACTCCGTGGCGAGAAAGAAAAAAAGAACTGAATGATTTGTGTCGTCCAATAATTAATCGGTCCAAAAAGAACTCTCAGGGCATGTTCTTCGTAAAAAAATGAAATAAAATAACAAAAAATATAAAATTATGGACTCTTTATTTGCGTGTTCAGATTGTAGCAAATACTTTCATGGTCTGAACCCAATTCGAGGTCGGAATCAAATGATTTGCGTCAGAGGGATCGGAATGCTTTCTTCACTTGTTTTAGAATAGTAGATGAGTTATTACTTTTCAGTTTTGTCGGTTTTTTTCCTTCGGATGTAATGCTCTTGGTCGAACGTAAACTGCATCGCGAAGGGGAAGACCCTCGTAAATGTTTGCGCCCTCCGAAGCAATGTGTTCCCAATACCCCACAGTGCGATATTAGAAACCAAGGAAATGCAGTATTAGGCATTAAGTAATTTAAAAACACACTTTCCTCTCATAGTGTAGAAAATGTTAAGAGCGGCATTTTCTAGGCATTTAATTCAGTAAAGTATTTAAGCTACATGTTAACAGGCAGTTCACTTACCCTTACAATTTAAATCCCAAGTCGAACTGGACCTAAACAAATATTTGGGTGAAACGCAAAACTTCGCAACTTTCAACAATCGTCGGGACGATCCCCGGTATTCTGATCTCAACACAGATGTGTTACTGATAACTAGGAGGCAGATTTTGATGACCTTTAACATCGCCAAAAAATGATCAATAAAATGCTCTTACAGTGCTTTAAAATGCCCTAAAACCAAATGGATACGTTACTGATGTAATCGATCTTTTTCCATTCGTTTTTTTCGAGTGAACTCAGCTTGCAAACGTGTGGTTTGGACTGTTCTTAAACACGAAATCTCTGCCTTATTCTGAAATCGGACGTATCGGCAATGGCGCTGATATACGTTACAGGAATTACACACTCCTAACGGCAGACAACACGAATTCCGAGTGAACAAATCGAATAGGCTACCGAGTAATTAATTCTGTGAAGAACATTTGTTGCATCTCGTAAATATTATTTGAAGCAAGTACCATGACAAATTACTTTAAAATCGATGAAATTAGGTAAAATGCATTATAAATGACAGGAAAAGGTAAAAAATGACGTATTAGTCGAAATCTACAAAATCATGCAACATAATGACCTCTAAAAATGGGTTCTTTTGTCATAACATAAAATGAATTTCTATACTAAATGACATTGTTCTAAAGTGAAAAGAAACAAATGACATTTCATTAAAATCCGCCCCCTTCTGATAACAGACGCTACACACGAGTGTAAAGCTTTACGCGAGAGTAAAGTACAGGCAGTTTCCGCGCCGCGGCAGCACTTGCTTGTACAGAAGAAGCGCCAGCGCGGAATTCGGTAGGTGTGAGTTATTAGGCACTCTTCCCCTATATATTCCTCTTATAAATTAATTTAAAATTTACTGAAAAAGAAAAACAGAATAGTACATTGGACTTTTCCTAGGATTGAAAAATGTGTGGACGAAAATGCCATGGACTTACACCATTCGAACGTTATTTCATTACGAACAACTATAGATATACTGAACCAATTTGAATGACTAATGAATATCTATCGTCGAAATTTGCTGTTGGGCAAAAACGTTATTGGCTAACCCCACTGGATTTAAAGGGTGTTGGATAACTAATTTTGGACAACACATTTTTTGGACGAAAAAGTATTGACGAACATTTCTAAAAGCGTCAAAACAAATAATTTTTCAATTTTTTTTTATGTTAATGAATAATAGGAGTCCAGTTGATCACATAAAATGAATCTAATAGAATGGGGAATAGAACAGTCACGGTGGCTTTAAGATTAAGTAGTTATTAAAATCAGTCATTTTTTATGTCTTTTGAATAATAGTTTCTTTTTTCCTGGAACATTAAGATAACTTCATTTAATTTTTAGAACTTTCTCGCTAAGAACAATTTAAACTTGAAATAAAAGAACGGGTCAAGAATTTTAGCTTTAAGCTTCAAAGAAAGATAAATTTAAAACAATAAATAATACCTCTTTAGTAAACTTATCACTACCGGTTCAGAGCAAACAGTTAGTGCCCTTTCATGCTTACTAAGTACAAGATAACCTTAGCGTTAGAGGAACTCACTAACTTAGAATCAGGAATCTTAATTTTAACTATTCTTGAATAGGAATACCAAATACTGCCCTTGTTTTTCAGCTACGTGCATTATTTTCTTCTTAATTACATCGTTTTCAGCAAGACATCCTTTTTATCAAGTCGAATCGCTAATCTTCCGGGTAGTGCGTCGCATTTTATTGATAATCCAACGCTTAAACTCGAAATACCTTGGACTATTTAGAACAGATCTACATTTTAAAATATATCAGAAGTGATACAAACATTTATATATCAATACGTTATGCAGTATGTGTGAATAACAATATCAGAAAAATAATTATTTCACATTGTGGAGAGGTGACAGAGGATAAAGAATACGAACCAGCTCCAAACGGGATGCTTATTAACGGTAGCGGCAGAGTTGACAAGAGAACTCAAAACAAAAAATCGAATTCACTAAAATCAAAAGCTTGATTGAAGGTTTAAAGTGAAAAATAGAGAGAAGCAAACTTTTTCCTTCCTAACATAACAGAAGGGAATAAATGAAACACTTAAAATTTTACTATCCAAGCTCTAAAACGCTTTTGAAATCGCGGTTCTATCATCGTTGTTCTGCACTAAGACATTGTGGGAAGTAGGTTTCGTTGTGAAAGTCATGTGACACATCAAAAGTAGGGCTTATGGAAAGTCCGTAGCATATGCGCCTGAGGAGTGCATACCGGCCACTCGTCTCAGACCAGTCTCTCCTAATCATGAGGAGTAAATAATAATAGACGAACATTTGTGAACGGGATGATGTTCAAACGGGATTCGCGGATGGTATAAAAGGCAATCACGCCACAATTCCAGAGTGATAAGACTGTGCCTTGCGCTGAATTCGAACCCGTGTTCTCCACTTTCGTGTAACTGGATGCTCCAAGACAACGCGATGCCGAGGCGGGGTTATTGTGTTGGTCAGCATTCACGTGATTCCTGTGATTCAATATTGATTATTGTTTCGCCTCATCTTTTACGAACCAGAGATTTTGGTCAAAAGAAAAAGAGTAAGGTGGTGTGCCAAAATTGATTTACGGAAAAACTTCTGTCAGTCTGAGCACAACGGTAGCGGCTAAACCATAGAGGAGAATTTTCATCACAATTGATATTCCATGATCGATCTGGCTGAAATCGCGATCTCTTGAATTTTACTTACATGAAGCTTCAAGGATATTTTCAAAATATTCTCTAAAAATGTTCCTATTTATTTATTAAATTGTTAGACTGATATCGAAATCGGATTGGACAAAATCGTCCGAACGCTTAGGTCCTAGTGTTGAGCACAGACGGAATCGGACGGACAGACCGTATTTGCCGTGAAGACAATTTTTCGGTATCGACTACTCACAAAACCATTTTTCAAATTCATATGTTAGAGAAAGTAATTTTCTACGTTTAGGAACAAGATTTATCCACTTTTTCGACATCACGAACCCCTCCACACGAAAGTTTCTGTCGAAAAATCGGCACTTTACGCTGCAGCATTATTATACTTTCTCTTAAATATGTAAGTATGTAGTAAGCGCGAAAGGAATAACTGATACTACAAAACTACAAAATTATTGTCAGAGATTTATTTTTAATGAAATTTCTTCTAAAGCTAGTGGTGATTCAACAGTATACACTTTCTTGCATTGATTGTAACTTTTAAAATTTTTGAAAACTCAGGGAGTTCAAATTAAAACCTTCGCCATTTTGTAAAGTGTCCTGTGCTCTATTCATGGAAAAAAAGTAAAGAAAAAATGTGGAGCCGAACAGATTTCATTTAATCCGAAAAACTCTCTCTTCAATATTATACTTTTCCCATTTTCGTTTTTTGTAATTTTCGAAAACATAAATTTCCCCGAAAATGAGACAGCGTCAGTTTTTATCGTCATTTGTTACATACGACAAAAAAGTTAAAGAAAAAATTGAGGTCGCTTTTGAGAAAATATTTTAGATTGCCTATATTTCACGAAGAATTATAAGATTATACTTATATTTATACTTATTATACTTATATTTTCGAATATTGTTCATGGCCCTATTCCAAGATGTCTGTGAAGAACAAATTTCATTAAGAAAAAATCTTTCTTCAATATTGTAGTGTAAGAAGATGGCGAAAACAGTTTACACTTCCTGTGCCAATTTTCGAAAAATCAGTGATTTAAACGAAAGTGAGACCGGCGCCATTTTAAGCGTACTTTACGTTTTCCGAGCACAAATTTTAATAAAAAATTTTAATAAAAAATTTGGAGTCTTTTAGGAAGCGGTGAAATTTGAAACCATGTAGGAACAAAATTCATCAACATTTTCTTCACTAGGGTTCGGCACTAACAGTTTTTCTGTTGAAAATTCGCCGTTTTCTGGCGCATTATTTTCAGGAAGTAAAGGCTAGAAATTAAAAATCAAATATTATGTAAAGTAATGTACACATTTTTGAAAATTTGAGTAGTTTTCATGTAATTTGTGCTTGAAGTGAAGGCATTTTTAAAAGAAATTTCTGAAAACGCGCTTGAAAGTTTTTCTTTATTTTTTTCGAATGTAGTAAATGACGCTTAAAGAATTACCCAGGTCCTATTTTCATTGAACTCTGAATTTTTGGAAGTTCAAATGTTGCAAATACTGCAAGAATGTATGTGACGTTTTAGTATCATTAGTTCCTTTGTCGAGAAAATGCATCTTTTTATTTCGAAAGGAGAATAAATCCAGTATGTCAATGTTATTGTTCCTGATCATGTAGTACATTAATTCATATTGGTAAGATATCACGATGCACATAAAGAACACTTTAGATTTAAATATATTTTTATTTTTCAACGCTTAGTTTAAACATACTAGATTTAACCTGTAAAAACTAAATTCATCATTTGCAATAATCAGCTTAATGTTTTCTTTGTCAATGACATTTCAACTTTTATTGCATGAATGATTTGCATTATCAAGACATACAGCGCAGAAAACACATCGTCAATTATCACACTATGTTTAAACCTCCTGGAATAATTTAAAAAATAGAATTGGTCCATTCACACTGAGTGACATTTCTGTGAAAAAACTGGAGCACCGTTAGCGGGAAAGCGAAGCTTCCGCATCCCGTGCACTACGTAGAGTGATGGGGCCGGAGCGAGAAAAGCTCATAAACGGCTCGGATTGCGATGGACAGGAAATACGACAGGATGCTCTCACAGCCTCGGAATTCTCAAGATGCACTGGACAAGTCCCTGGCAAACTCTCAGCGTGAAGCGCTGGCCACCTCGCCAAAGCGACTGGCAGCTGTCACGCGCGTCTCGTCGCCCAGCGCCGTCAGGCGTGGCTCGGCGTGGCTTCGCGGCGTGGGCGGGCTCTCCGCGCAAGCGGCTTCCGCCCCACCCGGAAGCAGCCCGGCCGCCGGCTTCGCTCCCTGTTTCTCCCGCCTTTCGCACGAGTCACAAGTTTGTCGCGTTCTTCATCGATGCACGTCTGTTGCTTTTCTCTCCCCAGTTTCATCAATGCTTAAATTTCCGTTTTTATTGTTTGAATTCGAACAAAGTAGATTTTTACTTCCCCGCCTACTATGTACTTACCTGGTAATGACGTAGTCTTGTAATGCTGCAGATGAAAGCGGTGATATCGTGTCCGAAAACCTCGTCAGGAAAACATTAGAAAAAGTCATCATCCTAAAGACAAAAGGTGCCTTCTCGCTGCCACCATGACATTTTATTCTCCACTGTACTCTTCATTCCTGTGTAGATAGTGAAGTGCAATTCTTTTTGAAATTCTTTAAAGATTTTCATTCCAGCTCTCCCTCTTAGAGAAACTTAGAAAAAGTAGATAATTCTTATTGATATATGTAATAAATTACTTCCTTTAACAGAAAGCAGCCAGAAACCACGTTTTGTGGGTCCTTGATAAAACAAAATTTGTTTATGGCAAAACTTCACTCCGTCCGTCTGTCTACAGTACATGTTAGCGCCTAAATCGTTCAGACAATTTTCTCCAAAATTGATATTTCCCAATTGAACCGAACGAATTCGAGGGTCTACATAAAGAGGTTGCATTTGTTGAACATAAAGCAACTCAGGGTGGCACAAATACCAATCTAGATATAATTCAAACAATACAAGAGTATTCGATACTACCTAACATGACAAAAGATATAGTACATTTTCTGAAGTTAACATATTACTGCCAAAAGTTCATCAAAAACTGTTACAAACGCTTCGGGTGACCGAAGCGCGGCCACCACCGGCAACTGTTTGGCGGTGACGAATGATTACGGGATCTACATCAGCGTTACAGCGCACTGTACGCGTTACAGTGCTGCAGCGCAGCAAACGAGCCTGAGATGGGCATCCGACAGCCAGAGGTGGTCATTCCGGCAGTCGCTTCAACATTTTCTAACCCATTTCATTACTTGTGCCCTACGTGCAGCGGCACGCGTCATTCCGACATTCAAAGTGTTATCAAGCTATCATCAGTTCTGGTGCAAGTTCCGAGGTCCAACTGTATTTCATGAAATCCACATATATTCGGTGTCAGTACATTGTCCTAGTGTTTTCAGTGTTTCAACTATTTTCAAAATATCGGTCAATCCATTCAATTATAATTCTGTTTATGCAGTATTTATTGCAAAAGATGCAACGCTTATGCTAGCTTTTGTTTTCAACCTATCACATCATTTGTCGCAGTGCCAAACTGCGACAACTTGAAGCAATGTTTCTGCAAGTCAGCAAATCCATTCACACAACAAGTAATAAATATTAGCTATAAGTAGTTAAATAGTCAGCAAGAAAGAGGTACTGTTATTACATTATAGCATCTTCAACAATAATTCACGAGTTATGTAACTTCTCAATTGGACTATTTCTAGATATTGTCGGCAAAATACGAGATATCATTACTCTCAAAGGTAATCACATAAAACATACAGAGCGACCACATTACACCTTTACATCACATTATACCTTTGAAGATAAAAACTAAGTCATAAAATTCTTAATTGATCATGTTAATATATGTATTATTATTAGGAACCCCATCTCGATCGGGTTTTTGTCCGGTTTCCCTGATCCATTGAGCAAATGCTCAGATAGCCCATTGATTTGCTTCTGGACGTAAATGTAGTTTCACTATGCGCACGTTTTGTTGAGCTTTCTTTTACTTGTAGTGGTAGTAGAGCTTAGGGTAAGTTTCTATTTTGTTAGCAATACAGAAAAATTAAATCTGTTCGTTCGTTTACCGTTAAAAATAATTTTTCTATAATTGGCAACGAAAATATGTAGTTTTGAAATGTTAATCGCTCGCTTTTTTAAATTTATTATTATTATTATTATTATTATTATTATTATTATTATTATTATTATTATCATCTATTATTTTGTCATCTCTCAACTAGTTCAATTGTTGGGAAGGGATTCTGAAACTCAATAAATCGTGCGCAGATGGTTTTCTCCCCCATACGTCTCATACAGTTTTTGACTAAATAAATTAATAAATAAAGGAATAAGCTATAAGTGAAAGCACGTGCTACAGTTTTACTTTCTCGCTACCGCTTACACAGTAATGCTGCGCGAAAAAACGCCGAATTTTCGGTAGAATAACTCTTATTACAAGGCCCTCGTAAAGAAAGAGTGGATAAATTCAGTCGCTAAATTTAGAAATTTTCGACAACAGAAAGAAAAATTGCTACAGTCCAAAGCTGTATATACCAGGAGTAAGTTCTTTTTTATATCAGGGGTCAGTACACTTTCGCTCCGTGGAGCCAGGGCCAGTTGCTCCCGACTCTCGACGGGTAGCTGGGACTCAATGCGAGCACTGTACGAATTTTGAATGCCAAATTCAGAGGTATGAGAAAGTCATAGGTCAATCACGCTGCGGCTACTCACGCCACACATATTTCGTATATATCCTACACCTAATGGCGGATTTCTGAAGACACTCAAGAGACTCAAATGAATGAAAGAGCCTCAAAATGCAGCTCTCAAAAATATTTTAAAAATCTCTTATTTAAAAATTATCTTTATTTATCTCTTATGAGATAAATAAAGTTACTAATTTAGAAGTTTTTCTAAATTAAGTCGACAAATATTACGTGTTTTGTGGGCGGTAACCCCAGTTTCGAACCATATGCACTTACTCACAAAACATATTTTCTGCAGATCACGAGCATTCGACGCATAAGCATTGAGGAGCGCGTCAAAGTACCAGAACGTGTTCAATGGAATAAAACTTTTAACACAATCAGTATCAACCAAACACAACAAAAATGATATTTCATGATTGATTAAAATGAATCCGAGGCCTTCTGAGTTTGAAACCGATATTTGATTTTTGGAGGTATTTTACATGAAGCCACCACATTTTCAAAATTTTCTCAAACATATCTCCAAATTTTTTCATGACACTTTGTCTTTGGATAGTGTACAGGACGCTTCAGAGAATAGTGCAGGTCTTGTTTTCGTCGAAATCCCTTATTTTTCGAAAATTGCGAAAGTTCAAAATTGTTTTCGATATCTTCCTTCACCTACAATATAAAGGATAAAGATTGTTTCCCTTAATTAAATCAGACACGTACAATTTAACGAAAACAGTAGTTTGCGCGTAATTTTGCGTAAAATAGGCAAGTTTAAATTTTTACTTTCTCGCGTTTACAAGTGGTACTTCGTAAAAAGAGGAAGTTATGTAATCGTGTCCCGGAAAACGGCAAATTTTTGGCAGAAAGACTCTTATTGCAGGGTCCTTGTAAAGAAAAAGTGGATAAATCTGTTGCTAAATATAGATAAAAAATATCAAAGATGTTATGTAGCCAGAATTTATATTTTGTGGGTCCTTGATACCGAAAAATCGATTGACGGCTAAACGTCTGTCTGTGCGTCCGTCCGTCTGTGATCAACGCTAGCCCCTAAACCGTTCAGCTGATTTTCTTCAAAATTGATATTCCCCAATTGATCCGAATGAACAAAAGGCTTTGAGAGCTTCAAACGGATATTTTGATTTTTGAGGATACTTTACATGAAGCCTCAAAAATCTTTCTACAACGATATATTCAAGATAAATATTTTTTCCTTAATGAAATCTGTTTCTTAAAGACGAATCTTTACATTAGTTCATGTTCGATTTTTCGAAAATATGAACAGTTTTCGTGTAATTTTGCAAAAAATAAAAAAATAATTATTAACATTTTTTCTCAAACATCGCTTCATTTTTTTCTTTAAATTTTCTTCTTGTATGTAATATAGGATAGTAAAAAAGTATGGTGTTCCATTTTCGGCTATCCATCCGTTTTTTTGACAATTGCAAACTGTTGACATTTCAAACCGGGAGAGATATCACTGCAGTCCCTCTGACCGGGAAGTCCTAGGTTCGAGTCCCGACAGTGACAGGATTTTCGACACTAGCTTATCAGCTAGGTCGAATTCAGTCGCTGTCTGGAGGAGAATTCTAGCGGCCGGCTGCTCTGATCGGTAGTTTTCCGTGGTTTCTCCGATCAACACCAGGGGAATGCCGGAGCAGTACCCTAACAAACGGGCACGGACCGGGGCATCTTTCCTACCTCTTCCTTGTCCTATCCTCACCCCTTACACACACACACACACACACACACACACACACACACACACACACACACACACACACACACACACACACACACACACTACCATGCACTACACTACCACGTATGTCGGGAGTCCGGTCTGGAGCTTAGAATTTGTCCCGGCTGGGGCGGTGCCCCTCTGATAGGGGATACCTGGTAAGGGAAGACGGTAGGTCGGCGCCAGTCTCCCCGGGGGAAGTCCCCGCCACCTCCCGAGAAAAAACATGCCCTACCTCACAAGGATCTCACCATCTAGCGGGGGATGATCACCGCCACCTCCCAAAGAAAAAAAATGCACTACCCTTCTAGGACTAATGACCTTAGCAGTTGACACGCCCGGAATCACGAATCAATCAATCATCATTGTTATGGTTATGCTTTGAATATTTTAGGTGTTGACAACCGGTCAGCCAGAGAGTAACACTTTGTTTGTTCCAGAAAAACAGCACCAGGGTAACTGATATAATTATAATAAACTAATTATTAAATACATTTTTATTTAACAGTCAGAAGAAACTAAATGTAAGACTATGAGGCAATCAATTAAAATCAAAATATGAACATTTAATTACAACTTTCATTTATTATATTTTAAAATTCTCTGCTTGCAATATCTCAATGAAAATTTAGAGACCACAGGATAGCTTTGGTCCCCTGTGCTGCAACACAAATACTTCATAGGATAAAATAGCCCTAATTTCAATATTGCTGTTTTATTATTAGCTATTGGCCTGCTGCAGGAAAAATGCTGCTGAACAAAACCGCACAAAATTGTTTTCCAAAAAGTAGCATAGACACTGCTGCTAAGTTTGCAAATTCAGTCAATTTGTAGGTATGAGAATACGTAGAAAAAACACAATCAAATATTTGCATTTATCAGTCAAAATTGCAACTGTTTCATTGTTTTGGGATTCTTTGCATGCTCCTGAGTATCTATAAAAATCATAGACATCTCTCACAAGGCTGGAGGTTGTATAGTTAACTTTCAATTCTTGAGCACATTGGAAATCAGTAATATAGTTAATTTTTATAACAAATTGTATTAAACACTAAGTAAATGTTCTATTGTTAACACTGATATTGAATGTGAATCTCCCATACTGGAGTGTGAGTCTACCATACTGGAGTGTGGTGACTCTCTGAAACAATAATTGTTGGTTTTCTCAAAACACTCAAACATTTTGTTTTAACAATGTTCACAGAGTCATCACACTCCAGTATGGTAGACTCACACTCCAGTATGAGAGATGAGACAGTTAGACAATTATAGTCTGTTAATTTATTTGGCAATGCTCTCTTACTGTTGCTTTTATTTACAAGAGTCATGTTCTAATTGTTTTCATAGGTTTGTGAAAATTAAAGTTGGATGCATCACATCTCAGTGTGCCATTATTGACTGCAATTAAATTGCCAACCTTGTGCACTTTCCCAGCAGTCCATATAGTGTACGTTATAAAATAATTTTATTTTCATCTTCTTGAGACTAGCCCGAAATAGTCAAGGAGAGAAAATTTGTTGCAAGAACCAGTACCAGGAGACAGAGGAGATGAATTGTCAACACAAGTATTTAAAAAATGTTGTCTCCTGTTTTAATGCAGCTTGTTCTGCACCTAATTCTAATGCATCTACCAGCATGACAAAAAAATTATACAGTACATGGAATGATATATATATATTTATATTTTAATATCATCATATAATAAACTGTAATTAAATACACTACAAAAAATAATATTGTAGCCCAAGCAAAACTAGCTATATGCGCTTTTACGAAATATAATGATGTATTAAGATACATGATAGAAAAAAAATAATTATTGAGATTGTTTTGTCTCTTTTGTAAAATGAATTCACTTCACATGGCAGATGCAATAAAGATATATACAATTTTACTCAATTGGAGTTATATATTGGTGTTCAATCTCTCTGTTAAAAATAGGATTATATTTATGAACTTAGGAATTTTTCTAGAAGATTATCAAAGTTAATGTAATATTTACCTTGGTGTAAAATTAATTTATAAATAATATAAAAATTTTCTAAAATTATTTAAAAAGTCTAAGTGACATTTATGACAAATTTAGAGGGAGCCCTTCAACTTAAACAGCACAGGGGTCCAAAATTTGTAAGAAGACCCTGATACTAGGGAAAGAATATAACCATCAAAATTAATTTAATTAAAAAAGTTGCCTGCAGAAGGTGATGAATCACTTCTGTGGCAAAACAATCTCAAGTAATTATTTTTCCTTCTATCATGCATCTAATTATATCATTATATTTCTTAAGTTTAAGGTGTGAATTGTAAGTAGTTTCCTGCTCTTTAAAGTGTACTGAAAGTGACACTTCTGTGGTCAGTCAGCACACACCTATTCCAAATTTTACTGATGTGATTTTTTTTTTTCAAAATTAGATTAACTCATTTATTTCACTTTTTAAGAACATTAAGAATTGGAAAATCATTTAAAAGACAATAAATAAATAGAAAAAGTATTCAATCTTTGTTATCCCATGAATTTACATCACTTCTGAAGACGTTTGGCTTCTATAAGTAAATTTGATTAAAATGCTACACGTTTGCTTTCTGCCACCTTCTTCAGTTCGGTTGCAGAAAGAAGAAGCTACTTAACTTGGCAGTGCATGCAGGTGGTCTGAGAGATCCAGGAAGCCTTGATTCTCATATTGTGATTGCAATTTGGCCACCCGTGACCACTGATTCCAGGTACCTTTCCCTTCCACAGATATGAGTAAACTTAAATTTACGTTTTTTATAAAAATTGAGTCTTTCCTTCAAGGTTTTTTTGAGCACTTTACATTACTTAATAAAATATTAGTGCCAAATATGCAAAAAATTTATTTGTTTGGAGCATTCACTAACAGTTTGAAATCATCAAAATGAAATTAATATTTCAGCCATTTCATTTTTTCAGTTTTGTTAATTTGCATACAAACCACTAAATACAGTGATCAATTATTTAAAAATGTATCTCATTATTGAAAATAATATCCAATTTTTTCTGGTATACTCCTTTGCTTGAAATTATAAGAGGAAATTGCATTAAGGGAAATGCAAGCAGAAGGGTCTGTGAGACCAGGTGTGCGCAGTGATGTTACCGAAAGAGGCGTGTGTGCTGCTGGGTTAATCTTGAAGTAAGTAAACTCAAAAGTGACATATTTTTAAAAAGTTAACAAATTATTGATTTTAAGTTGGCTCATTTCATCACTCTTGTGACATTACTTCTTTGATCACATTGAAAAAAGGTAAAGCTAATTAATAAAGAGTGTATAATCTAGTGCAATTTTTATCACTGATAATTATTAAAACCTAACATTGATGCTAACCTTAATATTATGAAAACCTATCAGTAGTTAGATTTTTCTTTGCTCACAGATCAGATGGATATTCACAAAAGTGGTAACGATACGCAGAGGTGAGTGCAACCAGTGCACAGTACCCCTCAGTCGATAACTGGTAAAAAATAAAATACACACCATGCTTATTTTCTCCATTGTGCCAGGCATATTATTATACCAATTAGATTTAAAACACTTAGTTTCATTATTACTAATCACAAATAGGGGCCCCATTTCAACTTTCTGCACCAGCGAAAGAACCTAGCCACTCCACAGATATAATGTTGAAGTACAGAATTTTAAACAACCAAAAGTAAATAACTTTGATTTGTATTATTAAAAATGAATCTTGCTCCAAATGTTATGGCCAGAATTAAGTTTTTAGCCGAAAACTTTTGCCACTTTTCAAGATTTTAATTTTGGAGGTTCATTTTTTTTTTAAAAAGGGGTTTTTAAATGTTTAAAAAGGTGATCTTTAAAAAAAGGAAATTTATTTTATTATATAATTTTTCCTACTGTAAGCTTACTTACATGTTTTGACCAAAAATTTTGTAAGCATAACCCTCTCATTTCTCTGTCAAGGAAAGTAAGGTATGTTGCTTAAAAAATAACTTTTTATTAAAAGAAAATGGTTACTTTCTTTTAATTTCTTACATTCCTTTAATTTCTTTTAATTCCTTGAATTTCTCATGAATGACCCAGCGCACCAAACCTAGTCACATTATTGAAGACTTGAAGAAGAGTGTAACAGAAACAATACCTCAATAAAAATAATCTTGTTAAAAGGAAAACAAATTTACCAAAGCATTATACAAATCTAATTTTTTTGTTTTATAATTTTTTCTAAAGTTATTGTCTACCTCAAATGATTGTAATGCATTTATAATTCAAATGTGTTTATTCACCAAAACGATTTGCTATTTGAAAGTTTGACATGACATGACTGTTATTTATTTCGATGAGACAACATACAAGTAAAAGCAAGGTACTGTAGTCAGAAGCTAGTCATCTTACAGGATTTTAACTGTACAAATCTAAGAGTAAAAAGAAGCAAATAAACAAATGTTCATAGTTTGGGAGGAGTTTTTTTTTTTTTTAATACTGCCTTGCAACTTGAATGGTTAAGAGAGAAGGCTTTAGATACACCAGCTACAACTAATGGTGAAAATTAATTGTTAGGCTATTTGGCCAACCTAATTAGAAAGTTTTTTCTTGACATTCAATTTTCAAAAATATTTTGAATAAACTTTTATTCTTCCTTTTTGCCACTCACGCAACATTCATACTTTATTTAGATAGGATTCACTCAGGCCATTCACTCACATCGTGACGGCACCATGCAGTGTCTTCTGTTCTGCCAGCCACGGTCAGGCCACAACACTGACTGGGGATGACGCGTCTGGGATATGCGGATCATTGGATTTGGTTTGTACACCCATTGTGCTCCAGTGGCGAGATCTGGGCGTGGGCAGCTTCTTCCGTCAACGTTCAACTCAGCTGGTACATAGTCGCGCCAGTGTGTTCCTACTTCGGCGGACACGTGCCACGGCAGCGCTGCTACATTTACGCAAATGTGTTTTTTTACGCTTAAACAGTACGAATAAGCGAAGAAACTATTCTTACATTCAATTTTTGTTACAATGAGAGAAGGGATTGAACTGCCCAGTTACTGTGTGTTTGTTCTACTTGTAAGTTCGTTCGTATTAACATGGGCAGTTGACAATCGTACTTTGACATTTAACGAAGATCCACATGAAATTACGCATAGTGATACAGTTTCTATTGACGATCTACATGCAAAGGGGGTAGAGGCATATTTAGAAAATGATTGGAATAGTTGTATAAAGTATTTTACTGCCTCGGCAAAGGAACATCGTATTTTTATGAAAACTACAGCGAAGTGCAGAAACCGTTGTCGCTCCCAAAGTGAAGGCGAACCTTTTATGTTCCCTTTTGATGTTGAAAATTTACATTTCTATGAAACAGCAGTCCGATCTACTCTTTGCCTTTTAAAATGCAAAGAGACTGCGTTCAAAAATAAATTTGTTTCTGTTTCTCCGCTATTAGACAAGCTTTATTTTCGAAAGAAGCCCTATGAGTATCTACATTTATGTTACTATCAGGTAAGAGAGTAAGATGACGTGCTACATGATTGGCGGTTGCAAACAATTGGACAATTGATAATTTTCACTTTCAACGAATCACTTTTCTATGACCCGTAAATGTGTACTATTTTAATTTTGACCTATTAATTTTCACAAAACGAAAATATAGTAGTAGTTTTTATCAAATAATTTAGGAACGTATTTTTCCATTCTTGTGGATTCGATTGCACAGAAGAATGGAGCATTGTTAAGAGAGGCGGGAAATTCAAGTAGTAAAGAATAGATGTCTGTTGTTGATTGTTTTATTTGCAAAAATCTGTTTAATTGTTCAAATCCTGGAGATAGTACATACATATTCCGTTTCATTTCCATTCAGGCATACAAATTTGGCTTCAGAACTAATGATTTGTGATTATTTCCAAGTTAAAAATACGTCTGCAAAATGTTTTTAAAAAATTGTAATTTTATCATGCATGAACCAACAATTAATACCAATAGCTTTTCAACTATATATTTTGTTCATTATCAAACCAACCAGATTAATTGTGAAAAATTCAGTTTAATTAAAATTAGATACGCTTAATATATCACAAAACTTATTGCATAATTCTAAGAATATGTTAAATTGGTGCAGTATATATTAAAGTAAGGATTTTAACCTACTAAAAGGCTTGGATTTCTTTTGAAAATGGGAAATTTTTGAATTAGGATTTGAATATGACATACTGGAGGTTATTTTCTTCAATTTATTCAAGAAATAGGAAACCTGCAGGATATAAAATTTCTTGTCCTTTGAAGATGGTATTGAATGAAATATTAACAAAAAACAACCCAATGTTAAACTTAAAATATTTGTACAGTTTTGTATGGAGTACATAATATTTCTATAAAAGCAAATTTATTTTATGAGATAAATTTTAAAGCTACTAACCAACAAACTAATATTGCATTTCATACAAAATAAATGTGTAGTGCTTGTATGATTATCATTTGACGCCTTGTTTTTTCACACTTTAGAAGCACTTGATGTTTTATAACATCAATCCTCCCATTTCTAATTGTAACTAATCAATGATAACGTTTTTGAAGTAGAAGATGCAAATTTACCTGCTGAATTCCACAAGGAGCACTTTTACCCCTTGTCTTCTTCTGAATGATCTGGAATTTCCAATACTCTTGTGAAGCATTCTTATGACCTAGGACCAATATCATAAAATTTGCCTTCAAGAATTAAATCATAAAAACAATTACAAAATCATAATTTTTAAAATATTTCACGGATTGATCTTCAACTCAGAATGGCAAAAGGTCAGGTGTTTGTGTGAAAAGTCACTCTATCCAACCAAATATCCAATTGCACCCCATACCAATTCACCTCTTTCTTTTTATCCTTTTACATTGACTTACAATTTAAGCTGATGTCCGTATTATTTCATTAGTTCACATCAGTTGAAAATTTGTATCTCAACTCTCCTTCTATTCTACTCTATGGACAGCAGAGATGAACTCTTTACTTCCTCTCATTCCAAACAAAATAATCAATTGGTTATTAATAATTGTATATATAATTACCTTTAACTTTATTGGTTCATGTCAATGGAAACATTGTATATGATCTTATGTCTTCTTTAATATTTTAATCTACTTGGCTGTCAGCAGTGGTGGATCCAGAGCAGAGGGGGGGGGGGGCACATGTCCCTCTCCAAGGCCTAGAGTTTTCATTTGTTACCTTCCTTTATTTGGCAAAATTGATTTAAATATTTATGTTAGATGTGATTATTTAAAAAATATTGTATAAAATAATATATACACTACAAAAATAATATACAATATAATAACAAATTTGTTTATTATTTAACAAAATCTCCCCCCCCCCCCCAATGATCAGCTGGTTCCGCCCCTAGCTGTCACAGCTTTCACCCTGAGGAAGGTTGCCACATGATACCCGAAATGTTGGCATCTGTGCCCAGGGCGCAGCATCTCTTGAACAGCCAAGTAGATACAAACTCCAGCTGCAGAAGTCTACGCTGTCAAATATTTTAAGGGGTTTCTACCTCACCTGTTCTTGTTCTTGTTTAAAAATCCTCTTCAGCTTTTTGTTCCAAATGTATGTGCCATATCAGTGTACAAGTTTGTCAATTTGGTTGCAATGCAGAAAACTAGGAATTGTATCATGTGCTTGTACATTCATCAAGCAAGAGTTCTCATTTAAGAGCAGAACTATTTGCTCTCTTATTTCCAATTGTAAGAAATTGGGTTGTTTAAAATATTTCAGAATTTTTTTTTTATTTTCTTTTAAAATATTTTAGAAGATGTTTTTAAAAATAAATATTGGAAATATAGAGTTGATAGTAGTCTTGATTATGGAAAAAAAAAAAATTCAATTTTGAAAAATATTTGAAATGTTTTTATTTGTATTTTTCAAATTAAATCATGTTTCTTCTTTAAGTTAGATTATTTTATTAAAACAGATTTTTATTTTATGTTTTTCATGTTTGATTATTAAATACATAGGTATAGCTTGCAAATGTAGTCAGGAATTAAAATTACAGATAATTATCATCAAATATAACAGATTAACACATTGCCATGTGAAACCATGTGGCCTCATAGGGAGATTTAATTTTTTTTTACTACAAAACCACATGGTCTTGTGCGTTGGCTTGTCTCATTAGTGTTAACAGCTGTGTAGTTGCGTTCCCGTGAGTACATATGGACTCGTATAGTTTTGTTAATAAATTTAATTGTATATAATATTATATCAATATTGGTACAAGTTTCTATGTTGTAGCATGTACTATAGAACTGTGTCAATACCATTGGCACGGAGACATGCGAAAAACCTGTACAGTACCGAGGCGTAGTATAGCGTGAATGTGTTAAAAATAATTTCTGGTTGATTATTAATTTTAACATTTGTTCACTAACATGGAAGTACAAAGTGAATATATGAGGTTCAGTTTTTGTTACCTAATTTTTTAAAATATTTATGATCAACTATTATTGAGTTAGTAATTACATTAGTGACCTGTTGCAGCAAAAATGCTGCTGAACAAAACCACATAAAATAATTTTCCAAAAAGTATTGTGCACATTGCTCAAGAACAACAAATAAAATATTTTTTATTTATTTATTTTTGCTGTATGATTAGTATAAGTCAAGTATATCACAAATATCAATTTTTTATGATATCAATTATGTAGAGTATAAGTCCATCTGTAAGAGTGACAGTCCTTTCCTTCTGAGGTAAATTAC
Organism: Teleogryllus oceanicus; assembly: GCA_964035755.1. NCBI lineage: Eukaryota > Metazoa > Arthropoda > Insecta > Orthoptera > Gryllidae > Teleogryllus > Teleogryllus oceanicus. Next base: position 150,622,708 of record CAXIVR010000001.1, read on the forward strand.
CAGTGTGCAGATCCGAAGAACATCTGTATGTAAAATTATTAACAATTAGGATTAAAATAAATATATATATATATATATATATATATATATATATATATATATATATATATATATATATATATATATTATAATATAAAAGATTATACACAACACATACGACCATAAAAACTCTTCATAATAGCGATACCTGCAGAAAGCATTCCTCCATACATTCCCAGATTCATTGGAGTTAATATTTTTGTTTCTATGTCAACTAATTGCTGTCATTGTTCCTTCAATACTAGCGATAGCTTGACGACGCTTGAGATAGAACATTACCATTGTCTAATTAACTTTTTAATTTTTTGGTTTCGTCTATATTAAGTGTTTTAAGATTATCTGGTAAGCTATTAAATACTTTACAACCAGTAAAATTGTAAATTCTTTTCCTATGTCACTGAAATAAATTAAATATTTAAATGAACACGGTCTTTGTGAATATAACAATATCATATATATAACCAAGTTCTTTGCATACCATGACTATCAAGAAAGTTGCTATTTCAGAAAGTAATATGTAAATAGCAGATATTTAATGGCAAGTGGCCTCTTCCTTGGAGCTGTGCTGTCACATGAGATCAGCTGTACAGTCTCGCACAGCATGAGAATGTAGGTGGCTTGCGCAATACAAGAAAATTTAGTGGAAAGAAGGCAAGAAGTATTTGATTTAAATAGGTGAATAAAAAAAAGTTTAAATCAGTGATTAACCAATAATTAACCAATTATTGCCACCCAATGTTTCAAACATCTAATGTATTTTCAATTTCATGAGTAATTTTCAAGGCTTGGATTCTGAGGACGTGTCATCTCTTCATTGGTGCATTCTAGACATAGCTAACTTGTAAATGTGTGTTTTTCACAACATATAGGTGATAGAAATGTATAGTTATTGAGTCATTCTTGGTCATTTTTTGAAATTTTTCTGTATTTAGTTTTTTCCGTTTGTGTCATTTTTACACATTTTGTTTCATTTTCATGCCTTTTATGAGTGAATTTTTCATGAATTTACAATGACACACTAAAAAGGTTTTTATTGTATGATCACTTCATGACTAAATTCACTTCTGTAGTCGCCTTTGTTTTTTGAACTCCCAAAATTACACGGATCTTCAGTAACATCCTTGACCGTTAAAAACTAACATTTGGAAGATAAGAGCTAAGTATTACATTACCTTCTAAAATAAATACTTTATATTAAATATAATTTCATATTAATAAATTTCATTTAATATTGTAAAATTCATTGACTAAATAAACCATTTTCATTCAAATTTTTGAGTTTTTTAAAAAAAATTAGGTCATTTTCCCCTTATTTTTAAGTACTTTTATGGGTTTTCAAAGAATTTTTAGGTCATCAGAATCCAATCCAAGCCCTGGTAATTTTGGAAAATGCCAAGTGCTGATAGTCTCTATAGATTATGGATTTTTATGTGGTATTTTCTTTTATTTTATGTAAAATTTTTAATTGAGAAAAATTATTATTGACATTAACTTTCTTACAAATTATTTTATTATTTTGAATTCATTATTTCATATCATCTCAATGGCCACTTCAACAAGGATTGGTATCTTTTAGGTAATACAATTGGCCATTGGCCCAGAATTATTTTAAATACTGTTATTTTTATTTTGATCAGTACTAAACAGGAATTCCATCAACAACTTTTAGTGAAAATTTTTACTACAAAGTACTACACATGTCATACCACAGGATATATGAAAAATAAAATTAAGATGCTCTTGCTAGAGGTTATAAATCCCTTTTAGTTTACATATTCATGTGCCAATTAACATGATCACTTACAAATTGACAAATCTGTATTTTGAACAGTTTCCTCTACCTTTGAAAGAACAGTTACAGAACCAATGATAATTTTGCTATTCTGGATACTGGTCCCAAGCTATCACATTTGTCGCCTATTTTAAATAACAATAAATAACATGACAGCTCTTTATATTTACTTGTACATTTTGTTGTCTTAATATATACTACTTATTATAATATTATATTACATTAAAATTATATTAATTATACTATATTCCATTTGTAAATCTAACTTAGGATTCAATTCACCAATATGGCAAATGTATAGAACTGTTAACAACTGCGATACTGTATTTCATTGTTCTTCAATTACATTTATAAATCTTGCAAGTTCATTTTATTTGAACGACTTCAATTGATGGCTTTGTTTATATTTTATGTTATGTTCACCTTATATGGTCTATAAACTGTAAACTTGGGCAATTGCCTATGTGTTGTAAATAAATAAATAATAGTTAATATTTTTTCATGAATAACTTAAAAGAAACATTTGCATAGTTGGACATGACATTCAACACCTGCTCTATTTTTTTGAGATCAGGTATTTTTTTAAATTGTAACGATCTTTGAATAGACAAATTAAATTATTTTTCAAATTATATATGTATTCTTTGAAAACCTTTTGATTGGATCTTAAGACTACTGACACTACGGTCTTTAAAGTAGTATCATTATGATGTTATTTTTTATAATTGTATCATTAGTTCAGGAACACGTTATCCTTTAAAAAGCTAGAATTTACTCATATATTTTTACTGCATTATTTTAAGTGCAAACAATATTTCAGAAAATAAACCATATTTTTTAATTTTGCTCTATTGAATGTTATAGTTATTTATGTAACAAGTCCTTAAAGACTAATAGAGGACGTGTTGAATACAATGTTTTTTGTTACTTCTAGATATTCAAAATAAACATTTAACACTTTCATGAGTTAAGAATTGTCATTTCTCTTGATGTTCTGTAGCAAGGGCTGTTGGTACAGGGTCTTGGTACCATTTTAAAATAACAATTGCAGTGCACTAAAGGACCAAAAGACAGTGGGATAAAGCAGGGAAAGGAGGATAATGAGGGCCAGGGGATAAAATGGGTCAGTGGAGACAAAATTGGAAAAGAAGAAGAATGGGACAGTGGGGACAAAGGAAAAAATGTGTCAAGGGACAAATGGAACAAGGAGGACAAGTGGACAAATGGAACAAGAGGGCAAAATATGACAATGAGAACATCTGGGCAGTTTGGGACAAGGGGGACAAACAGGACATAGAGACAAAATAGGGACGAAATGGGACAAAAAGGACAAGTGAGACAAAAATTTCAGAATCAATTTCTTGTATACTAACGAAGGTAAATGTCACAGCTTCAAATGGCATTACTTTCTGTGGAATGTTCAAAAATTGTAACTATAATATATCTATACCAAAACAATTGTAAAAATAAATTTTGTTTACATTTATTCCCCAAAATTCTGTTTTGTGGCAATGACATATTTATCCAAAAATTTGTGAGCTCTGATAAAATCTAAACCTGGAAGTCTGCTAAACCATTTTTAATTGACTTTTGAGGATTTTAATGGCTGTTGCTGTGGACGTTCTCTTAATTCCTTATTTAGATAGTTGCTTGCTAAGGAGCTAAGGACATGTTTATCAACGTAAATAACAAAAAATTATATTTGTACACTTACCTCTTGTTGCTACATCCAAAGTTACATTTTGTGGTCCATTTGCAGTTTATAATTCATTTTCTGGACTTCATTAGGTATTTATATTTTGAGTTGACAGCAAATGTATTTCATTGAAGTATATTTTGAAATGGAATGTTAAATGTTCATTTCTTTTCATTATTAAATACTAATCAGTTTTCTTTAATGTTCCTGAATCTAAAGAAGGAAGAAAGAAATAAAATAAACATTTGTACATTATTGTGAATCTAACATTATAAATAGTCAGAGATTAGTGTACGATAAATTGTTGTATGCACGTTGGCTGAAAAGTAATATTTTTAGACACATTTTAACCACCAAAGTCCAGCTATTCTGGCTCAGGTGGTAAACCATTTTTCCAAACCAGTTTCTTGTCAGTATCGGAACATAAATAACCATTATTTCAGTAACCTTTCTTTGATTGTGAAATATTTAATTTCTTGCTCATTTATGTGAAATAATGAAGATATGTTAATTACTTTGAGAACATTGCACATATTGCATATTGTTAAACAGAGGTTCATTCATATCTGAAAAGGCACTTGTTAAAGTCTTTTTTTAATGCTTTTTTTCTCCTTTTATAGAGTAATCAATTTCACTGAGATTAATGTATGTGAATTAATTATGTATATAATATTATACCTTTAATTATACATAATAATAATAACTATACAATAAGTACATAATATAAATTAATATTTAAATACGTTTTATAGTATACATGAAAAGAATGTTTAGAGATGGCAAAGAATATTTTCTTGTATCAAGCAATGTTTTTGTTTTGCTCACATTCTATCTCTTAAATTGTTTCAAAGTCATTTAAATAAAATTCAACAAATTCCTTACGTTGGGTTTATAGTTCTTTTGACTGCAATATATGCAGTTGTTATAAACCGGAAGAAAATTGATGATATTTTTGTGAGCTGAGGAACAATGTTTTGTGATGTAGGTGCCAATGTTTCAAAGTTAACTTTGAATTTTGAAATTATCACTGTCACCGATCATTACATGATCTGCTTCTTCATCCAAAAATTTTTATGAGAACTTTTTCTTCTTGTAAACTTATTCTTGTTTTTGAATTCAAAATTTGGGAATATTTTCCTTTGAAATGGTTTTGAAGATTGAAAATTACTCTCTGATTATTCATAACCCAATCAGTGAATCAAATAGTTTTAAACTACATAAGGAAATCTTGATAAAATTTTGTTCTAAATTCAGTTAACAAAATAGTAGACAATACTTTCATTTTATTCAAAAGACCAGGAGCAAAATTCATTGTTTCAGAAAATTCTTCTGTTGTTTTTTCAATAGCATGAAAAGGTAGTCCATACTTACTCCTTTTTCTTGAAAAAAAATTGTTTCAGGCCCTTAAGATTAAGGTAACTGATAGTTCACAACTTCAAGGAATGAAACTGTGTTTGAATTTTAATAGTAGAATTAAATTACCTGTATAATAAAGATAATGTGGTGGTAGATTGAAGTTTTGGGATATATTGCAGTTGTAAATATTATATAACATTAACACTAGAAGGACCGTGATTTCAATCTACCTATAAGAACTGTTGTGTGTCATTTTGACACACGATCTTCTGAGCATTTTAAAAGCTAGTATTATATATTTTTCTCATGTACTACGTTGTTAAGTGGGTAAATGAATAATTATTCTACATATTTCTGAAACATTTTAATATATTTTGTTTAAAACATTTTTGAAGGTTCAAAAACTAAATTGAAATAACTTTTACAGAATAGGTTATAGGCGTCTGCTACTAAGTTTTTTCTTAATAAAAGTTCCAATATTTCTTTTTATAGACAGTCCAAATTACATTTATTAAAACACAAATGATTATTTCATTGAAAGTAGTATCTTGTACAAAAATAGCCACGCTATCTGCCACGCTATTTTTGTACAAGATACTACTTTCAATGTAATAATCATTTATAATAATAATAATAATAATAATAATATATTTGTCACATAAATACAGCATAAGCCATGTATGACAAGTCAGGACATTATATGATCATATAATGTACAATGCAAATATTAAATACAATACAGGTATAAAATTGAATTCTGTTTTCATGCTAAATACAAATTAATTTTATAAATAGTAGGGTAAAGCTAAAGTTGAGAGCAAAAATTAATAAAAAGGAGAATCTTCCTGAGATGGATGCTTGGGCTGGATCTATCCTTTTATATCCATCAATCAGCTGGGGGGGGGGCTTCAAGTCATGCAGCAGAATATGCAACAAAAAAAAATATTTTTATTAGTTTATATTGATGTTGATATGTGTTTATGGTGTAGGTATTCCTTTGTACTGTAGAATGTATGGTTTAACAGGAAAGCTTTCAATTTATTTTTGAATGTGTGTATTGAGTTTAAGCTTTTAAATTCACTAGGGAGTTTGTTATATAGTATGATGCCTTCAAAAAGGGTACTTTTTTGAAAGAGTGAAGTTTCACAGTGTGGGACATGCAGATTCTTGTTTTGTCTAGTATTATAGTTATGAACATCAGTATTTAGAGTAACAGAATCCTTGTTTTCCATAAGAGTCTTCTTTGTGAAGATTAATATTTCAAATATGTATATGCATGGGAGTGGTAGGATTTGTAATTTCTTGAAAAGTGGTTTGCAGGACTCATGTTTGTGAGTGTTTGTCATTGTTCTCAGTATTCTTTTTTGGATGATAAAAGTGTGAATACTTTCTGGGGAGTTTCCCCAGAATATGATTCCGTATTTTAGATGCAGTGGACATTTGCAAAATACACTGTTAGTAGTGTATCCAAATTTGAATTTGACTTAAGGATGTAGATGGCATAGCATGACTTGGTAAGCTTGTTGTTTAGATCTGTGATGTGGAGTTCCATTTTAAATTGTCTTGAATTGTCAATCCAAGGAAAGTTGTTTTTGGGCTATTTTACAGGCATGTGTTTTATCATCAATTGTGTTAGAGGCTTTTCTTTAGAGAGTGGATTCGAAAGTTTAGGAGACAGTTTTACTGGTGTTATGATGAGTTTGTTTTCCTGGAACCATTTTATTAGTGCTTCTAGAACTGTTTGTGCTTCTTTCTGTAGAGTTTGTTGGGTATTTGCTTTAATGATAATGTTAGTGTCATCTGCAAATAGGACCATTTTGCTCTTTTGTAGAGTCAAGGGCATGTCGTTGATGTACAAGAGAAATAGTATAGGGCCCAGGATTGATCCTTGTGGGACTCCATAATTTATCATTCTAGGTTGGGAAAAATGGCTTGAAATCATTTTATCTCTAACATGCTTGATTGTGACTACTTGACAACGATTTGAGAGGTAAAATTTTACCCATTGATGTGCAATGCCTCTAATTCCCAAAGTTTCAAGTTTGAATAACAGTATGTCATGATCAATAATGTCAAATGCTTTTGATAAATCTAGAAATAAACCGATGGGAATTTCTTTCTGATCTAGAGCAAGAAGTATGTTATTTAGAAAGGTGAAGATAGCAGTGTCTGTTGATCTACCATTTCTGAATCCATGTTGAGCCTCTGTCAATATGTTATTTGAATTGAGGAAATGTTTGAGTCTATCATTAAAAGTTTTCTAGAATTTTGAGAATCCAGATAGTAAGGATATTGGTCTGTAATTCATGAGATCGTGGGTGTTGCCTTTTTTGAATAGTGGCTTAACTTTTGCTTTTTTGAGAATTTCTGGGAAGCTACCTGTCATTAAGGAGTGATTACAAATGTGTGTGAGTGGTTCTAGTATATATGTTGCTGAATGTTTAATGAGTATGTCAGGGATATTATCCAGTCCTGTAGAGAATTTGTTTTTCATTTTATTTATGATTTTCTGTATTTCTGCAGGTGATGTTTCAGAGATATATATGGACTTTGCATTTGGTGATGTGGGTATATTCGACTGCATATTTATATTATTTACAGAATTGCAGTGTATTAACTTTTCTCCAATTTCTGAGAAATGTCTATTGAAAGTGTTTGCTACTTGCTGTGGGTTGCGCAGAACATTGTTCTTGTAGTTAAGTTCAATGTTTTGGTGTTTCTGTTTTCTGTTTTTTGAGTATTTTTACAATGTTCCACATTGCTTTTGTTTTGTTTCGTGCTTTGGCAATGTGTCGATCATTCATTAACAGTTTGGCCTGTTTAATTACTTTCTTTAAGATACTTTTGTATGTTTTGTAATAAGCAATGAAATCGGAACTACATTCGTGATGAAGGATGGTTTCATGCATGTTTCGTTTCCTTTCACATGATGTTTTGATTCCTTTAGTTATCCATGATTTGTGGTTTTTGCTTGTTATTTTCTTCAGTGTTTGTGGGAAAACAGTGTTGAAATAACTTTGGAATATGTTTATGAATAAGTTGAATTTGGTATTTGTGTCTGTTGCTTTGTACACCTCCTCCCAGTTTTCTGAACTTATTAGGGAGTTGAATTTGTCAAGGTTTTCCTGAGAGAAGTTTCGAGTTTCTCTATAAAGTGTTTCCTTAATAACTTTAGTGTCCAATTCGAGTTTGAGAATTTGTGCTGTGTGGTCACTAAAGCCTGTGTTATATGTAACAACTGAATAGCTGCAATCATTTGTGTCTATTATTATTTGATCAATGGCAGTACTGCTTTTTTTAGATATTCTGGTGGGTTGATTTATAATAGTTTGTAAGTTGAAAGATTTAAGTAAATTTTTGAATAGTTCCTCATCATTTGATTTTGACAAACAGTTTATGTTGAAATCACCGCATAATATAATAGTTTTTATAAAAGTACGATATCTAGTTTTTTAGGAAAACATTTTTTTGTGTTTCCAGTGGGGCTGTGGTACATACATAAAATCCATATTCTTTGATTTGGTAAATCTATGATAGATATTTCAAAGTCTTTATCTTTTAAGAGATAGGAGTATTCCGTGATTGATACATAATGAATGTTATTTTTAAGAAATATGCAAGTACCGCCGTAAGCGTGATGTGATTTGCCTATTTGCCTACATGAGCCCCTGGAATGTGTGTGCTGTCTAGTTGTTGTTGAGTTAACCAATGTTCACTAAAGCATAATATTGTTAAGTGTTGTAGGTCTTGTTCGAGTAATATTTCTAAATCTGTTAGTTTGTTTCTTAAAGATTGAACGTTTTGATGTAGTACATATAGATATTTGTTTTTATGTATTGTGGGCTTTCCTGTTAAGTGTAGTTGCTACAGGTCATAGGCAGGGGGTGGTCTGCGGTTGCAGCGAAGGTTGTACTTTGGATGAGGATTTGGACTAGGAAAGGAGGTTGGAGCAGGAGCAGGAGTGAGAGTACAGGTGTGGCCGTTGGGATAGGATCATGAAATGGAGGTGGTGGTAGGGGGATAGGTGGAGATGGTAACGTGAAGGTGGGTGTGGATGGGATGAGCGAGTGTGAAGTAGGTGGGAGCGAGGATGGAAAAGAGTTCAACACTTGTTGTGTTTTCAACACTTGTTGTGTTTGTGTTTTAATAAATGTAATTTGGTGTCATAAAGAATTTTAAAACATTAATGAATATTTGTTAATGTATGAAAATTTAATGTGCATATTAATGTACAAAGAATTAAATACAGCTTAATCATATTGATATTATTTGTCACAGCATTTTCTATAAACAAACTTCCCACTCCCACAACATGCCGTGGAAGTAAGATTGTTACATTTGCTTTCTCCGTGGCAATGCTTCCTTTTCTTATGACTAGGTGTGTCTGTGCTTTTTATCAACTGTTAATGGGAAGGTTGAACATTTTCAGACTATTTCATCTACAATCTTGTGTATAAAATGCAATCTATATATATTTTTGCAACTGTCTTTAACTATTGTCCGAGCACTTACTGTTGAGATATCTAGAATATTTTATAAGATGTGAACTGTCCATCTTGTTTCTGCATGTACTGAATACATATGAACCATCTGATCCAATGCATTGACTCCACCTTTGGTTTTATTATAAAACAAAACTGTCTTCGGCTTCTTATGGCCGTCGTTGTGGTTCTCAGGATTATAAAATTTTTATTCTTTTTGAACTTATATTCTGTGAGAGTTTGACCATAGTTGTTCTTGTAAAATTCACTATGATACACCATACTGCCATAATTTTTTGAGTGTTTTGGCTTCAGATGACAATCTCGGTGATTACTTGTTATTGTTCCTATGAAGATTATTTTATTGCTTTTTAGCTTTTGTGCCAGTGACATGGAAGGAAAAAAGTTAACACCAGTCATGTTCAAGCCCTTCCCCTAGAATGGTTCTGTGAGTTTCAGTATGTTTTCGGGAAGAGACTGAGTTTGAGATCTTGATTGATCTTCAAACCTACATCTGCTCTTCGTGGGATACAGTTCATCAGTGATCAAATTTGCCTCTTTCAAACAAACATAATGAATTTTGAACAAAGATTTCCCAGATACTTGGTGCAAGTGCGAATTTATCTTTTCTCACTCATTGCGTCTTTGTTCAAGCAACTGAACCTCAGGCATTTCATAATTTCAAGATATTTGATTCTTGACATGGATTTAGAAAACATTCTTTTACCTCAATCTTGTGACCAGCAAATTTTTAGAGGTAGGTGTGACCAAGAGAGAGTTGGGCATAAACCAATCCAAGAAAAACCAACGTTTTTTGATAACATCCCATCTGGATTAGTAATTTGAGCTTTCTTTATTGTACATTTCAAAATAGTATTCAAAAATGTATTGTTTATCAGCAACCTCAAGGCGCTGACAGGAGAATCTTCAGTTATATTTCTCTGAGTGAATCTGGTAGACCCCAGCGCAACTCAGAGAATATTATGTGACAAGTGTGTGCCATGAACAAGAGGATCAAGTAAAATCATACACTGAGTTCCATCTGCTGCTCTTCCTACATCCTGGATAATATTGGATATTTATTCTTCTTCACTAGAATCTATATCACAGTCAAAATCCTTGATTTCATCATCTTTGCCGTTTTCTTCCTCTGAAGTGTCTCCATTACAGTCACTGCCTCTTTCACTGTTTTCTTCAGTAAGATTTTGAAGTTCACAAAGGATTTCTTATGCACTCAGTCCTTTCTCTACACTCATTACCCAAAGTTTTGCTCACACTCATGGCTTGTAATTATGTCTTCCTCTTAAAAACTTCTCTGTAACAACTACTGTTGATTCGAAAAGAACAGAATATATCCAGTGATTTCTAATGGATCACTAGCATCATGCATCGAAGGCAACAATCCATAAAGGAGAGATGTAATTCTTCTTTCAGGAAATGGAAATATGTGACAAAAATGCAATAGCAAGACTTGGAAAAGTAAATTGTGTCAAGATGACACATGGTGGTCCTTCTAAGTATATCTTATGATTTTTTTCTAATTCTATGAAAATCACAAAGCATGCACTAAAGAAAGCACTTACAAAGAACCAGAACTGTTAAAACTTGAACACTACAGTGCAATATTTATTGCAAATGTGTCATTTTGACACACTTGGTCCTTCTAGTGTTACATTAAATTAAAGAATTGAGATCAAAATCATTAGTTGACAACATTATCTCAATTTTTTCAGTAGGCCACACAAAAGGTCATTAGTAGTTGGCACTTAACAAATCCCAATGTTATTTAGAAAGTAAATGAAATTTTACATAATACAGTACAGTGTTATTATTCATATTTCAGAAAATCATCAGTGACTGAGATTGGTAAAGTATGACAATAATCTGTGAAGTACTTTTCATCAGCTTGAAAAACTGTTTTTTCTGTGTTGCAAGTTTTCAGTGCCATAATTTAATTTTCAGTCCTCGAATGGACCTAATTGTTGAATGATGAAAACATTTAAACAATTTTTTGTTCCCAGGAGAAGAAACCAGAACAAAATCACCTTTCATACAAGATATTTTTTCATTTCCTTATTCAGTTTCTTTTTAATTTGTTTTCTATTTCTTCATTAGAAGCGTGCGACTCAACATGTAGGCTGACAATATGGACTGAAGGGACAGAATCAGGGACAATTCTAGTCCCTGATTCAGTCCCTTCTTCCCCATCTTCAGAGCCTGATGACACTGGAATCTTTTTTTAATTCAAAGCTCAGGACTTTTTGTGATTCTCAATTTTCTCTGGCATCTTGTGCTTTTTAATAATTTGTGTTCTTTTCTCAGAAGTCATGCTTCTGCAGTCTCATACTTTTTGCTATTAATCGTTTTTATTATTTTCATGATCCTGCCTTTGCATATATATCACACCAAATGGAATTTTGTCTTTTAGATCTTCTTTTTGTTGTCCTTTCATATTCATGCCAAAACAATGGGTGTTTAAAAAAGAAACGGATTAGTCTTTCGTGTTGTTAACCCTTCCACCAGATGAAGTACTCTAAGGGTTTTGTAGTGAATGCTTTTGGTGTGGCACAGTGTCGTGTCAGTTTCATACATTGATGCTTCATTATTTGTTTTACTTCGTCGAGTGTGTTCCTTCTTCCACTTCTTTACTTTTATGTTCTCATCTTTGATTTACATTTGTGTGACCAATTTCTTCTTGGGGCTGTTTGAATTATCACAATTTTCTTATATTTGTTTCCATACATAAAAGTGACCACTTACTTCAAGATTCACTTACTTCAAGAGATTGCTGGTGCCTCTTTGGGAATCCAATTTTCCAAACATTCCAGTACGGCATTTTCCCTTGGTAGCATTAGAAATATCTATATCAGTTGGGTACAATTGTTTTAATTTTTTTATTTTAAAAATACAATTGTTCCATTGATTTAGACAAGAGATTTAGCTTGTTTTACTACTGATCTACTTTACATCAGATTTTGTTACTTTATGATGACAAAATTGGAATAGTGCTTCGAAGAACCATTGTTCTAGGTTTTCCAGATTATTGCCCTTGACGGAATTCTGCATATGAGTGCTTCATTTAGGTTTCTTGAACAGTACAATAACTCAGCTCTTTTATTGGGAAATCCGGGCTCTCACAGGATGGGTCAGACTGACGTACCGACAGACTAACGAACCGACTGACTGCCGGACGGACAGGATGACGAATAGACTGACGGATGGACTAACGAACATTCAGACGGATAGTCGGATTGACGGACAGACAGATACACAATTTGTTCTAGAAGATAATTACACAAACCACTAACTTCTGAATCGTTAACACACTCCATTGTCACAAAAACTTGAGAGAACGATCAGAGGAGGACTGTTCACCGCAATATTTTGCGGTGCCTACTAACACGACCGTCCAAACACGCATTCTCCTCTCCTCGCCCTTAAAACATGATGAGCCCGAGGTCATCGCGGCAGGCATGTGGTGACTTCGCCTGCGCTAGCGAATTCTCTGGTCAGCATTAAGAACCGTTTGAACTCTACCGCACTTCACAGCGCTTACGGATGCGGAAGACACTGGCTTTCGGTAGCAAAACAGTAATTTTTTCGCATCTGTTTTAAAGCTTTCAAAATCTCAATAACTTTTTAGAGGATTACCAAACTTATGAACTATTTATTATACACTTCCAATTAGTAGGTACACGCGGTGTATCGGAGAATTCGCCACTGACAGACACGGACCTACACACACGCTTAAGGACAGGCACACACACTTGCGGACAGGCACACAAACTTACAGTCTCACGCACGCCCAGTCTTACGGCCGGTCTTAGGCACGGGCAGTCACACGCCCGTGCAATCTCTCGCACTTCCAGTCTCACGCAGTAAGTCACGACCAGTCAGGCACGGACAGTCTCACGAACGGACAGTTTCACGCACGGACAGTCTCACGCATACCAGACATACAGACTGACATATACACGGACGGACGAGAAAATGGACTGTCAGTGGGTGGGACAAACGGACGGGCCGATAGTGACATGCGCCTTTATTAATTGGAAATTGAAAGATGGACTAAATGTAACTGTAATAATTAAAACTTGAAAAAAATAACTGACCATGTAAATACATAATATATATTTTTAATACAAATGAATATTATAAAATAATTTTATTTTTAAACCTGATTAAAGTGCGGCTTGATTCACACTTTTTCCTATGTTAAAATGTATATTTATTCCTCCCGGGATTAAAGTGACACTTTAATATCTGCGGGATTGAATTAACGACAGCAGGATTAACGTAATCCTCCGGGATTAAAGTAACCATACCCACCAGCTACTCCCATTATCATTACAATCTGAGAAAGGAAGAGAGTTTGGATATACCACAAGTCTAAGAGAATATGTATATGTAAATAAAAAACTAACTTTCAACACAAAGTACTGATTGTCACAAGCTTCTTTAACAAATCTGTAAAATTCAAGCGTTGTAACAGTCTTTTTTTCGGCTGGTAGCCTTTTCTCTTAAAAAAATCCCATCAATTCACAATATCTAAAAATGTCAATTTAAATTAAAGCGTTAAGCACGTATAGTCAACAATTTTTCCTAGAGAAATACGTACGTATTTACTTAGATATCAACATTTTCCTTAACAAGTAACGTTGCCTTCGCCATTGAATAATACCTCAAAAACAATGAAGCTTGTATGTTTTTTTTTTTTTATTTATCGTTAAAATACGCAAGTACAATTTCTTCTTTCCTGTCATTTCTCCATTTGCAGAAACATTCGTACTTTTTTCTTAATATGTTTTTTGAACAATTTTGAAATATCACAAACTGCTTCTTTCATGATATCATTAGATACTTGTAGATCTTCATCTTCAGATTTTAAATAATACGAATCATTTGATTAAAAAATTCTTCCATTCTTCCATGCAGAACGCAAACCAGCTGAAATCACAGCTACATAAAGGTGACCCCTAGAACGATGCCCGCCGTCTACTGTACTGCTTCCTCCACAGACATGGACGCGAAGAAATATTGTTTAAAAATTAAGTTTTGTATACGACAAGAGGATTACCAGAGCTTAATTCATTCGGGAGAATTATGTCCCTCGTGCTGCCGCGCACTGTTACAACTGTTCTCCCTCGTTAATGAAGCTCTACTTAAACCTTTGTTATGTAAATAACTATTAATTATATCAGTGTTTAAATATAGAGCAAATTCCATTTTTTTTTCTTTTTTCAGAAAAATATGCTACAAGAAGCAGCTTCTGCCGCCTTCACTGCTCTGGTAGCTAATCCAGAAGAAAATACGATGATAAATAATTTGAAATTCTACAGTAGTCTACCCGAAGTGAATATGAATGCAATAGAGAATCTAGAAGTAAAAGTAAGTATTCCGTTCCACTTGCTTAATTTTATGTATTTTAGATTATCCACGTAGCTCAACCACTTCGAAGTAATACAAGGAGATAATAATTAGGGTAATGCTGTGAATTTCGTTCTCCGATTACATTTAAAGCTGAATTAACTATCCATTTGCATATCTAAAATATGTTATAGCGGGGCGTCCCTTTGTATATGAGTTAGCAGTTTTGGAGGCAGTGGCGGCTCCTTGGGGTAGGCAAATTAGGTACTGGCTACCCTGATTAAGTTGGAAACAATTAAAATAAAAAAAAAACACGTTTTTGCTGTAGATGGGTGTGGGGGATGAGGGGATGTGGGGGATGCTGTAGATGTTTTTTTTTTTTTTTTTTTTTTTTTTTTTGCTGTAGATAGGATGTTGTACGGGGGCTAAGAAACCTTTCAAAAATATTAATTTTTTTGTGAGAATCATAGTGTGACAACTCATATGTCGTTTGGTTTAGGGGAACTTTTTACCTTCTTATCCGGGGGTACCCTTTTGGACATGGTCGACTTACTCCTATTATTGAGGACGGCTGTACTTCGTGCTGGCGAGAAAATACAAGAAAATTCAATTCTTCGTGTTATGATTCACACAAATGGGTAACTAGTCGTGACGTTAAAACATCTGAAAAATATTGAATCAGATTTCTGAATTATTGTCAGAGCAATACTATCTTTCAACACTTTTTTTAGAATCTAAATATCTTGTAAATCGCTCGTGCTACGATAATGAAACGCTCATTATACATTTCCTGATAAATAATACTTACGTCATATTAAAATTGTAAGAGTATTTTAATTTTTTGTTATTATGAAATGTCTTAACATAGTACATACATATTCAACAGGGTAGGCAGTGCCCACCTTGCCTACCCCAAGGAGCCGCCACTGACAAATTACAAAAAAATGAGGTGGGACTGGCCCTCATGCCCCATCCCCAGGATCCGCCGCCTTTCAATAACCTGTTTTGCCTCCCTTAAACATTTGTTCACAAGCCGTCATTGTCGAGAGGTTTAATTAAGTAAATCAAGAAAACATTGTGTTTTGACGAAACAACTTCACAATTATGATACGATTGACTTATAAAATTCGCAGTAGAATCCATTTTACTGAAAGTAAAATGTTTTATTTATACCAGAACGTCTAATGAGAACAAAAGTTTTTTTAAAATTATATTTAACGTCAAAAACAGTTAAAAACTGTGTGACGTGCTAAGGGGAGAAGCGAATTCTGTGCACGTGCTTTAATTTTGAATACAGAAAGAAGTGAGCGTTTTTTGCTAGGAGTGTTAACAAAATATTCGCTCCATGTAATAAAATCTATTTTCAAGGGTAAATCAGCTATAAATGGAATAGCCGTATAAGGTGGTGAAAACTGCCCCGTAAGCAAATCGATAATCGCGATGCTCATATGGAAGAGAATAAAAAATGCTGTAGATTCACAAAAATCAGCCTCCTAAGGCAATTTGTAGAGTTACAGCGAGAAACGTGTTTTTCATGTTTTATTTTTCTCTCTGCTTCTATTGCTAATGTATCAGGCTGAAAAAATGGGGGAGACGTGGGAAAATAGTTGCTAGAAACTTCAGTACAATACAGGTTACAGGCTGTTTAGAATTATACACAATTATGTACAAATGGTAAATAATACATTAAATATCGCTCTTAAAATTATGTTATTTTCCATTTTCGTAAGAAAATGGATGTGTTCGGTTTTTAGTCAAGAAAATGTCACAATAGCCGTTTTTTGTTTTTTAAGATCTGATCACCTAAAATTGAAATCATCTACATCACGTAATTATGTATTAATTCGTTCATTTAATTTTAATATCCAAACCTAAATATTTGTAATAAAATAGTGTTTATCGTTCTCGTTTGCTCCTTTTATCGTTGTTGACGAAAGCTAAAATGTCCCGTTTTTATGATTTCAAAATATGGTCAACTTAGTATTAAGGATAACGAATTGCTAGAATTATTGGGCGAAATGGAGGAAGACGTAGAGCAGCGACGATGAATGCCTCGTCCTTACATCTGGGATGCACAAAAAATTCTAGAGAGATTTCGGAAACGCGAATTTCAATGTCGCTACCAATTTTTGAAATTCACTTCTCTTTGCTTTGGTGTACTATCAGATGAATTATTCTACACTACGTCTTTATGTTTTCGAACCAGTTGGCACTTAAGAACTTTTTCAAACTCGATGAAGGAAGCTGCTATTTGTTTTGCTTTAATATTCCAAAATATTACTGCACACTCGTTATACAGGGGAAAATATACATAAAAGAAACGGAACACTAATCAAAATCGAAAGAAGGTTCCGAAGGAGATAAACCGGTCTCAAAAAAAAAAAAAAAAAAAGCGAAAAAAACACTAGAAACCCAGGAACAAAACACACCACAAAACCACATCTCGAATGCACGTGGAATCAGGTGGAAAACAAACTGCAAACGCGTCTCTCATACGATTACACAAAATACAGTTATGGAAGCGTATTGGTTTCAGGCCTTAATTCACTGGAATGTACATAAATGAACTGAATACATCTTGGGCAAATTTCCGAGGCTCCTGACTCCCACCGAAAGAGAGGATACGGCGGGCAGGACCGAAGCAGACCGCAGCGCCTGCGAGCATTGGGTCCGTCGTCGCTTGGCTGACTCCCAATCATGGGAACACTCATTGGTTGTTGCAGTGGGCAGAACAGTTCGTTGAATGTCAGCAGCTGTTTCGGATGAGATTGTTTGTACATAACGGACAATGTGTTTGACCTTCCTTGTCGCTCGAAGAAATCTTCTAGATGCTCTGAGCCCTGTTTCCGTAATAGATTGCTGGCAACGGCATGCTACGGTAACGTCTAATCGGCCGAACAATAGTTGACAATACGGCGCAGTAACCATTCACCGTCGTGAAGCCAACGTTGCGTTCCCCTCTCGAATGCATATAGTGGATTAAATAACTTGTGTTCGACGCATTTTGCACTGCGCACTGATGCTAAAGACGCAACGACAGGCGTTGCAATACGAAGCACGCACATTGAGGCGCTCTGAGAGTCCGAGAAGCACTGAGACATGCCCTTTCGCCCGCAATCCACGGTGGAGTATGAAAATTGAATCATTGGCATACCTCATAATGTGGAATTTTCGTACTATGTTTGAAAGACTTTAGTAGGCTCCTTCGTGCAACATAATTTGAGAGTGTATCGGTAAATTCGGAAAGCTACCAACTTCGACCTTCCCTACAGTTACAACATCCATACTGTTCTAATCTTTAGAGTAAGAAAAAGGTTCCCTGATTGATGCAACGACAAAATTGATCTACATTTTAAAACCCATATACAGAAAACAGACGAGCATCATCCCGCGCCTGCGACTGGCGGGTTGGTGGCCCTAGAGACGCAGCTCCAAACTTTGCTCGGCGGGAAAGTCTTTTGTACATTGTCTCTGTCAGTGCTTCACTATTGCTAATTCATAAATCAATAATTTTTAGAAGTCATCGTCAATCTGCAATAAAACTATCGTGGGATATTTTTTTTAATTAGTTACAGACCGGTTGGTGAAGAGTTTATGAAAATGAAATGAATCACATTTATGATGGAAATTGAATAGTTTATGTTAAATGATATAACTAATTTTAAAAAATTATTACAGGCTTTTGTACCGCTGTATATTCAGGGAGTGGAAGCCTACAATAAAGGCGATTTTGCTTCTGTTATAAATTTACTTGAACAGTCTTTGAAAAAATGGTTACGTGCGGCTGAGGAGTGCCGGGCATATTGTGAATCACCTTTTGATCAAGGCTGGTTCCCGGATTTCATATCTTCTGTATCAAGTAAGTACACATACCGTTTACTCAATTTATGTAATGACACTAGGGAACAAAACAAAATTCATACCTCCAGAATGAAAGTAGGTGATTTCAAAAGAAACGATCACGCTGATTTCGAAAATCATTATAAAAAGTTTCTGTCACGCAAGGTTCAAAAGATATGAGCATATTTATTTGAAATAAACAAAATGCTATACTAATTTCCAAATTGTCACTCCGGTTATATTACTACAGAATTTTATGAGCATGCTTCATATGTAAGAACAAGTTAAAAATGGAATACGCATATCCTGCAATATATTAAAATGATTTGCTGATATTCTTCACAATATTGGTAGAGCGAATGATAATTGTTTGAGTTTTCCAAACAACCACAACCTAAGGTGGGTTGAACAGGTGACACAACACTGGTGAGCAGCCCATGATTTGCCGTGATCACAAACACGACTGCCAAAGTATAAAGATTATGCAAGTTTTGTAATTTCTTTTTTTTTTCTTTGAAGTTTGGGTTAAATCTTCTACAAACGTAATAGAAATTATCGGGTTGACTCACACACTTTCGATGTAAAATGGCTATTTGCATTTTATCGAACCGATTCAATTCTACAGTTCATGTGGCGAATTTCACTTTATAAAAACCACAGAACTGTAATGTGTTTGAGGTACACACAATCCAGACACGAACTTCACACGCACTCCGGGTTCAGTTACGCATGACAGCGACTGATTCAGAATCTGTCTCTCCAACAGTTGGATTCTTATGTAGGTACTTGCGATGAGGTACGGGGCTAAAATAATTCCTCTCGATGACTGATGCGAAGTAGGAAATATGAGGGTACACGTGACTTGTTATCAAACCATCCACAAAGACCTACTAACACTAAGACCACTAAGACTCGCTCGTAATTGAGCGCGACTACTAGACGCGAGAATAAAGACGGCAATCTTCGAATACAGAAGATAAAAAACACAAAAGCCTAATTTTGTTGATTTCTCTTGAAAGTGGCATAGATGCGCTGGACAAATATATAATCTTTAAATAGATCTTATGCGTATTGATTCTACTTATGTTACTGGTGTATTTTAAATGCATTTGCATTAATAGCAAAATTCCGTATGATACGGTGTAAAAAGACGCTATATTTAAAAACTGTGACGTGCTATGACGTTTGACATTGTGATATTCGTAATGTACGTGTAAAATTGAGTATGTTGCGCACCATCCGTCCATCCGTTTGTGAACACCACTAGCGCCTACACCATACGTAGGATTTTTTCCAAAATGGATATTCCCCGATCGATGAGGCTCGACTCGAGACGCTGCGACTTTGAAAAACTATCCTCTAAGTCTGGGGGTACTTCACATGAAGCCCCCCGGACATTTTCAAAATTTCAAAAATTCAAAAACGGCTCCAATTTTTGAAAATTCTTGTAAAAATAGAGTAAAATACACCTATAAAGATGGCATAGATCAGACTTTCACTGATAACTCTGAATGTTGGGGAAATTGCAAAAGTTTGGATTTTTTTCGGCGTCTTCTTACATCTACAAAATTGAAGATGTAGATAGAAGAAATAGAAGAGAGATTTTTCCTTCAAATGAAATTTGTTGTCCATACTTAGTTCTTTAATTAAGATAATGTACATTTTTTAAACTTTTACTAGCTTTTGAGCAATATTGCGTGCATTATTTGCAATTTTAATTTTTTTTTTTAAAAATTGCTACATATTTTTTTTAAAAATTTGGGGAAAAATAAGATGACATAAACACCATATTGCTCTATTCTTTTGTTTTTTATAAATTACAAAATTTTAATTTTTTGACTTGGCTCTCACGTCGCTAATTTTTACACTAGCGGCAATTTGATCACATTATTGTATTTTTAGTTTTATATGTGCTTTAAGTGATCTCATATAAAGTTTCTTGAAAACTCAAAAGTTTTCTGTTAAAATGAACTCAAAATTCCGTATTTTCAGAAATTGCCATTTTCTCAAAAAGGCTTCAAATTTTTATTCATTTTTTTCTAACGGGTAGTGTTTAACTTTTTTTACATTTCAAGAATTTGTAAACACTATTGCATTTGCGAGTTAAAGTATTTTAAATGACTTTAAATAAAGATTTTCGAAAACTCAAAAATTTTCTGTGGGGAAAGCTTCAAATTTCGCATTTAGAGTAATGCGTAAACGCCATTTTCTTGAAGACGATTCCAAGTTTTTCAATGAAAATTGTCATTTATGATGAGGTTTTACTCTTCTTTAAAATTTTTAAAGTAATATTTCGGTTCTATTATTAGGAAACCAAAAATTGAGATGTCAAAAAATGTACATTGGGCGGCGATATATGTAAGCTGGCAAGAGGATGGGGGCAAGACCGTAAACACGGTCCACACCAAGGAAATTAGAAAACTTTTCTACGAGAAAGTCTATGCGATTCTGTAGCACCGCTAGTTTAAAATTGCACAAATTGCTCTTAATATTGCGTGAAAACTATTCAAATTTTTAAAAAATCTCCATGATCTTAATGAAAGAACTACGTATGAAGAAAGAAATTTACTTAAAGGCAAAATTCAAACTTTTGCAATTTTCAAAAATTCAGAGTTAACAGTGAAAATTGGACTTATTTCACCTTTATAAGTGCATTACACTCTATTCTTACAAGAAATTTCAAAAAAAATTGGGAGCCAGTTTTGAGAAAATTGTGAATATTTGCCAGGAGCTTCATGTAAAGTACTCAAAAAATTAATGAATGTTTTTCAAAATTGGAGAGCTCTTCACCTCTCCCCATAGCACGTCATACACAGTTTTAACTGTTTTTTTGGCGTAAAATAAAAGTAAATTAATTAATTAAATAAGAGCTTTGAGTAAGGTCAGATCGACGGGGGTTTATTCGGTTTGGGAAAAATCTACGTGTAGTTTAGGTGCTCGTGTTGTTCACATACGACTGACGAACGGACGTTTTTGAACACGTTTTCGGTATCAAAGGACTCTTGAACCTGCATTTCCGTTGAAATTTGGAAATTGATTTTTCGCAGCATTACATAACTTTCTCCATGCAACGTAATCGTATATTCCTGCGCGTATGCGTAGGTATACGTGAAAGTAAAAATGGTGTGCAAGCGTTGGCTTCATTCCTATCTGACCATATTCTTAATAAGTATTTTTTAATTCATTTGAATAATAAACAGAACATTTTATTGTTCGTATACTATTCATAAATTTCAGTATTTAATTCTTTACGTGTAAATAATAATTTGCAGATCACTTCACATTTTGCTTACGCTGTAAACAGAAATGCGAAATGCCTCTCAACTCGCTGAATGGAGAATACCATGAGGATATGTTGCCAAGCCATTATCATTATTTACAATATTCCTATTATAAAGGTAAGATGGCAATTCTAATATTTTCTTGAACGTCCTGTATTATTTCACAAATGCTTATGATCATATATGTTTGTGTCTATTGTTTTCTTTGTTGTAAAGTTGCATGAACGAAGGGTGTCGACGAGTGCATGTATAATATATGTGTGCGTGTGTATTACAATATCACACATTATTTTATGATGCCCCGTATTTACGGGGAAAATGAATTACGTAATGTGATCAACTATAACTTGTTCGGGTGCCTTTATTACAGTGGTGCATTGTCTAGTGCGACAGTACGTACGTGTCGTTCGTTAACGACATGAAAAAAGCACACGCGCACCAAAAACCTTTAAAAATAGGCCCAGTAGTCTTTAGAATTGATTTTGATGAGGCCTCTGCAAAGCCTTCGACGTCCTCATCCAGCGTGTCCAGGCAGAAGAGATTTTTAACACGGATAGGCCATTGACACTTTTTTTCTGGGTACCTTCGGCGAAGAAAACCGCCCCCAACTCCCATTGCCCTCTTTATAGCAACCTCTTTGTGAAGCACGTTCTGTTGAAATACCTTTGATGGCATCCGCGGAAGACATCGGACTTGCTCTATACAAGAGGTACCAGGCAATGATAAGCTATCACTTTGAAACTTCATTGCCTTTTTGAGAGACTATAATCATTCAATAAAATATGAGAGAACGAAGCCGTGTTTTTATCTGCACAAAGCTCCTTTATAGCCATTTTAAATATATGACTGTAAATTTATTTATCGTAAAAGAACAATAAACTTTGTGACGTATGAGGGAATTGAAGATTTGAGTATGTTCTCTTTTGTTCCAGAATCCATGCCCTCCTCTTAGTAGAATTATGAATAAAGGTGCCAATGAGTGTTTGTAAACATGTTAACAATAAACTAACAATAAACAATAAACTCTTATGAAGAAATCTCATTTACATCTGCAATTGAGACAGGTGTGATTTGATTGTATAGCTGACGAAATAACCCACCTTCAATCCCCTCGGAGTTCGTGAAATATGAGCTGAAGAAAACGTGCGCAGTTAGTGAAGATATTTATTGTTCAGACGTAAAGCAGCGGGCCATCTCTGCTCAATATTTCAAGGGAGACTGGACGAAAAATCTAATTGGAAGAGTGAAATTTAATACTACTTTTTAGTGTGTTGTGACACTAACAAGACACAGTGTTGTGAAAAAAAAAACAACAAAAAACTACATTTTATTGTTTTTTTCTTATTCACAAAATTTTGTTTAAAAATAATTTGCCGTGGGCAGAAATGACAAAAGTTAATGCGCTCTTAAAAACGAAATTAATAAATCAATATAGTCAAGAAGCTAGTAACAACGATGAAACTGTAGAAACACTCTGCCTGTTTTAGAAGAGTTGTAAGAAGCCCTAAAAATAGGAAAAAGGAAAGAACCAGGATTAATTAATTTTAAAAAAATGTTTTGAAATATGTTGAAATTGTAATACATTTTATAACACACTAGTGGACCCGGCAATGCTTCGCTATTGCAATGTATTACAATTCACACGGTATTGGTCACTTGATTGTTAATCACGTTTTACGCTTTGCTCTACAAAAATTGTATTAGATGAAAGACTTTCTCGCGAGTATGGGTTTGTTTTATGTCCTGGTTTGGACATGATTGTCTTGTAACCTATTGTTAAAATGTTCTCCCATTCGGTTTGAGCATTCTCAAACGAATGGTATTGTATTAAGTGACACGCAACGTGAAAATGAATGAAAATGTTGAGAGTTTGTTACACGACCCGCTTTACGAGATAGACGAGGTCGCGCGGACTCTCGGTTCGACGCCCAGCGAGTGCAAATCTGCGTCTTGCAAGAGAAAGAGAGAAATGAAAAACTTAACATTGATAGACGTACGTACGCATTCTACATCCAACCACAGAAGATGATAAACAAATATTTTCCAAGCAAAAACTTCCCAAATTTGGAAACTTGCCGCCATCTCGAACGTTACCTGCGAAACTGAGGAACAGAGATATGACTTTTCAGTTCAGAAATCGATCACATGGACATTGACGTGGACGACGTGAATTTCAAGTATATTATGTTGAAGAATGCGAAAGACGTGTTAAAGAATCCGCGGCCACGCCTAAGACCGGGCCATGAAGAAAATCTTGTGACAGAAACAAATATTCTTAGGAGGCGTCAGATGAAAGACTACCGCAAATTCAATGTAAAAAAAACTTTCAGAAGGGTCTAAAGCGTTGCAGTATGGGAGGAAAGCCAAAAAGAAACAATGATAATATGAAGATGAGGATAGTGACAAAAAACATGTTTTGATGATTTTAAGAAACAAGAAAATAGTGTTAGCTCAGGCATAAGTTATAACATTCTCATCCATAAGACAATTTTCTAGTCAATTAGACAATTTGCAATTTCATTTTGACTAAATAGTAAGAATTAGTTAAAACTATCTCCGGAAGCCTCTTCAAAATTAAGGGGTCATCTTATATTCAGAGTCGACTTATATTACATATATTCCCCTCTGAACTGTAGAAAATGTGCACAGAAAGTGAAGCCACCTTTATGTACAGAAGCAAAACAAGCAGCCATTTCAGCATTTGCTCAAAGGATCAGGGAAACTGGATGAAAATCCTGAGAGTGATGGGTGTCATTGATCCAGAAGTGGGGTAAAATACTTGTTGCAGGCATATTTACTATTTTAGAATTATACAGTCCAAATGGTAACTAGTATGTTAATTATCATTGTTCAAATCAATATTGTTTTCCTTTTTGATGCTTGGATATAATCTCTAATTGTATGAAACAGTTATGCAGCAGAAATGAATTTGCTTGGCCATTTAAATTTGTGTATCAAATTTAATAATTTAATGTCTTCTGGCAGTGTGTTGTGGAATAATGTATAGGTATGTATTGTAGTATGTGAATGTTTTGGAATGAGCTGTTGATACTGACACCTGATGAACTTTCTTATAAATATAAGTATTAGCTGAAAATATGCTCACATCTTTGACATTTTCATCAGTCAGTCCAAATGACATCAGTCATTTTGGACAAAAACTACTGATTTGTATATCAAAAGGCAAGGCAATGGTAGAATTCCTAGCTTAATAAAGAGAAGCTTACAAGAAACACATGGGTGGGATTTGCTCATTATTTGTATGGTTCTTTTCTGTAATCTAAAAGTCTGGGAGTGATACAATGTCTTTCCTCAAAATATTATGCCACATTTCATGTGGAAATGAACATTGGCAAAATATACTCAACATGCAGTCTGAAGGTTGCTCATATGAAGGCTACAGTAGTTGGTTACATATGTAAAATATTTTTGTGTTTAATTGTATGTTATAAATAATTATAATTATTATTTATTGATAATTTTGTTCAATGACAGTTAGTAAATTGAAGAAAGCTTGTGAAGCAGTTGAAAGTTACTTACTCTTCTTTCCAAATGAAGAAACCATGATTAAGAACAAAGAGTTTTATTCCCAGTATCTGAATGGAAATATGGATTATTTTGTCCCAAGAGAGGTATGTCAAAAAGTATGCTTCAGTCTTCCATTAAGAAAGGACTATAAGCAGTTTGCTAATCATTCTAATGTCCTCAATTCTCATCTTTTAATATAGCCTAATCCTTTTCTTATCATCATTTCATATGATAGATTCTTGTATTTTACTTTGTCACAAACTACTTACATACAGAGGACATGTAGGAAATGTATACTAATGCTAAGGCAAAGAATGGTGATTTTTTGAGAGAAAAACTTGTATGGATTTATCTTGTTCTCTTATTAGTAATCTACTTCCTCTAACATGTTTTGTAGACAGAATCCACATTTTGTAGGTCCATGATCCCAAAAAATTTATAGACGGCAGTCTATCAGGCTGTCTGTGGTCAATGCTAGTGCATTTAGATGATTTTCTCCAAAATCATTATAACTTGATCGATCTAGCCGAACCCAAAACTCTGTATGTTTGAAATGGATACTTTGATATGGAGGGAGGAGGTACTTTACATGAAGCCTTAACCTTTTCAAAATTTTCATGAAAATGGCTCCAGAGTGAGTTTCATTCAAAAAAAACCTTGTACATCGTTCACTATTTTGGCACTGATTTAGAGAACTAAGAAAACAAAACCGGTGGTGGTGCAACTTCCAACTACACCACTTTGCCTCTCAATAGGTGGCTCCACTGACAGCAAAAACTTGTGTTCCTACCAACTCTGTTTCTAAGAAGCCTACAACTACTCCCATCATTCTACTTTCTGAACATGCTTATCGACTTAATTTAATGTACAAAAAATGGAGACACTCCACTTGGGCATTAACAGGCTGTATATCAATATTCAACAAAGTCAAAAGGTCTTGTGAGGCTATCTCACAATTACTTCAAAATGTACTGTGTGTACTATTCATTTAATTAGCATGACAAGGAAAGTGTAATGTACATTTTTTAAGAGTAAGTGACAATTGTCATGAATTTAGCATCAGAGTATTCAAGAATCAAAACTTAGAAAGCAATTTTCTCACATTTTTATGAATACTCTATTTATCATTGATCTGCCAAATATGAATATTTCTTATTTTTATTTTTAAAATAATTATTCCTTGGAAATAAAATCTTTATTTTTTTCTTGTCTTTCCCAGTGAATAAGATGTTCCCAGTTTGCAACCACCCTGATATTTTATGTAAAGTGTATTTTTATAAACAAAAATATAAGTAACTTAAATATTTTTTCAATCCTCGAAAACGGTTTAATTATAAAAATCCAATTATGAAATGAAATCTTTAATCGTGTACAGTGATCGTGCTCTGGTAGAGTGATCAAATCGTAAATTTCGTGATCTTAAGTTTTGCTTCTTTATTTTTCTGTAGTCCGCCCAAATGATTGGTTATACGCGCATGAGATCAAAATGTTGTTCTACATGAGAATCAATTTATTTCATTAGATTGTTATTTTCTCCCCCCAAAAAATTGGAAAATCATAAAGACTAAGTACTGGCCTGTCCTACAGTAACTTCACATGCAGAATGGCCATTTTTATTGCTCTTAAAATCTTATTCCAAAATCATGTTATAAAATGTAATATTTTGCTTTACATAATAATAATAATATAATACATGAATATACACATACTTAATAATAAGATTATAAGAATATATTATTGTTGTTATTATTGTTATTGTAATATATCATCATGTATTTAAGTGGAGAACTTGTACTTTCAATTAAATATTAATTATAAATTTCTCCTTATTAGCTCAACTAGTGTGTTTAAAAATATTCCAGGAAGCTGTCAAATATGTTCAACGCCAAAAATATGAAAATCAGCTCTTGAACTTCATTGATACTGAATTCAAGAAAATAGCAGAGAAAGGAGACACAGACTCTGATGAGGACACAAATGTATGTTAACTTTTTTTTTTTTGGTACATTAAGATTGCTATAGTACTTAATATAAAAAGAAATACAAATACAAATAAAAATATAAAAGTACAACTCAAATAATGTCTAAGAGTGGTTCAGACATTAATATTCTTTGGTATAATGTAGGAAACTTATATATATGAAGTGTAAACATTTTCTTATAAAGTTCAGAAAGAGAAAATCCATTGCACCTTCAGTTGCCACCTACAAAGTATGATTCCTTCAAAAGCACGCTCTAAAAGGGCCACTGAAATTTGACCAAATAATATACTAACAGATGGAAAAGAAGTAAATCAGAAGATTACGGTGCCTGTTCATTTGCCACGAAAAAACAAAAAGTTGGTTCTCAACTATGCGAACAGATGCATGTGTAATACAAGTCAATGAACATGATACATTTAAACATTTGTTTTACACAAAATATACACATTATTATTACAATTTAATTGTAATACTATTACTATATCACGAATTTAATAGTGCTCTATTGGAGGGCTGTCTCCCCCAACCCCTGCTATCCTAAAATACTACTTCTATTATACAGCATTCCAGAAAAGTCTCTCTGCACCAAGTTGAATCAGGGCCTGCTATTAAAATTTGTGTTTATGTTGGTAGCAACCAAATCACTGGGAAACAAGTGAAGGACACATTTTCTGCATCTATTATGATTGTGGCCAGTACAGAATTGACGTTTTCTTTTGTTACAAGCTGCAGCTCTTGCTACCATCATAATTTCTGTTTCAAGCACTCTCTCAAGCAAAGTGCCACTGTGGAGAGACATTCATGATGCGCTCTATTACTAATTTCAAAGTACTGTCTAATGGGAGTTGATGCCGCCAAACCTCTACTATCCCAATAATCACCAAATTCTACAAATAAAATACATGTAAATTTTTTAATGAAGCAAATTACATTATTTTCGTGTTTCTTTGCATCTCATTCAATTAATCAATGAACTGATTATTTTTGTTTGTGTTGTTAAGACTAGAAATTAATTTCATAGTCAACACAGTTTTATAACCATTACAATTTTACAATCAACACATTTTTACAATTTATAGACTTCCATCACTTTTAAGAGAATTTATTTTAAAGGAATAGTCTTGTACAGACCTGCACGTCTAGTAGCACATTTACTTACACATATACACAAAACAAATAAAAAGTAAACTTGCCTAATCGTCTGGGTGGTAAACATTTACAATGCCCCATAGAAATTCTGTCATCATATTCACATCTCCATATGTGCACTCATGCAAAGGTGAATAGAAGTTGTTTTTTATTAAAAAAAACTAGATCATCCATACTTCATGATATCCAACATAGAATCTAGGGCATTGATTTGTTACAGTAGCTTCCTGACACCCTAGAATAATCATCTTAGAGTAGTGGGCATCTGTCTTTGGAATCTGAGGTGCGAGAGTTGCCCGAGGAAAATATTTTTTCTTCAAACTTTTTTTCTTAAAGAAAAAAAATGTTAACAGATTTGGATGTTAAATACTACGTCCCAACTGTGTAAATCAAATTTTTTTAGGAAGCAATTTATAAATATTTTATGTAAGGCATTATATAATATTTATTTTGTGTGGTAATTATGTAAGTAATTAAATAACTTCTGTACACAAATTGCCAAAATTGTTTTCATCTATATCCATGTGTGTGAAATGTGTTTCAGGACGTACATTCGTGACAATTCAGAACCAGGTGACTGAGCAAATAGCACATTTTAGGACGTGATCCTTATCAATGCAAGATATTATTTTTTATGTTTTTATTTTTGACAATATATGTCCGTTTTAAAGATAAAATCATAAATGTATGGGTACTTGTATCATGGTTCTGTAACAAGTCTTGTAATACAATGGAAAGAAATATATATATATATTTTTTATTTTTTTTCAGAATTGTTGGTATTTTTTTGTTTTATTTTCCAGAACTTCTGTTTTAATTGCTGCAATATGGAATACAAATAGTTGAAGGAACAGGGATGGAAGTGAAGCTATTGAAACAAAACAATTCAGAATTAATAAATAATCATACCATTTTATCACATTACAGCATGCATGACATTTGTAGCAGGGTAATTGTTAACAATGACACAAAAGAACAGATCATTTTCGCTACTATGTAGGTCTGCAAAAGTATCCTAATTATTTCATTTGTGTCATGGTCGCACACTTCTGTAACAGTTTCCTTTTAATTGTACTAAATTACTATATCTCTGTATTGTGGTATAACTCCTCTTCGGTCCTTTTATTTGCATTTATGCCCCTGTCCCTGCTTCTCTTTCATTTACACAATCTAAACCTATAAATATGGTTCTATCTGCCACACCTGAACAGTGACGAGAAGCAGGAGGGAGGAGGCTCAGTGAATTACCTCAGAAAATTTGTTTTTCTCGCGAGCCATGCCAATCACCCATACCTCAAGGAAACATGGGTATCTCAAGAGAAGATGACTAAGTCTAATTTATTGTAAAAAAAATAAAAAACTCAGAGACATAAGAGAACAGAAACATTTGACATTTATTTCCCTTCATTCTTGGGAATTCTAGAAACAAGTTCTTTCTTACCAAACATTACACAAACTAGATGCCTTGGTTCTCGTGTAGCGATAACCGAGGGTGTGAAAAGGTCTTCTTTCTTGAGGTGACTTGATAAAATACAAATATAATGGTTTCTTAATGCTATTTACAAAACAAATTACACCATTTTCATCTCTCTCTCTCTCTCTCTCTCTTCTGTTCTTGTCTGTCTGTCTCTCTCTTCTCTCTCTCTCTCTCTCTCTCTCTCTCTCTCTCTCTCTCTCTCTCTCTCTCTCTCTCTCTCTCTCTCTCTCTCTCTCTCTCTCTCTCTCTCTCTCTCTGTCTCTCTCTCTGTCTATCTCTATCTCTCTCTGTCTCTTTCTCTCTGGTTGTATTGACCTCGCATCAGATTCCATTTCTGCCGAAAATGAGGCTTAAGTACTCTATGTTCCCCTTTCACATAAGGTCGAATTTCCCTTCTCTCTTTTAACAGTCGGTTCGTACAGATTATGCAGGCCCGCTAGACGTGACTACTGCCAGCGCTGTTTCATCCATGGTGGAAATAACATGTCAAAATTGGACATCTTTGAATCAGTATGGCGGCAACTTATAGCGTTTTCCATTCGTTGCACTAAAAACCACCGTAGTGGAGGGCAGAAACGTCATCGCTCCGCAACAGTGCTGCCCCACACGCGTGAAAGGCAGCTACGAATGAAACGGATTCCGGAACTGAGTCAGGGCTTATGCGCTACGCAGTGAAATTATACACAGCTATTCTTGGTGTCACATTGATGGAACACGAAAAATAATAATTTTGAATTATGATCGTCGTTATAATTTTTATGAAGTCTTTTGGTAATTCTTACTTCTTAATTCATAAATTATTACAGTAACGTCTTTATTTAAAAACTACGAAAACTTCAAATTCGTATGAATCGTAATTTCATTTTTCGACATTTGCCAGTGATCGATATAGTACACAAAATTTTGAACCGAAAGGCTTCTGTAGAATTGTTTGATTGCTGAAAACAATAAAAATATCAACATGAACATTTCCACTGGTAAATGTATGGGCCTGATACCGAAAAAGTAATTTTTTTTCAAAACGTCCGTCCGTCTGTCGTAGGTAAACAAATCTAGCGTCTGAACCACACGTACACTTTTCCAAATTGCAGAAACCCCTGTCCATCTGGCTCTGCTTGAAGCTTTGAAATTTTGAAAAACATTCTTTAAAATTTGGGCGTACTTTACTTAATACCCCCGACATTTTCAAAATTTTCTCAAAAGCTGCTTCATATATTTTATTTAAATTTCTTCTAAGAATATAGTAAAATACACTTATAAAGGTGGGGTAGGTCCCATTTTCACAGTTTACAGTGAATTTTCGAAAATTGCAAAAGTTTGAATTTTTGGGGGGGATCTTCCTACAACTATAAAATTGAACACACAGATTTTTCCTTCAAATGAAATTTGTTACCCATAAATAGTTCTTTCGTGTAGACTTTTTTTGAAAAGAGTATAGCCGAATAAGGCGGTGAAAAGTGTCCCCAAACCAAATCGATAATCGCGATGCTCATATGAATGAGAATACGTAGATTCACAAAAAATCAGTCTCCTAGGACAATCTGTTGCAGAGATACAACGAAAAACGTATTATGCATGTTTATTTTTTTTCTCAGCATCTATCGCGTATATCAGGCTGAAGACATTGAAGAGACGGGGAAACTTCAATTTGAAGGTATTTTTGTCAACGAATTTTGACGCCAAATTCATATATAAAAAAATACAAATTTTTGAAATTCATTTTCGACATAACATTGCAGTACTGTCTCAATTCCCCCCCCCCAAAAAAAGAGATCTTATAACACACTATAACATTCATTTTTTCAGATTTTTATACAATGTGGACAGTAGTGAAAAACAATTAAAACCTTTTTTTTTTTTCAGTTGAAACATTTGATTCGCGCCTAAATGTGATTCGAAAAAACGGTTTAACCTATATTTAATCACGCCATATGATCTCGAAATCTTATAGATGTTACATCGATTATGTATCAAACTATCGGAATATCCTGGGTGGAATGAGATGGATGGCCTCTTGCGCATCCGACTTCAGCCAACGAGTTTCAGGCACAAGCGTGCGTCATAATGTTAGCGTGAATTTTAAATGCCAAAATTATCACAGTTACAAGTCATTGAAACATGACGAGATAAGCCCTTTTTTAAATATTACATCTTTTATTGCAATTACCCTTTCATCATGTTATTTTTGGTCGGTCACCGTTGAAAATTGTCCATTTACGCTACTTAAAAAATGTTTCTCAACACTTGTTGCACTCCGTGAAACATGGCGGTCGACGTCTGGTCTCGCTTTTCAAACGAAGTAGTCATATGCTTCGTGACGGAAAACGGTGTTGTGCAGAACGAACAAAAATCGGTGCACCGGAGGAGCCCACTCATCTCTTTCCACCATGGGAATATCGAGAGGGAAACGATATGGTCAACGTGCGAACGGAAGTGGCATCCTGGGATGCTGCTGTTTCATCCATGGTGGAAATAACATGACAAAATTGGACATCTTTGAATCAGTATGGCGGCAACTTATAGCGTTTTCCATTCGTTGCACACATAGCTGCGATTATTTAAACTCACATTTGGCACGCGCCAGTTACTTGGCGAAAATTGTTAAACAGATATTTTTAAATAGACATGTTGAAAAAATAGTTATTTTGAGTAGACTGTTTATAAACAAACAGTTATTAATGATTAGTTATTTATGATCTCAGTCATTGAAGAAAGTGACAATGCTGAATTCTCTATGATTGTCTAATTGTCAATGATTAATAAAACTACAACCACGTAATTTCATTTATATTATAAACAAATTAATAATACACCTAAAATCGAGTAATTTGATTTATTAGAAAGATAGATAAATCTAAAAACAAAAGGGTTTGAAAATTTAATTTCGATAATGTAAATACTGCCCACATAAAACAAACGTTTGTAAGCAAAATGTTTCAAATCATCCTGGTAAGCAAGACCTTTCAATAATTTTAATATAAACTGTTAAAACATTGCTGAAACAAGTTTTCTCAATCACATGTTGGCGCGAATTTGAAATTTTTAAACTGAAAAAAAATGGTTTTAATTTATTTTCACTGCCGTCCACATTGTTTAAAAATCTGAAAAAATGAATGTTATAGTGTTATAAGAACCGTTTTAGGGAAAACATTGAGACACTACTCCAATGTTATCACGTCGAAAATGAATTTCAAAAATGTATATTTTTTTTCTATATGAATTTGGCGTCAAAATTCGTTGACAAAAATACCTTCAAATTGAACATGTGCTTTAAATAATGTCAAATAAAATTTCTCCTAAACTCAAGAGATTCCTGTGAAAAAGAGCTTCAAATTTCGCATTTACAGTAATACTTAATCGCCATTTTCTTAAAAACGACTGCAAAATTTTCAATGAAAATTTCTATTTTGGACGAGATTTTATATTCTTGAAGTAATATTTCGGTTCTACTATTAAGTTACCGAAAAGTTAAGAAACGTCAAGAAAATGTACTGTCGGTAACGATAGATGGCAGCTGGCCAGAGAATGGAGGTAGACCTTTTTTTTTTTATTTGTTGCGTCGTTAATCTTATCATATCATTTATCGACGCAATGCGTCTCTTCGCCCCTTGTCAAGCGCGGAGTAATCCTCCATTAACGTAGCGTCGTATTTTATGTTTGTCTCGCCTCGTCTGTCGGTTGTCAAGAGGACCACCAGGTAGAACCTTCGCGTACGCGCCTCCTCCTACGCGCTCCTGCGTCATTACCCAACGGCCAGAAATGGGAAGGAATTAGGAATGGGGTAGGGTTTAGGACACTTCACAGAGGTTGGACTAGCCCGTGTGAAGCAGCCAAACTCGTTTTATTAGAACAAATTTCACAAGCGATTCGGCGGGAAACGATGAGAATCGAACCCGGACCTCAGAGGCTAGCAACTTTGCTATGAGCCACGAGCGAGCCTTAAAATCAGTGTACGCCAAGGAAACTAGAAGAAATTGCTACGAGAAAGTCTTTTCCATGTTCCATTGTTTTCGTCGGTGACTGCCGGAGGGCGCTAACCCAAAAATGATTCGTGCTAGTGACGACATGCTAAGCAAACTAGTGGTGCTAAAAGAGCACGTACTTTCTCGCCATTAGTAATAATAATGGAATACTATTTAAACCACAATTTCTCTCCGAATTAACACATCTCGATGATTTTTTGTAAAATTCATTACAAATCATAGAACAGTCAGTGCGAAAACTAAGTATTTTCAAGCAAATATCAACAAAAAATTTGACAATTATATCTGCTTTTCATGTAGATAAATCATGTCCCAAAATAAGACGTAATTCACAGAAATTAGCTCCCGAGTCATTGTTGCCGATCCTTTGTTGCATTCCAATTTGATACGCCCTAAAGGCTAGCAATTTTTATTTAATATATTTCACATAGATTTTAAATTATTTCAAAAAGATTAATTTGTAAATGTATGACAAAAGCTCGAATTTAAGAAACGAACAAAGAAACACGAAATAATATGTAAATTCTAACTTACGAAGCATTACGTCCACGAAGCGCAGAAAATTCGGAGCGGGTGACTATGTTTGTTGCCGAATTATACAAAAATACTCATATTTTCAAAATATTCAACATGGCCGTACATGGTTTCTGGTGAGGCAGAAGTTTCTGGTTAAGCTTCGTTGAAGAGGTCAGAATCGCTACTGACAACGATAAATTAACAATACTTATTCTCTAAGATTTCAGTAAAGCTCTGTCGATCTTGATATCCCGCTAGAAAAAATGAAAGTATTGGGTTTCGTTAAACCCACGATTCGATGGTTCTCACAATATCTTTCAAATCGTCAACAAGACGTAGTATCAGGTGAAAAACGGTCCAGTGCCATCTGAACCGCCCGGGGCATTGCACGGGGAACAGTTCTAGGACCCTTGGCATTCTAAATTTACGTAAATGACTTAGGATAATGTCTTAAATACTGTCGCTATAAAATGTATGCAGATGACCTTCAACTACGAGTATATGTCAGCGGATGCCCGTCGGAGCTAAATTCTTTAGTTCAGGAAATAAGCGAAGCCCTAAAAGCTCTCAATAAATGGACCGCAGTACTAGGGCTTTTATTAAACCCAATTAAGTCCCAAAGTTTATTGATAGGCTCTCGCAACGCCATCAACAAATTAGATAAAACAACCATTCCGACAATCAGTATAGATGGCTCCCCTCTTCCCTGGTGTAACGATGTAAAGAACCTAGGAATTCACAGAGCACTTTAAGTTGGACTACGCAAATAGGTAAGATTTGTCACAAACTCTTTAAAGCCCTCCATTCTCTACAACGCGTACGAGAACTATTAGCTATAAACACACGTAAGAATCCGATCAATTATTTGATTATGCATCATTGCAATTACTGTGATTTTTTGCTCACTGACGTAAAAGCTAAGAAACAACGGAAGTTGCAAACTGCATAAAATGCATGCATTAGTTTCATGTGCGATCTTCGTAAGTACGATCACGTATCTGCGTAATACAAAACGGACAAAAATTATCTTTATCGAAAAAAGAAGAATATTGCATAGCCTCTTGCTTCTCCATTAAATCTTGTACAATGGCCTTCAAACACACTTGTATAAGAACTTCAAAATGTTTACACTAGAGCGATCACGTTCTGCATTATTGTTGTACATACCTCGACACAACATTGTGTCATACAGGAAGTCCTATACTGTCACAGTAATTCAAAACTGGAACTCACTACCTACGCACCAAAAGAAAATTAGCATTTTTAAAAAATTTTAAACTGAACTTGATGTCTGGATAAAAAAACAATGAAAGGTAGTTTACATACGCACTCTTTTCTATGCACAAATGTGTTTCAAAAACAATAACCATGCTACCCTTATTACATATTATTAGATATTGGATGTTTAGGAAAATGTCAATTTTATTCTAATGAAAATATTTCAGGGCAATTAATATATGTATATGAATTATGGAAAATTAAACATTCTGAGAATTTTTATTTTGCCTTTTTTGGGTCTTTTGTGATATAAATGCCTTTTTAAGCATATATTTTTCTTTTGAAAAGCTTTTTTTTTTTTACAAAAATACTCACATTTCTTTTTATTCTAGGTCACAAATACAAGTTTAAATCATTTTAAGTTCTACTAATCACATTAATTGTCTACTGGTAACGAATCTCCGTTGTTTGTCTCGACCGAAGCTGTCATATGAGTTTACACGTCACATTTAATTTTTGGAACCGAAAAGCTTGTATTGTGGCTTCAGATTTCTTTTTTTCCATTTCTTTGCACAAATAAAAAACTAAAATAAAAAAACGGTGGTCTCTGGGCACTTGGTTGAGCCGTGGGCGCTTACTTGAGCGCTGAGCACCGATTCGCGACGTAATCAAAGCGTTCGTGTCTCACAGGGCAAGGCAATGAACCCCACTTGCGACATTGATATCTTTCAGTGCCAGATTTTCTTCCGGGAAGTGCTAAGTGTAAGCCCATCTCTGCCGAGCTTGAGGTGCGTCTTTATTGTGGCCACAGTTGTCTGAGTTTAGCACCACGCCAAGTATTTCACCAGGGCCTCTAAGTGTAGACCGACCTCAATCGTGTAAAGATTCCTTTCACTCACTAACGATTCCTTAATAGTCTTATCTCTCATGTTATACTATTTTTACGGCTAATTTTAAATGCTGTGCATTGAAATATATTCCTGTTTTTTCCTCCAATTTTAAGTTTTTAATGGCTTTATCGGTGGCTATTTTAAAAATTTTAGTGTATTTTTAGGCGTCTAAAACGTAAATTTTTAGTGCCTTAACATCCCATATCTACGTATTCCTCTCCGTGTTAGCTCTTTTTTTTAAAGTCATATTCCCAAAAATATTTTTCTTCTCACTCCTTTCCTCATGGCCATCTTCCTCCTTTCCCAAATTCAGGATACAGTGAAAGCTAATTTTATTACTTCTGATACAAGGTTTAAAATGAGAGAAATTTCTCAAATAATAAAATCCTGACTATTAGTTTTCACAGTACCTTTACCATTCTAGGTCATTCACTAGAACATACAATTGTGATTAATTTAAAAGAAGAATTATCAAAATGTATCGATTTGTTGTTTTGATGTCTGAAGTAAAAACCTACATTTTGGCCAATTATTTATATACAAATATATATTTTTTAATTATTTGATCTCTAAAATATAAAGAAATCAAAGGTACAAGGGAAAACAAAATAGACACACAATTATTAATTTTTATTTTTCAGGTTGGCAGTTACCTTAGAAACAGATTTCATTAAAGAAGAAATCTCTATCTTCAATATTATAGTTGCAGGAAGACGCCTAATAAAACTTTTATTAACAAAAATTACACTTTTGCAATTTTCAAAAAAAATCTAGAATTTCACCGGACATGAGATCTGCACTGATCATTCAAGTGTCCTTTACACTATCCGAGGACAAAGTTTAATGAAAACATTAAGTCATTTTTGAAAAAAAAGAATGAAAAAGTTTTTGAGGCTTCATATAAAGTACGGTTAAAAATCAAATTATCCAATTGAAACTCCCAACGCCTCTAGTTCGTTCGGATCGTTCGGGGAATATCAATTTTAGACAAAATTGGCGGAACGGTTTGGGTACTGACCGTAGACGGACAGTCGTTTTGCTGTCAATCTATTTTTCAGCATCAAGGACCCACAAAACGGATTCTGGCTACACCACGTCTAAAGAGGAAGTAAATTTACTATATATAGCAATAGGATTTATCCACTTTTTCGTTACCAGGACCCGGCAATAAGTTTTTCTGTCAAAAATTCGTCGTTTTCCAGGGTACGATTACATAACTTTCTTTTCTTACGAAGTACCTTCTGAAGGGCCAGAAAGTTAAAGTACCTGTTGTTTCTCTCACTATTTCCTTAATATAAATATTATGTAAAATTGAACCATATCATTCCGTTAGTTGAGTAGTAATGTAAATATTTGTTAACAAAATTGTTTGTAGTGTTAATTAATTTTGAAAAAAATCATTAGGGTGTGATGTAGATATATTTTAATGATAAAGTAACTATTTGCATTGTTTCTTTAGAAAGGAATGGTGTCAAATTCATTCATAATTGTACTACATTCAATTCTACAAAGTACATCAAAGGACGCGTATGATCAGTTTTAGTTATTTTTATAAATTTATTGTTAAATAGCCGAAGTTTTCAAGTTGTATGATCAAGTGATGCGGCCTCGTGAGACAGGTGATTCGCGCATTTGAGCTCAAGCACGTGGACACTAAGGCTGTGGGTTCGAAACCCACGTAAGACAGTTCAGTTGTACTTGAGACTGAAGGGGGAGGGGCATTCCGACTCCCTCGTGCATTGCATCGTGAATATATTGGACAGAATGGGTCAAAAATTTGACGAAGTGACTTTTATCATTGAACATTAATGCGTAGAGAAAGCAAAGTGAATGGGCGTATTTGAGAGTGAGATGGAAATGCACATTCATCATGGATGACGGACTTTGGCGGGAACGAGCGGTGAAACGTATGACTGGCGAGAATGTGGGCGCAGAGAGAAGCTCAGTTGAGACGTTGAGCTACAATAGCTGAAAGAAACTTCTCTAACACAGAACTCAGGGCTCTCAAGGGAGGGCTTCTCAGAGCGATTTCGGATCGGTTCTCGCCTTTAAAGACTCACAAACTTTAAATCTTGATTCAAGTCAATTTTCGCACATCTATCAACAAAAAAATTATAAATCCTGAACTATCTTCGGACACATGGATAATGACATGCGACCCAAAGCTTAACATGACAGCTTCCCATGAGACGAAAGTCACGCATCACCATTGATCGTTTTTACGTTTTATAAATCGGGTGATGTAAGCGTTACGTAATTATTTAGGGCGTAAAGCTTGGATTACCAAAGCTTTATAGGGGAAGGGGGTATCGAAAATACTCCAAATTTTCGTAATGTAATTTATGCACTACTCTAATTGATCTTTTTATCGATGTTTCGATGACTCTTCGTTCTCCATCCATCTTCTGATGTGGCGGCATTGCGGAATACTGATTTAAACGTTACTGATATAACTCTTATATACTACTTCTATTTTCTAATATATGTAAATTGCCTATAGGGTCAACGCCCCGGTAGTTGATACTTCAAGCATAAAAGGAAAGAAATAAGATATTGTCTGCTTTTTTTTGTGTTATGGAGATCTGAACTAGTGCAGGCGGACACAGTGATCCTTTTGGCAGGAATAACATCAGGTTGCCATCATCTTAGTTATCAGTTGTCATTATCGGAGAGGGAACAGCTGGTACTCAGTGTTTCGGTCAGGGAATTTTAGATTTGTTAAAACTTTTGCAAGTAGTAAATCAAGTAAAATCAAATCCAGGAAGTATTTCTCATTATAAATGTAGGATTGATGTATTGTTCTTTTTTTTTTGTCAGTTTTGCAAAGTGTCACCAAACTGTGTCACAAAAATTATGTGGTTTTCAGTAGTTGGCATGCCTGTCAACTACCGACTCGACATCGAGGATTTCTTGAAGGTAGTTGTAGGGTTGTGAAGGTTGTAGGTGTTTCAAACAATTCTTAGGAAGTCACCAGATTATCATTTGAATAAGTCAAGTAGATCCAATAGCTGACATACGGTGTCAAGCACGAATGCAGTGTCAACTACTGAAATATACAGTAGTCTTAGTGTTCGCTACCTTTTTTCAACAAACCCATGTTTAGGGTTGAGTTTGTTGTTTTTGTTTTCTTTCCTCTTGATATTCTCATCAATATTTCTAGTTCCTTCAACAATGTTTTATTTGGGCCAGAAATACGACCTAGAAATGAGAAACGGAGAAAAGAACGGACACATGATTTTGTGATGTGAAACGCTTGGAGAACAAGGATCAGAAAACACGAGACTCAAAGAAACAAATCCAACAGATCGCTAGAACGGCAAAAAAAGAAAGAAAGAGAAATCTGAAGAAATAAGAGAAGAAACGCATAGAAGAAGAACTTAAAGAAAAGAAGGATCCCTTCAGGAGATAGCATGGACGACGTAAGACTAGGCCCGAATTCTGACTTACACGACGACACACGAATGATCAAGGAAATTTCACAACAAAGTGATAGAAGAAAATTCAGTGACGTCAGACCTTCCAGCTTGGATGAAACTTAGTACGTCAGAAATACTCCAAGGTTTAAATTTTGAGATGTCTGTTCAACAAACTAAGTCAATGGCATTCCAAGGGAAATATCCAATTAGATGCAAGTTAGTGGTTAACAACCAAAACATCGAACAAGTAAGTTCATTCAAGTTCCTAGGTTGTGATCTGTCTTTCAAAGGAGAAATAGATGCTGATAAGAAAATTGAAAATTTTACAGAATGTGTGGAACTATTAGGAGGACACTGAAAAGTAATGTCAGGAATGATACACTCATGAACTTTTATAAAACCTTAGCAGTTCTTTGTGGGCTGTATGGATGTGAAATTTGGACTATGGACACAAAAATAGAAGCAGGATTCAGACTGCCGAAATGAAGTTTTTAAGAGGTTGTATTGGTGTCACAAAGATTCGTAATGAAGAGATACGCTACTACCTAGGAATTTATAATCTAAATGAAAAAATGAAGAAGAAGAAGAAGAAGAAGAAGAAGAAGAAGAAGAAGAAATTAATTCTGGACACTTCAGTTTATATAACTGAAAGTTTTAGTGACACATTAATTATTCTAGATCATTTACTAGATCAAATAATAGTGTAGCTGTCTTTCTTGTTGCAAAAATAATTATATTATCTTTTATAGATTAAAATTTATGATATTTGACATGCATGAATATGCTGAAAATTCTCAATTCAGGAAAATGTATCTGACGTTCACTCACTAAGGACTTGACAGTTAACACTCGCTTCGAAAAAAAAAAATTACACAAATTTCATCATTTTGAGTCAAGAATTAAGACAGATCTTCAAATACGTTCATGTTCAATTTTTCGAAAATATGAATAGTATTCCTGTACTTTTGCGCGAAATATAGGCGATTAAAAAAATAATTTCTAAAACAATTTTTTCTATAAGAAAGCTTCGATTTTTTCTGTAAAGTTTCACCGCATATGTAACAACGGACGGTAAAAATATGGTGCTAGTCTCATTTTCGCCGAATTCTCCTTTCGTTCGAAAACTGCGAAAAGTTAGTATTTCAAAACTACAAACAAAATTGAAGATAGAGACTTTTGCCTAAGACAAAGTCTGTTGTAAAAATCAGCTCTTTAAAAAAAGCCATGTACAATTTTGCGTAATGTTTTTGAGTAATTTTCGCTTGATTTTATTCAACTTCTAAAAAAATATTTTCTCAAATACCGCTTCAAATTATATCATTAATTTTTTTCGATGGATAGAAGAAGGGACGCTTAAAAGAACGACGATTGTCTCATTTTCGTTGATCTCTCTGAATTTTCGAAAATTGCAGATCTGTAAATTATGCGACCTAGGATGTGCTGTTGTACCAATAAAAACCAATGGTTTTACATTTTCTCAGTTTTTCAGTCTGATGATAGTAGAATGAATATATATGCTATTTGAGTATAAGAATATATGAGTTTCAGAGAAGAATTAAACTTGATTTTGTGCAAATTTTCACTGAAAATTTGTATCCATTTTTGAGAAAAACGTCGTTTGAACGTTTCAGAAAAGGCGTATCTTTGAGCTCATTTTCACATGAAAACTCGAGATTTCGAAAAACTTAATAAGAATTACAGTGTTGTTTCACTTTCATATTTACTCTTCTCATTGCCTCTCATAACTAACTTCGCAGAACACTATCATAAGCTTTTTCAAGATCTATAAATGTCAGGTAAAGATCCCTACTTTTGCGTTTTTCAATAATTTGTCTTAAACAAAGTTATCCAGGCAGGATCGTCCCATTCTAAAACCACTTTGGTCCACACTCAAACCAAATATTTCTCTTTCTATTTTTTTACGAAAAATATTGGAGAACAATCTTGCTATAGACGGTATAAAACTGATACCTCTATCATTTGTGCACATTATTTTATCGTCCTTCTTATAAATAGACGAAATATACATGTCCCACTCTGTAGATGGGCCTTCTTCTAATTCTATATTGTTGAACAGTCTTTTTAAATATTTTATACACATGTCTCCACCATATTTGAGAAGCTCCATTCTCAGATTTCCTGGTCCTGGAGCTTTGCTTGTTTTAGCTCTTTGCAACGCGATTTCCACATCTTTTTCTGTTATTTCTGCCTCAAATTCCTGACAATTGTTTACATATCTATTTCATGTTCAAGAAAGTATTCTTGTAAAAGTACGTAGTGTCCATTTCTGAGCAGGAATTCTTTGTGTGACAATCTTTTTCACATTATTTTGTCTGATTTTCTTAATAATCCTCCAGGCCTCAGTTATTATAACCATCAATGTCTCTACATACTACTCTATCACAATGTGCGTTCATTTCCATTCTCAATACTGCTTTTACTTCTCGTCGTTTCTGAATGGATTTATTTCTAGATTCTGGTGTTTTATCATTCAGCCATTTCATGTAGGCCTATTTTTTCTTTGTTTTAGGTTAGTAGGAGTAAATTTATTTTACACTCAGATTCATAATTGTTTGAACTCCACTATAGAAAAAGTTTATAAAATGTCAAAAATGGATTAAAATTTTGGAATTACAGAAGAATTAAAGTATTAAATAGAGTTTAGAAATTACACATGCCTTAAGAAGATAGTAGAAGAAGATAGGGATACAGTATTCGTTCTCCTGAACACAGAAAGAGAGTATATTTTCACAAACCACTTTGAGAATTAAATAATGTCTGAAGGAATATGTACTGCTTTTGAAAAAAAGGCAAAATATGCATCAAACCACATAATAAAAAAATATTAAAATTGCATCAATGAAACAGAATATCACGAGTTACTTAATAATTTGAAGAAACAAAGGGGTATGTCTCCCTCCTAGATCAGCCATTGCGAATTGGGAGGAATAAGTATTGAAATATTTATTTACGATGCTTGTATTGTGCTACTAAAAATGTTTACCATCAAACTACAAAAGAGTAAAGATAAAATGATCATCTTACAAAAAAAGTGGAAGAAATGTAGTTCCCAGTACTATGTACTAACAGTACATGCAGCGTGTTAGCGACTCTGGCAGTTCGATGCGCTGTTGCCACGCATTGCTACGCACATGACACCACCTACATGAGAGATAAATGAAATATCTAAACACTAACACTTACCGACAGACGATGACATGTCTTGACATCATGTTCATAACCTTTGCCACAACCGAACCTTATCGCCCCCCAAACCGCGTTGAAAACTTGATGCGTCAGCTCCGGGTGGCTTCGTTCTCTATTGGGACCATCTGCAGTGCAGCCGCAACTCTACCCACAACTTTGTCGAGAGGCAATAATATTCTGCCGGTCATCTTTTCTGCCTCGAGATATTCGCGAAAACACAAAAATTCATGATTCTCTTTAACCCTACACATATGCACGATGTAAGGGGCGTAGCTCTCATGAAAGGTTGGTTGGTTGCTTCCTTGCGTGACTGACGTGATCCAATATTTTACTAATTTGGACTACTTTCTTACATCTTTCAGGTACCATTTGTTTTTAAATTGTTTTCTTTACTTGTTTACTTGTTACAGAAACGCTGAAAGAGATTTATATTCTCCGAAGCAGTGGAAAAGAAGTAAATAGTTATTGGTTTAAAAGACAGCGTAACGGACAAACGTGCATTTTAACGAGTTCAAAGACTTTTAATACATATTTGCTGTACAAATAAATTTAGTTTTGCGTAAACAACTTGTGAAAGTGTTGTGATAATTGTGAAAAACATTAAAATTCAAAGTTTCGTATATATTAGTAACGGAAAATCTTGAACCTTGTGATTTCAAATTCATGAATATCGAAGTGGTGAATTTTTGTGACCTTTAAAGAGATATAGTATAGTAATCTAATTGTATTTATTAGTTTGCAGCTTAGATCTATTAACGGAAACACACTCAACTCTACTCACAATTAACCAATAACATTTAAATACTAATTAGAATCACATTTATTTTATTTTTTAAATAAATACGTAACTTAAATTAAATAATTTAATACACGTAAATTAAAAGATAATTTAGGAAACATTTTTGACACATAATCTGATTTCTCATCTATTTAGTTATTCTCATATTTGCCACGCATTTGATACGCATTCGTGACATGGCTACTATTCGCTATACACTTTCTACTCTGTACACTCTCAAAGCCGACCTTCTGAAAGCCTTCACACACTTAAACAATAATTTAGATGAACATATCCGAAGGCTCGAAGAGGTCGTTCAAAACTCAGACAGTTGGACAACAATAGGCAACACCAGAAACTTTCAACCGTCCACCCGCGAAAGCAAAACACAATCATCACAACCAATCATGACTCAGAACAGATTTGCTGTGTTAGATTATGACAATGATTTTCCATGCCTTCCTAATCCTCACTACCCCCTCCCATCATCGACACGTCCACCCACAAACCGACGCAAACAGGCTAGCAAGCGCAAAGAAACAAAGACACGTAGAGTTGCGCAACCTGGCCCACAAGTGAACAAGGACATTCCCACTGAGCCCACGAAAAAGGTACTAATTTTAGAAGATAGCCATGGGCGACAAATCTCCTCCCTGCTCAGTGGGAAACTCCCATCCAATTCTCTCTCATGTGTGTGTTTAAACCTAACGGGAGGTTTGCCGA
Organism: Teleogryllus oceanicus; assembly: GCA_964035755.1. NCBI lineage: Eukaryota > Metazoa > Arthropoda > Insecta > Orthoptera > Gryllidae > Teleogryllus > Teleogryllus oceanicus. The sequence continues at coordinate 150,667,427 of CAXIVR010000001.1, forward strand.
CGTGATCAGTGAATTGGACACCCACAAAAAAAACTCTCACCAAACGGGATACAGTCATTATCATAAGAGGGCAGAATGACATCAATTTGGGTGGTCACTTTACACCTGAGGAACATATTGACAAACTACAACGTGCCGCCCGAAACACGAACATTGTAATCTCGACTCTGCCCTTCTGGTACAACAAACCAACACTGTACAAAGAAATTAGACACGCAAAAACAAATTAAAACTACATCTGAGGCACACATGTTAAATTATTTGAGCTTAACTTTCTCTCAGAAAACACTTCACTCAGCATGGTCTTCACTTGAACCTTGTCGGAAAACATGCACTCGGTAGCGAACTTGCCAAACACATCCTTACACCTCAGCAGTATCCTACCCAAGATTCATCCCCACCTACATCTCCTAGTTCTCTTCCATCCTCCGGGACCCCTTTGGACCCAATTACCTTATCCCCAGAACCTAATCCTTGTACTACCTCTCCCATTATTCATTCCCCTACATCTGTAAGCCCTCCTTCCTCACCTCCTAACACTGCTGGGACACTTCGACCACGCACTCGAGGTAAAAATGAGATAAATAAATAGCAACTACAGTCAGATGCAGCAGGAAAGCATCCGTGTAGGTACATGCAAAAGAATCAAATAATGCATCATAATATGCAATCTCTTTCAAATAAAATTGAATTTATCGAGGCAGCATTAGAGTGTGATCTCAGTCAAATAGATGTTCTTTGCTTTACAGAACATTGGTTATCTCATAATGATCTAAACACACTCCAAATTCCTAGTTTTTACCTTGCAGGATCTTATTGTAGAGCGAGGGAATCAAATAAGGGCCAGGCTTACGGAGGTTCGTCATTTACGTAAGAAATAATATTGATTCTACCTTCTTGTCAGAATTCAATTTATATGCAGTTGAAAAAGTTTTTGAAATAACAGTTGTACATTTTACTACGCTCAAAATTATCTTACTTTGCATGTACAGACCTCCAACAAAGCGAGCTTTAGATTATTTCAATTTCTTAGAAAATCTAGAGATAACTCTGAACAAAATTAGGAATATCTCTTTTAAATCCATTGTTGTATGTGGAGATTTCAATATTGATTTTCTGAGCGAATCCCACGAAAAAGAGCAGTTTCTCAATTTAATTCATTCTAGGAATATCTAAAAATTAATTATCATAATGAATTGATAAAATTATAAAAATAATCTAGGTACCGATGCACAAATTCTTACAATTACTAATAACATGAATACTGACACAATAAATAAAACACGCATGTGCAGAGCATTTACTACAGTTAACATAAAGTTATTTACGGACTACTTGCTGAAAGAATCATGGGAGGCAGTTTATAACGCTACTGACACAAATGAAAAATATAATTTATTTTTCTCAAAGCTTTCATTTCTCTTTAACGCATGCTTTCCTATTAAAAGAAAATTAAACATTTCACGAAAAGTAATACTTGGATCACACAAGGAATTAGAACATCGTGTAAAATAAACGTACTCTCTACTTTATTTCTAAACATCATAACCTGTCACCCGGTTTCCACATCTACTTCCGAGAATATAAAAGAATTTTAAGGGGAGGAGTGGGTGAAAATTGGCAAAAAAATTTGAAAAATACGATTTTTAATTTTTGATGTGATAATTTTGTTTAGAATGTGTGGTTAATTTTGGTGTTTTTATTTTTTCTTTATCGCGATTTAAATGGCTTCTGAGCATTTAAAGATCTCAATGCGTCGATGGCCACGCCTTTTCAGTTTCCCAAAAGTTTTCATCTCATAGAAGTTTTGAATGTATTTGCTTTTTGAATTTCCCGGCATGAACTTTATATAGATGTTCTCTGGAACAAATGAGCTACAGAAAAACACAAAATGCCAACGAAAGTTTGCATAGCCTGATTTGGAGTAAGTGCCTCAAAGAAATATTTGTTTCGAAGAAGAAAATAGAAATTGCTGTCACATCAGCAGTTTCTAAATATAATACGAGGTGTGAAGCAAGTGAAAAGATAAGATCAAATATAACTGGCATTAACATGACACCTCAAGGGAAGAAAATAATGGCAATGAGGGATAAACGCCGTCTTCAAAAAGTGAAGTAGCTGCACAACCAGGTTTTCAAAATGTCAAAAAAAGCAACTCAAAATTACAAATACAGTTCTAGAAGAAAAGAGAAAAGTTGTTGAGGGTACTATGTATGGCTCTGGAGAATTTTAAATGTTAGTTGATAAAGTAAAATGCATTTGTATAAAGTTAAATTTTCATTTTCAATTTCCCGCATTTCACTTTCCTGACCTTTTATGGAATTCAAAAAGTTCCACGTTCTACAATTTTTAATTTATTTCAATGAAACTTTTAAAACATCTTAAGAAAATGTAGTTTCATAGAACTATGGAAGCTTTTTGTGTTATAATCAGTAATTACTAAATTAAAAATATTTATTTTTTTATGTGTGTTTTTTATGGCCATCAGGTAATAACTGTATATTTTATTATTTTTTTTCTCAAAAACGCTCTCATTTATTTTATTTATATTCCATGAATGTAATTATATACCGTTTATGAGTAATTCATAAAAAAATCAGTAATGAATGTTGCTTCATGTGGAACGTAGAGCATTTTATAAAACAATAAGAAATTTAAAAAAGAAATTCAAAAAAATTTTTTTCTTCAAACCTAAAAACAGCAGAGTAACAAAACTTTGTAGGGTACATAAGTATAATGTATTACTTCTTCTGGTAAAATTTGAAGTTATTTGAATGTAAGATGTAAATTTTCAAATTTTCACCCACTCCTCCCCTTAAGGAAAATAATAGTTCAGGCAAAAATAATGAAAAATATTAAGGATATTTTGAACGCTAAAAACAAAACTAAAGCAATGTGGAATATCGTTAAAAATTCGACCACGTCATCATGACATTTCGTAGAAAATGTTGTTTTAAAGGATAATGAAAGAGAAACAAGAAATCCAGAAAAAGTTGTGAATCTCTTCAACCAACACTTTTCTAGAATTGCGGTTGATCTCACGAAGGGACTAAAACCACAAAATTCAATATCATATGCTTCCCAAAAAAATTTCGGCACGATGTTTATTTACGAAACTTCTTCTAACGAAATCCTCAGAATAGTCAGTAAATTAAAAAATAAATATTCATCAGGTTTAGATGAATTTCCGGATTGTTTATTAAAAACGTGTGCACCTGCCATTATACACCCATTAACTCACATATCCAATGCTTCCTTGTGCACAGGAATATTTCCAGATATTTTAAAAACAGCAAAAATTAAGCCACTTTTTAAAAAAGGGAACAAAAATGAAATTCAAAATTACCGGCCAATTTCTCTTTTGTCAGTTTTTTCAAAAATATTAGAGAGGCTTTTCTATACGCGAATGGAAACCTTTCTCAGGAAAAACGAAGCGTTTTCAGACTCACAACACGGTTTCAGGAAATCAACATCTACGGAAACTGCCATTTTTTCTTTCCTTAAAGATGTTGCTTCATCAATGGACAAAATGATGAACCCATTGGGATATTTTTAGATCTTTCGAAAGTTTTGACGTTATTAACCATAACATCTTGCTCTCAAAATTACATTCTTATGGAATTCGTGGTATTGTCCTGGATTGGATAACCTCGTACCTTCAAAAACATCGATCTCAACGAGTAGAAATACCGTACTGCACGAAAGTACATTATTTACTTATCTCTCCAATTCTTTGCCAATTGAACATGGGGTCCCACAAGGTTCGATCTTAGGTCCTATCCTCTTTCTGTTGTACGTAAACGATATGCCCTCATCTATTAAAAATGGAAGAACAGTTCTGTTTGCCGATGACACGAATGTTCTTTGCAAAAGAAACAATAAATAGTACAATTTCAGAAGTTTCAAAATGGTTTTGTAATAACAAATTAATAGTTAACAAAGGAAAAACTTTCTCAATGCAATTTTGCGTTTCAAATCGGCAATCGTATGCTCCATTGAAAATGAACAATATACAATTAGCTGATGTTAAGGTAATCGGTGATGTAATCGATGATTAGGTGATGTTAAGGTTTCGCCTGAACCAATCAGAATTCAACGAACTGAAAATTGATGGGTTCTTTTCTAGCACGGTGGAAAGATCTTTCCACCATAGTTTTAGCTTTTTCTTTAACGATTCTATCGACGGGATTATTATATATATATATATATATATATATATATATATATATATATATATATAAATATATAACATACCAATATGTGGGTCATTTTTATTACGTATTATTTGTCGTAAATGGGTGAAAATGCTAGGATAATTAAATAGGAATATGACGCCTTAGCAATGGCGCCCAAGATAAATAAATATTCATCTGGCATTGAAAATGACGCCGTGGCTAGTCAGACTTGAAAACGATTTGGGGATTGGTTGGAGAGAGCAACGATATTCTACTACTGCGGAAGTATGTCTGATTTTTTTTTAGACAAAACAGTAGAAGAGGGAAGCCGAGGTCTGGAGGGCTGAGCAGTAATAAAAAAATACACATTCTGTCATGTCGTGACGCTGTGCGGGTCGCTCGCGAATAGATAGTTTATATAATTGGAACTTGTAATTTTTCATGAGATTGAGGAACGTTGGACTCCGAATAATTTACAGTGTGTTTGAAGTATAACTTATTTTTCGCGAGGGAGTTCTACTAATTATTGAACTGAGAGAATTTCGAACGTTCACGAACAGTTTGGACTTTAATTATTTTTACAACACGCGGAAATTAGAACTTGTGAGAAGTCGTATATGATAGAACTCGGAAAATTTTGGACAAGTAATTATTTGTGGAACTTTAAAACATTTACGCTGTGTAATCGTAAAGAACTAGGTTTTATTTTTGCAAGTCAATCGAACTAGAACTACGAATATTTGAAGTAGTGTGGATCAGTGGCTCGGCAACGTTCGCGTGGAAGAACAGGAGAGAACTCGGTACTTCGACTCTGGAATTCGCATCACCGGGGAGACGAGATGTTGGTCCGGTCGATCAAGAGCGCGCGAAGTATAGTGCAGTATAAAGGTTCGAACAAGGTCATGACCAAAGGACAGTCTTTCTGTTGCAATAAGCAATAATAAATCCGAAGTTTCTTTTTGAAAGAAAAAAAAAATCATTTACCAATTCAAGCTAATAAGTAGCTAGATAAAATATTTGTTTTCAGATTCCTCGCCACTCTGTATGGATGGCAGATCGGGTAATCGGCTATCAATAGGTAATAGCGATTTCAGACGCAACCCATCGACCACACATAGTATTTCTTTGGCACAAGATGTAAAGACCAGGGCTGTCTGAACGAATATAATTACAGCGTCTAACATAGTTTTGAATTCACGCCCAGTGATACGAAGATTGTCAGGTAAAGGCGGCCAGAATGAAAACAGAGGTCCTGGTGTTACTACGATATGATGTGAAGTGGAATGGATTGTGAGTCTAGGCGTTAGAGTAATGTTAAAAGCTCAGGAGAGTCTGATATTGTGGATGTACTGAAGGATTTCCAATGAGCCTTTACACTTTAGTTTGGTGAGATGGTAGTTCCTGACATCGAACAGATTAGTTCAATTTATCAGTTAGCTCGTGCAACAATCTAGTAGAATCTGTAATGTGACAGTCTGAAACTAAAATTGGAGTGGTTACGACGGAACCTGGAAACTGAGGATAATCTCTTATTATTTTCAATTTAAAACAAAATGCTGAGATCATATGTATTGATTAGTGAACCATACTAACGCCAAAGAAGTACGTCTGGAGTTTGCATGGGCAGATATGTTGTATTTGGAATACTGGAAACGCCGGAACCCATCGATGAAAATATTAAGTAATGATTTCGATCATACACAACAAGCGAAGTAAAGTTGGATGAGCGCCAGTTGTAATCCTATCCTTTTCCCCAGGAGGAAATTGTAGTTGATACACTTGTGTGCGTTATCTGGATAATTCCGGAGATACCAGCAGATTTGGTGGTTGGAAAGACGCGTCAGTTGACGTGGAGTAAAAGTGCGTCGTGACTGAGAAGTAGCCCCTGCATGTTTAAGTTTGTCGTAATATGGTTGACGAGGCGTCTCACCTGAAGTTGATGTTCATGCGGTCGGATAACTCCTTAAAGCGATAAAGAGGATTGACCGGAGGATTCGTATTGCCAGCCAGGTTTGATGGTGCAACATTATAATCTTAAATTGGGTGCTCCATTAGTTTCTCACGTGGCACGTCGGGTCAGCAATTCTTTATGGAAATCTGATTACCTTCAGTGTTAAACCACGAATGAAATCAAGTGTCGTGTAGCAATAACATATTAATTATTTGTGGATAGTTCTTAATATTAATACAGCGTGTATACCGATGCCACAATATCTTAATCTTGCAATTTTTTCTTTCTTTGTTTCAGAATTTGGTTCCGTAATGTTGGAGTATCCGTCACCAGTAACCTCGTCTCCAAAGGCTTCTCGAGAAGCAGAGTGTCAAAGAAAGCCAACATCAGCTGGTGCACCTCGACAACTCGTGACTGAGAGTGAACCATGCCGCCAGCGAATGTCAAGCGGGTGGAACACCCTCATGCTCAAGGCTGTGTTCACTGCTGGTGCAGTTTTTGTGCGCCGACAAACATGGATTACATCCTACGATGATGACCCTTTTGTCATTTAAGGAACATTTTATATTATTAAATCAGAAACGATTTCATTATCAGCTGTATAATTAAAATTTATAATATATGAGTCTACAGGGAGGAAACGACAGAACTTAGAAAATCAAAATAAATTTAAAGCGTATTTTGTGTAATAAATTCATTCGTGGTTTCGAATGACAGAGCCACAATAAGCATTCGAAAGTTAGATTGAAAAGATCCTTCCTATGCAAAAATGTACATTTCAGAAACATGACGTGCTTTAATTATTTTCAAAACAAATTAATGAACTTGCTCACAAAGAAAAATTATACTGAAATAAAATGGCAGTTAAGTTTTGTAAACTGGGTGCTTTTCTATTGGTGTTAAATTTCTTTGTATATGTAAAAAATATTATTTCACAAAGAGTTAATTTTAGGAAACGCAATTTCTGGCTATGAATTCCACACAATTTATCTCATATTTAATACATGAAGAGTCAGCAGAACTATCTTTCTAGCAATTAAGGGGACATAACAAACATTCCTTACACCTGATGTAAAGATGCCGTGACGCCCCTGATAGATGATGTAGGTCATCTTTCCAGTGTTGTTGATACCATCTCTCCTACTACAAAACGAAGTCTGTGGAAACAATTCATAAACATACAAGCAAAAGAAATGAAATCTCTTAAGATAATTGTAGTTAATTGTTTCTGGTTTCTAATATGATTTTGAACAGGATGCATTTCGTCATGAAAATATTGTAATTACAGAACAAAATAATTAACTAAGTATTAATCAACGTAACGTGAAACGTTTCTATTCCATTGTAAAAATATTTCATTCATATCAATATTTTTATAAATATTTGATTTCCTCAATCCCAATAGTTTATGAAATGCTCTATTTTCTAACTGAAGTATAGCGCTAATATGAAAAATACCAGCTGAAATCTGTTTTAAGTGAAGATGAAATAAAATAAACTTGTATAAGTGGATATGCTCAAAAGTAAAATAATCACATTAATTTCTGTATTATTAATATTTTAAAATTAAGCTTGTGCGATGTTGTAGAATAGTTACGAAAACTCTATTAAGAAATAATCCAAACATACAATACTCTTCCTACTGTTTTGTAATGCATCATAAAAGAACAATATTGTTAACACCAAAAGGATAATAAAGTACCCACAGATCACTTAGAATTTATAAATGTTAGATGGCCTTAAAATTTCAAATATCAATTTACTATGTGGACACACTTCATATATAAGTTTGATCAACTGTATGTTAAAAGAATTGTGTATAATATATTGCTTATTGTATATTAATATAATAAATATGGCTGATGTAAAAATACATCTTCAGAAAATGATCACCATTTTAAATGTTGATTTTTAATGTAAAATAAATCACGTAACAGTTACGTCAAATTAGCATTTATTGATTTTTAAAAAAACCATTTCCTTTATCCTCTTAGCCACAAATGCATATCTTTGATAAAAAGGACTTTGTCATTTAAATTCCTATCATTCGGAGATCTGATATCTGCAAAGTGCTATCTCTAAGAATCAACATTGATGTGCTATGCGAAATGATAAGACACTAGAAAATACGTAATCAGCTGTCTTGACACTTTGGTTAGTTACACTACGTTTTAAAATAGAAAAATGAGTAAAGGAATAAATCCGTAAAACTATTACTTTATTCCATTTTCATAGAAAAATGGAAGTTGTTAATAATTGAATAATTGGTTAATTTTGGTTTATAACTTAGAAATATTTTTTTTTAAATTTGAGTTTGTTTTGTCTATAACAATTACGCCTACAAACCATAATTTTGTACTTACCATGCTCCTTTCCTAATACCTGCATTAAATAATTAGATAGTTTTGTTATATAGTGTTAAGAATAGGAGAATTCTTTCAGAAAAGAGCATTTACGAAAAGAAATAGCAGTTCCCTTATAAACATTGGAGAGTCGTAGACTATACACATCCAGCAGAATCTGTAAGTTATACGTATTCCTACTTGGACGTAGTGCCATGTATTCGCAACATATAAATATTGGGTAGTTTTCAAAATCATTTTGTGAATGAACAGTCAAAACTGTGACGTATGGGGGAGAAGTACAATCTATGCACGTTTTCTTGAGCTCTGAAATCCCTTTTCCACCTTTTAACCCTAAATAGTTGAATGATAATTAATAGTACCAATAAAGCAAGGTTAGTAAGATTTGAAAATGGACATCGTCGATCCAGGTTTTAGAAAATTGGCATTGCCGAGCAGACTCAAGAATCGAGTAGTTAGTATTTAAAAGAAAATAGAAACCTTTACCTGACTCTACTCGTACCAAACTAGCAGAGTAAAGCTCAACTAAACGTGCGCATTTGACGCTTCATTTACATCTAGAAACAAAACAAGGGAATATCTCCGAATTCAGTCAATAGGTCAGAAAAACTGAACAAAAACATTCGAGATGAGGATACATTTTACGAATCGGTATACATTACAGGTATGTATATTGTATTTTAAAAAAATATATAACACAAATGTAAGTACTTTGCATTGTGTATCATGGTGCCCATTAATATTATTTTCCTTTCTCACTTGATCATTGTAGTTTCCAATTATACAGAAACGGTTTGGAAGCAGAGAACATTTCATTTGAACTTAAATTTGTGATTCGATTTTAATTATTATGACATCGTATGTGTCCCGTAAATTGAAGGGAAGGGATTAAAGGGGTTATGAAGACTGGTCATTAAATCCAAGCAACGTGCATGATCATTTAATTTCAAACATAATAATGCATAGAAGTTACGAGATTCATTGCTATTTTCAAACACCAGTTTCAAATCAAAGCATTCTTAATAGAAAGAAATTCAAAAGCCAACGCTGTTCCTAAAGCAGTACCACAATGGCAAGGTGCCTGCTTGGTCCGGAGACTGCAGGTTCGGTCATAACCCGGGCGGCGTGCTGTCTTTATTCACAGTGCACATGCTTATGGTACCTAAAGTATAATAATCAACGACGAACCGGCGCGTGTCACGATGGGGCCGTGCATGCGTGCCGATTGCGGAAGGAGTCGCGGGTTCAGATCCGCGCACTCGGGAGAGATTTTCGGGCGTCGTAGTGAAACTTAACGTAAAAATATTTAAGTTTCATTACGACGTTCAAGTTTCAAATCTCGTAACGTATAAGTATTTAAAACATAAGTTTCGTTACGTGACTGTCCGCAAATCTTCAATGAACTCTCCGCCGGGAGGCGCTCGCGTCTGAATCTTCTTCGAAAGCAAATACATGAGGCCCCATCAGAGCGTTTTGCAAAAAGTGTTGCTGGTTTATGGCAAAATTTGCTTAAAATCGCCCGCGCTGTAGCATCACTGGGGCCTCCAAAGCCAGGCAGACAGGGCGGGCTAGGCGGAGGTCGAACTGGGCACAGCCTCGAGCCGATTCCTCCACGCTTTGATGAGGTCTCAATGCCCCAACCATGCGCCACCAGGGCACAGAAGGCAACGCTATTAATTATTCTATATAAAAGTCAACAAGCAGTTAAGCATATATTCACATGATAAAAATGCGGTTCTCGTTTTATTCACAGATACGAACCCGGTAGCTACTGCATCCCAGGCAAACACTTTACTATGCTACAGATGCGGATGTAAGTTTGCGTCTCTACGTGATGTATTACTCTGATGTATGATGTACGATGTGTACGATGGCACTTTAACCACCGATGTCCTGTAGAGACCCTCGCGATTGTTTTATTTCGCAAATCTCGTTATTCTCGAAACTGAGATAGGAGTGTCTCGTCTATCTTTAATTTGAGGAGCTATTTGTGTTCACGGGTAATGGCATATCAGACGCTCTCATCTTCTCCAAATAACTAACGATTGTTTTCAGAGCCAATAACGCAGGCCTGCTTTGCGGACTTACCTTTTGCGGAAGTTATCTTGCTCTTACCGATTCGTGAACTATACAGATTTCTCATGCTTTTGATGCAAATTTTTTCATCCCGGAGCGTGTGTGGATTCGAAGGAGGACGTGAAATATAAATGTAACAGAATTAGATGACTTATAGATCTGTTATTTCGTGACGACGGTCCGTCAAAAAATCTATTGTTAGTAAATTGAGAAGAATTTCTAGAAAGTTAATTATCTTGTGGAAGATATGTATTTTATTGTAGCAACAGATGATAGTGAAATTACTCATATAAAATAATAGTTACATTAGGTGATGTATGTACATTTCTGTACTTATGTAATGAGTTCATTAGAGACAAAATGCACTCTTGCAATATCTTTCTTTTAATGACAGACAGTCTTTATATAACTTACTTCGTCCGGCGTATTTAAAATGATAACATCCTTGGAAAATCACCACAAGATGAAAAGTGGCCTTTAAAAAATAAAGTAGACGCATTTTACTGTAGAAATTAGTAACCACTGCAGAGATTGGAATAGCAGTAGTATTAAAAGTAACAGTAACATTAAGTTTATTATCAATATTTCCTCATATACATTTATTTACATTCAATATATTGCATAATAGATGTTTAAGAATTATACTTCATGGTAAAGAATATAGAAGGTTTACCAAAATGCAGAAAGATATTGACGAAATATCGCTGAGTCTCGCAGTCTCAGCGCAGCATACACACGTCCAAAGGAAATCAATGAAAAATTAATGTACATAGTTTTCCTAGGATGCATACCTGCAATCTGTGCAAACATACGAGGTACATTTTGCGGTAGGTTACGAAAAACGTTCGAATGCTTCCTATTTGTCACATTTCATATGTCAAGATTTCGTAGATACGCACAAGAGAAAAGTCTGCTTTGTGTACAGTCTGTTTGGTTTGAATCAGTAGCGGGTCGTATGGCTTAAGGTTTTCTAGAAAGACGCGAAATAGTTCGTAATATAATATTCCCAACATAAAGTTCGTAAATGTTGACACCCAAAACAACGATAGACATTTATTTTACAATATTACAGTGGTTGCCTGGTATTCAGAAGCTGACAGGTTCAGTATCTTGTGAAGGAGCAGAACCGCATTTTTATCATGCATGAACATATGTAGCATGTTGACTTCCAAATAGAATAATTACTAGCGTTGCCTTCGTACCCTGGTGGCTGCCAGCTAGCATTGAGACCCTAACAAAGCGGAGAATCGGGTTCCGAGGCTGGCCGTGCTCGGGACCCGCCTGGCCGCCCCGTGTATGCTGCTTTGGGAGGTCAGTCGAAGTATGCGCCAGGCGACCTGAATTTTGCCATGGCGCCAGCCAACACACAAACACTTCCCGTGAGGCCTCATATTTGCTGAAGATTCGAACGCAATCTCCGGCGGAGGAGACCGTTTTCACCGGTGGACGGTGCGCAACGAGCATGGTTTAAATACTTATACGTTGCAGACTCGTCCCCGGAACGTCGTAATGAGGCTGTGATATGTTATTACGTTAAGTTTCACCATTGCTCATAATCTCCGGTCGAACCCGCGATCTCTTCCGCAATCGGCAATGCACGGCTAATCGTGACACGCATATGCTTTCGTCGTTGGTCGCTCTACTTTAGGTACTATGTAACATGTCACACTTCAACAAAGACAGCACGCCGCTAAGATCAAACCTACGGCTTCAAACTTAAAAACAGGCACCTTCTGTCTCCCCTGTGCTCGTGTACGACTTTCTATTTACAAATTACCATAATACGAATGTTGTTGTTTGTAAACAATTGAAGGGATCCACACACACATATTACCATTACCTGATGTGTATGTACCAGAGCGCTACATCTTATAGGATTTGGGAGGTGTTTAGAATATTAATAGGCGCAAGAAGATTGATTGACCATTGGTTGTTGATTCCGGACTCAACTACTGGGGTCCTTAGTGTACTGCATGTTTTGCTTGGAAGGTGGCGGTAGTTTTTCCCCGCTGTATTGCGAGATCGAGTTTGATCCTCTAGGGCGGCGTGCTGTCTTTGAAGTGCACATGCTGCATAGTACCTAAAGTGAATAATCCAACGACGAAACAGCGCGTGTCACGATGGGGCCGATCATGCATTGCCGATTGCGGAAGAGGGAGGTCGCGGGTTCGAATCCCGCCCTTTCGGGAGATTTTCGGAGGAGCGTCGTAGTGAAACTTAACGTAATAAAATATTACAAGTTTCATTACGACGTTCAGGAACGATCTCGTAACGTATAAATTATTTAAAACTTATGAAGTTTCGTTACGTATTTATCCACCGGAAATCTTTGAAGTAATCCTCCTCCGCCAGGAGGCGGCTCAGCGTCTGAATCTTCTTCGAAGAAGCAAATACGCAGAGGCCCCATCAGAGCGCGTTTTCTAAAAAAGAAGTGTTGCTGGTTTTGCCAAAATTCAGCAAATCGCCCTTGCCCTTGGACATCACTGGGACCTCCCAAAGCAGAGCAGACGGGGCGAGGCTGGGCGCGGAGGTCCCAGGCAGCTAGCCTCGAACCGATTCCTCCCGCTGTTAGGTCTCAATGCTAGCCATGCGCCACCAGGGCACGAAGCAACGCTAGTAATTATTCTATTTAGAGTCAACAAGCAGTTAAGCATATGTTCACATGATAAAAATGCGGTTCTCGTTCCTTCACAAGATACACGAACCCGTCAGCTTCTGAATACCAGGCAACCACTGTACCATTGTGCAACAATGTTCGACGTTGTTTGGGTGTCAACATTACGAACTTTATGTTTGGGAATATTATATTACGAACTATTTCGCGTCTTTCTAAACCTTAAGCTATACGACCATGATTCAAACCAACAGACTGTACACAAAGCAGACTTTTCTCTTGTGCGTATCTACGAAATCTTGACACTTATGAAATGTGACAATATTAGGAAACATTCGAACGTTTTTAACCTACTGCAAAATGTACCTCGTATGTTTGTACCGATTGCAGGTATGCATCCTAGGAAAACTATGTACATTAATTTTTCATTGATTTCCTTGGACGTGCCTGCTGCGCTGGAATGCGAGACTCAGCGATGTTCGTCAATATCTTCTGCATTTTTATTAAACCTTTCATATTCTTTACCATGAAGTATAATTCCTTAAACTTGCTATTATACAATATATTGAATGTAAATAAATGTATAGTGAAATATTGATAATAAACTTTAATGCTACTGCTACTTTAATACTGCTATTCCCAATCTCGTAGTGGTTACTAATTTTACAGTAAAATGCGTCTACTTTATTTTAAAGGCCACTTTTCATCTTGTGGTGATTTCCATATGATGTTATCATTTAAATACGCCGGACAAGTAAGTTATATAAAGACTATCTTGCCTATTAAAAGAAAGATGTTACCAAGAGTGCATTTTTGTCTCTCTAACGAACTCATTACAAGTACAGAGAAATATATACATCACCTAATGTAACTATTATTTTTATATGAGTAATTTCACTATCATCTGTTGCTACAATAAAATACATTCACAAGATAATTCAACTTCTAGGAAATTCTTCTCAATTTCACTAACAATAGATTTTGACGGACCGTCGTCGCGATAACAGATCTATAAGTCATCTAATTCTGTTACATTTATATTTCGTCCTCCTTCGAATTCACACACGCTCCGATAGAAAATTTGTATCAAAGCATTAGAGAAATCTGTATAGTTCTGAATCGGTAAAGAGCAAGATAACTTCCACGCAAAGTAAGTCCGCAAAAGATGCGTCTACGTTGCTCTGGCTTATAATCGTTAGGTATTTGGAGAAGATGAGAGCGTCTGACCGCATTACCTGAACACAAATAGCCTCTCAAATTAAAGATAGACGAGACACCTCATCTCAGTTCGAGAATAACGCGAGATTTGCGAAATAAAACAATCGCGAAGTCTCTGAACATCGGCTTGGCCATCGTACACATCGTACTATCAAGGCATATCGTAGGAAGAATACATCACGTAGAGACGCAAACTTACATCCGCATCTGTAGCATAGTGGTAAAGTGTTTTGCCTGGTATACGGAAGCCTGTGGGTTCGTATCTTGTAAGGGAATCTGAACGGCATTTTTATCAAGCCAACATGTGCATAAGGGCTTGTTGACTTCATATAGAATAATTACTAGGTTTGCCTTTGTGCCCTGGTGGCGCATGGCTAACGTGAGACCTAACTCGTGGAGGAACCGAGGCTAGCCCGTGCTCCGGGACCTCCACCTAGCCGCCCCGTCTCTGCTTTAGGAGGTCCAATTGTGATGCCATGCGCAGCGGTTGCTGAATTTGCCATAAAACCCAGCAACACTTTTAAAACGCCCCCGATGGGAGCCTCATGTATTTGCGCAAGATTCAGACATGACCGCCTCGGCGAAGGGCCATTTTCGGAAGATTTCCGGTGGACAGTCGCAACGAAACTTATAAGTTTTAAATACTTATACGTTACGAGACTCGTCGGAACGTCGTAATAGAACTTGTAATATGTTATTACGTTAAGTTTCACTACGACGCTCCTCCGAAATCTCCCGAAAAGGGCGGGATTCGAACCACGCTCCTCTTCCGCAATCGGCAATGCATGCAGCCCCATCGTGACACGCGCCGTTTCGTCGTTGGATTATTCTACTTTAGGTACTATGCAAGCATGTGCACTTCGAATAAAGACAGCACGCCGCCTAGAGGATCAAACCTGCAGCTTCCGAACTTAAAGCGGGCACCTTGCCACTGTACCACAGCTCGTGTACGACTTTCTATTTACAAATTACCATAATACGCAGATATTTGTTGCATTTTGTAGGCACAATTGAAGGGATCCACACACATATTACCGTACCTGATGTGTATGTACCGAAACTACATCTTATAGGATTTGGGAGGTGTTTAGAATATTAATAGGCGCAAAGAAGATTGATTGACCATTGGTTGTTAGTGATTCGGACTCAACTACTGGGGTCCCTTAGTGTCACTGCATGTTTTGCTTGGAGAGGTGGCAGTAGTTTTCCCCCGCTATGTGCAGAGATCAGGTTTGATCCTCTAGGGCAGCATTGCTGTCTTTGTTCGAAATTATGCACATGCTTGCATAGTACCTAAAGTAGAATAATCAGCGACAATGCGCGTGCGATGGGGCCGTGCATGCGTACCGTTGAAGTCGCGAGTTCGAAAATCCCGCCCTTTCGGGAAGATTCGGAGGGCGTCGTGAAGCAACGTAATAAATATTACGAAGTTTCATTACGACGTTCAGAGACAGTCTCATGTGGCGCTGCTCAAGTTAAAACTTATAGATTTCGTTGCAGTGTTGTCCGCAGTCTTCGAAAATGGTCTCCTCGGGGCGCCGCTGCAGTAACAACCGGCTGTACATGAAGTTTGTCGGTGTTTACAAAAGTAGTTGCTGAACTTTATCGCAAATTTAGCAAAATCGCCCGCCTGGCATCGCACTGGGTTACCTCCCAAGCAGAAACGCCGGCGAACGAGCTGGTATTCGCCGCTGATCAGGTCTCAATAACAGCCATGCTGAAAACTACTGTGCTGCAATATTATTATTTGGTCAGCAGCGGTGCTGCTATGTTGTGACTAAATGCGATTCTCTTATTCGCTACGAGCCCGGCGCTTCTGCATCAGGTATTTTTTGCTACCGCATCAGATGCCGGATCAACTGGTTACGTCTCGTGATGTATTCGTTTCTGATATGCGCTGATGTGATGTGTACGATGGCACTGATGTCTGTGAACTCAATTATTTCATAAATCTGTAGTCTTCTCGAGCACAATAACAGGCATCTTGCATATGCCACAGCCCCAAGGTATGGCGTTGGATTACTCAATCAAGTCTTGCCAGTTAAAGAGATTTTCTTCGAGTGGATTTGCTCCTCTTTCCGAGTCATTTTAGAAGTAGAGAAATGGTCAAACTTTATGTAAAGTAACTATTAGATTAACTACAATCTGAGAATGTTATTATTATAACGTACCATTTGTTAAATTCGTGAGAAAATAGACTTTGAAAATGGAATTCGAAGGCCATTGAATAGAATCTCAAGTTTTTCAGAATATGAATGCTTTCGTTTGATTAAGATCAAGGTTCTTTGATACCAATTGTACATGTCTGAAGCAAAGGTCAATTAATAATTAATGAAATGGTTAAGCAGGAGATAACTTAATGCCAAATGGTGTACAAAATGCGTGTACTGTGTCTTACTGAATCAG
This sequence comes from Teleogryllus oceanicus, assembly GCA_964035755.1. Taxonomy (NCBI): domain Eukaryota; kingdom Metazoa; phylum Arthropoda; class Insecta; order Orthoptera; family Gryllidae; genus Teleogryllus; species Teleogryllus oceanicus. Next base: position 150,684,230 of record CAXIVR010000001.1, read on the forward strand.
AATATTCCCAGAGTTACGCTTTTCCATCATTTATGTTGAGTATTTTGTACAAGTGCCTCGCCGCATAATAATTAAATCAATACTTCTTTAGTATAATTTTTATCAAAATTCTAAAACGAAAAATGGCAATGGCAGGTGGCAGAAAGTAGTAATAATCCTTATATAGCACTAGCAAATTACTCGCCGTTGCCCGGAATTTCTTCACATCAAATCTTTGTGAAAGAGGAAAATATCGTTTATTTAAACCATTATATAATACTACTTTTAATGTAATGTTGAAAATTTAATAAAATACGATAATTTTATTTTATTTTGTTTTACAGTATTTTAAATTATGATCTGTTCCGCTTCGTTTGTGTCAAATGTTTTCAAATATCTCTGTTGAGTGTCCATATTGTTTGTAAATGAATTTCAACAAAACCTTTTTAAAGTTTCAAGCAATTAATTTTTTTCCAACACTTACATTTGTTCTGATAAAATATTTTTCAATGATTTTACATAAGTAAATATACTGCCCTTATCATTCTATTTAGAAACGTATCAACCAACACTAATCAGACATTAAACCAACACTAATTGAAGTGTTTAAAAATATATTAACAGCATAGTATTAACATAAATTAACATAATATTAATTAATCATCATCTCTTCAGGGTTTGGAGAGGCTCTGTTTCATCTTCAGCATGCCATTTCAATCTTGGACGTGACATCCCTTTTACCATATCTGTAGTGATGTCTGTTCTGATATATTTGTTTTGGAATGGTCACTACTCATAATGATGTTGGTCCATCGAGTCCTGTATTTTTGTACTTTATTTATTAATGCAGAATTACTTATAATTCTTCTCTGATTACCTGCAGCACCTGTTTTCACATTTGGATGAAGTGCAGCCTTTACTTGTCTCAGAGCCTCATCTCAGACGTACGTTTCTGGTAAAATCTTACTTTTTCATACGTTGTTCTCTATCCATAAAGAAGTATAGAGGATAGCCATTGTTTTATTAAATTTAAGTTGTGTTCTTTCTTGTTTTTTCTTTCTCAGGTATTTTATTAATGTATACAGATATTTTTGGAATATTTAGTTTTTTTATTGAAATATCTTTATTGATTAGTATATGCATGCTAAATATCTGGAAATGGCTAACTTGTCCTATAATTTTATTATTTTATTATTATTGTACTTCTATGGATGTTTGCCTCTAAACCCCCTTCTCTGGTTTCCCTGGTTGAGATTCTCAAGTTATAATATTGGTCACATATGTTATTTAATTTATAGAGGCCTTATAGCAACTGATCTACTCACTTTCTTCGGATAATTATCGATCATCTGCAAAGAAAAGTGTATTTAGAGAGTGGTTTCGGAGTTTATTACAATGCCATCAGTAATACACTGTTTCATTCTCTTAGAACGTCGTCTCTCTCTCTCTCTTTCTCTCTCTCTCTCTCTCTCTCTCTCTCTATATATATATATATATATATATATATATATATATATATATATATATATAAATAAGCTTGGCGATAGGCTACATCTTTGTCTAACACCTCGATTAATTTTTAATTCTTCGGATAATTTTCCATTTAAATCCCAACACATTTTTATAGTTCTGTGGTATAGGAATTTGATTACTTCAGTGCAAATGCGAATTGGAATACCTCTTTTGTTGTTATCTTCCATATCGTGTATCGATGCGCCATGTTGAATGCTTTCTTGCAATCTATAAACGATATCTATTCCTGATTAAATTCTACCCTCTTCTGTTTAAGCAAGTTAATAGGAGAATACACGATCTTCCTTATTAGAGATCCCTTTGTTCTTATTATATATTGTCTAGAAAGTTGTAATTCTGCTGTTAATAATTTTTAGTATATATATCTTGTATGCTGAATTTAGCAAAGTGAATTCCTTTATAGTTCTTCGGTTTACTTCTATTCCTTTTTAATAGTGGTATTACCTTTGCTTTGTCCATTCTTCTGGAATGGTACTAGTCTCACAGCGTGTATTCAGTAAAGTGAGAAATATACTTTTTTTAATGACGTATCGGTATATTTAATTAACTCCAGATTAATCCCATCAGAACCTGGCCTTTTCGATTTTAGCTTCTTTGGCAGTCAACTAATTCGGTATAACGATGGATCTACGTTATAGATTTCATAGTCACTTCTTCTGCCTCTTCCACATTCGAGTCGTACCATAAACTTTTATAGTGATCAGCCACTCTTTCTCTTTGATTATGTTTGTTCTGCAGTATCGCTGTGTTGCTATTTAGATGCCTCATTACTTGCACAGTAGCTGGGTTGCTCGTCCGTGCACATCGTTTTCAATGTACTAACAAATCGTTCCCGTGATTCTTGATGGGCTCCTCTTATAAGCGTCTTGGCGTAGTTGTCTATTAGTTTATATGCCCCTCTGGTTTCTTCTGTATTATGTTGCAACATTTTATTGTAAGCGTGTTTCTTATCATTAATGGCTTGGGCGATTTCTGGTGTTCATATTTTCAGTCCTTTTATTCGGAAAGTTTTACTTTTTGTACCCAAGACTTCATTAGCTGCTTTCTTTATTATATTTTTTACATTATTCCATTCTTCATCTACATCAACTTGTGTCAGGATCTGACTTGTATAAACCTTTAATCGTTCATGGTATAAATTCTTTATACTATCTTCGTTTAATAAGTGGATTTTAAATATTTCTTCAGTTTTGGACGGTGTTTTATTTGTTCGTTTTTTCCTCCATTTAGATAATGGATATTGTTATCACTAGAAAGTGATCTGAATGTACATCACTGCAGAAGACTATCGTATCAGATATTTGGGACGCTATTTTTCTGTTCACTATAACATAATCAATAATTGATCTGCTGCCTCTTGCGTTCTAGGTGTACTTATGAATGTCTTTTTTCCTAAAGAACGTGTTGGTAATTTTCGGATTGTTGTAGGTGGCAAATTTTCGCAATTCTTCTCCATTTCTGTTGATATATTATATCATCCTACAATGTCTGGGTGGTTGCTTACCTACCCTACCATTCAGATCCCCATATAATTAAGTGATCATTTTTATACATATGTATATGTTTTTGTATTTCATAAAATACTTTCGTATCATCTGTTTTGCCTTCTTCTGGAGCGTAAACTTCGATTACGGTTAAATAGCCTCTTTCTATTTTAAATCTTGTTATGTAGGGGATAGGTCTTATGTAGGCAGGAGCTGTGTGTATTTTGGTTTTCCACTTTTTATCAATTAAAATAGCTATTCCACTACTGGCTCTTTCATTTTGAGGTTTCCCGTTGTAAATCATAACATAATGTTCTAGATCTTTTGTTCCTTTGCACTTCTTTTTTGTTTCTGATACTACTGCTATATATTGTCATAAAAAACTTTGGATACTTTTATTTGTAAACATATATTGACAATCAAGAAAAAATATTGATTTATAAAGTGAATGAGATGACGATGAAAATTTTGATGATTTGAAGGAAGGATTAATATTAAATGTGCAGAAGCTTTATCTATATTCAGGAACGAATTGATATGATTTTTAATATTTTTACTTTCTCGCACTAGGAAGAAATGTTTAGTAATCGTGTTTCAGAAAACGGTGAATTTTCGTCATACTGCTGTTTTCGAACATTTTTACTTTAATTTTATATTACTACTAATACTGCCATAGGAAACAATGGAGACAATATATATTTGAAAAAATTGTGGCGATTTGTGAAGTTTCTATTGACGGCGTCAAGGAAAATTAATGAAATGAATTTTTTTTAAATTTTCTCTTTGTAGAACATTAACATGGAACCATTTTTGAGGTTTCGTTTCATTTATGTTTTTATTTCATATCAAATGTTGGAAATGAAACGTTTTTTTTCTTCGATTAGTAATGATAATTTAGAGATATTTTTGGTGTGAAAACGTATAGAACATTTAGCATTACATGTTCAGACAAGGAGTAACGAGAAATTCGCGTTAAAGAGAATTGGGAAATATTATAATACTATAGTACTTAATAATTTTATTACATATTTTTCAGAAACATTTTGCATTTGCTGCCAAAATCTATCAATGTTATTGCGTTGTCAAATGTACATCTCAAGTAAACCCCATTGTTGCTTTTAAGCGACCAATAGCCGTAAACGAAGCACAATCGACTCGCTGTCTCCGCCGATGAGGATCCTATTATTTAACTTTTCATTATTATACTTTCTCAGTGCATATGCATATTTAAACGCTAATATATGCATCGGATATGTTCGTGAATACACTAAATTCAATGTCAGAAATATATTTTCAATTAAATTTTGATATCCCTGCCCCGATGACACACGTTGAATTCTGAATACAGATGGAAACGAAACATTTGTTTCTTGATTAACAATGAGAATTGGGAACAATTTTGTTAGATGTGAAAACGTATGGAGCATTAAGCATTATATATTGCAGGAAAGGGGTGACATGTAATTCGTTCTTCGTTCAAAACAAAATTAAACATTTAAATATAGACTTAGAATCTGTTGGAACACGCCGATAAAATAATTTTATGGTTCACTAGTTCGTTTTGCTGTGTGTTTATGGACCAGGATAAAAACCTAGTATACACGTTACAGTTTTCGTGCAGATTCTCGTACAGTTTCTACAGAAACCTCAAAATCCCAAACTAGAATCATAAAAGCCAAAAGTCACGTACACACGGTCCATACGTTTTCTGCACGAATCGCCACACGCCGCCGCTAGGAAGTCTATAGAGAAACAACTGAATTACGCCGTCCGAGTACTGTCAGTGGTGGTTTATTTATTTATTTAGTCAAAAACTCTATGTGACGTATGGGGGAGAAAATCATCTGCGCACGCTTTCTTGAGTTTCAGAATACCTTCCCAACAATTTAACTATTAATAGTTGAAAGATGAAATAATAGTAATAATAATAATAATAATAAAAATAATAATAATAATAATAATAATAATAATAAATTTTAAAAAGTGAGCGATTAACATTCCAAAAACTAGATATTTTCGTTACCGAATTATAGAAAACTTATTTTTAACGGTAAAGGAACGAACAGATTTAATTTTTCTGTATTGTTAACAAAATGGAAACTCACCCTAAGCTCTACTACCACTACAAGCAAAAGGAAAGTTCAACAAAACGTGCGCAAAGTGAAGCTGTTACGTCCAGAAACCGTCGAAACCACCTCAGCATTTGCTCAATAGATCGGGAAACTGGACAAAAACCCGATCGAAGAGATGGGGTCATTGACCCGGAAGCTGAAACCATTATTACTTGTACAGGCATATTGGAGTCTTTTAAAATCCTTACAATGCGATGTAAACTAATTCATTATACTATATCATTGTTTTGTTAAAGTAAACATTATTTGTGTTTTTGACGATCAGAATAGTCTCTAACTGTATAGAAACAGTTTTGGAGCAAAAAAGATTTTAGTTTTAACTTAAATTTGTGTACCAATTTTAATTGTTTAATTTCATCTGGCAGTACGTTGTAGAAGTAACGTTGATGTATTTGTATGAGATTTCTTGTAGTGAGCTGTTGATACTGACATTTGATGAACATGATTTCGTCGAATGTTGTAACTATAAATATCAGTATTACATGAAACGGTTCACACCGTTAAGTAAGTCAGTTTTGACAAATACACAGACTCATAAATAAATAGGCAGGCAATGGTAAGATTCAAGCTCAATGAAAAGAGGCTTGCACCGGATCACGTGGATGGGATTTTCATTCAATTTCTTTGCAATCTAAATGACTAATTACTAAAGGATGAGCTTTACAGGAGAAATGTTATTGCCATATCTCAGGCGGGAATGTACATTTTAAAATACACGCAACGAGCTGCATGAGGCTGGCAGAATTTATGGTCATAACATAATGAGCTTAATTTAGTGGTATTTCTGTGCCTTCTGATTACCAGTCTTTATTTTGTATTTATTTAAAGGAGCAGACAGGAGCAGAGCCATGAGGGCAGAGGAGCAAAATAGGAAGTGAAGATGTGGAAAAAGGAAGTTTATAACAATATATCACTTCACACAATCGCACTTTGACACACCTTACCACAAGTGACTGGCGTTACAGTAAGAAGACACCCAATGGAGAGTAAGAATAATATTATTGATTATAAGGTGACTTAAACTAAAGGCGACCGATTCGCTACTAGACACGCAATGAAGATTATGGAAGTGCAATCTGCTGTCCAAGAGACCTGAGGAAGAAAGTTATAAACAAATTCACATGCGACGCTGGTTGTTTCCGACTGTATGATTGATTAGTGATTCCGGGCGCGTCAATGGCAAAGGTTATTAATCCCGTAAGTGTTGCACATGTTCTCTCCTCAGGAGGCGGTGGTCTCCCGGAATGTGTTGTTGTGAAGAACAAAGTAACTGTGTGTGTAAGGGTGAGGACCTATCCTCGTGTCCTAACGAAAGGTGATGAAGGGAAGATCGCGCGCTTGGTCCGTGGCCCGTTTGTTAGGGTACTGCTCCAGCATTCGCCTGGTATTGATCAGAGAAACCACGAAAAACTACCGATCAAAGCAGCCGACCGCAAGAATTCTCCTCAGTCACCGATTGAAGTCGACCTGGCTATCTATTAGTGTTAAAATTCTGCCGCTGTCGGGACTCGAACCTAGGACCTCCCGGTTAAAAGCACTCCAGTGACATCAAATGATGCCCTGAGCTACCTCTCCCGGTAAGAATGGAATCTACGACATTATGCCAACACTAGCCTACTCGTGCGAGAACTCTCGCATGTATAACCTCACCCTCTTCCCTATTTTTACATTTCCATATTAAGCCTGTAATATATATTTTCTTCAAGACCCTCTTATCCTGCGTCACTTGTTCTATGTCTCCTTGCAATTGATAACAATACAAGATGCCCTTGCCAAGACAAACTATTCTTATTTAATATTACCGAGCAGAGAGATAAACCTGTGTAATTCATATAAATGACTTTGAGACGTTGTTTTGTCGTGTAAATGTATTTTGGCATAAAGCTTTTTCGGCAGCATTGCGGCCATCTTCAGGATATTCCGAGGCGGCTGTGGTCCTTGGTCCAAAAAAGACAGCTTGCCAGCCGAGGCAAATCGGCTCCGAGGAAACAAAAGTCGGAGCGGTCAATGGCCGTTTGGTAGGAGTACTGCTCCGGCGTTCGCCTGGTGTTGATCGGAGAAACCACGGGAAACTACCGCGCAGAGCAGCCGGTCACAAGAATTCTTCCCCAGTCAGCGGCTGAATTCGCTTAACCCTGCAGCACACGTGGTCGATCTCTGAGATGGCCGAGTTGTTCTTCCGTTGAAAACGCGTCGCCTGAGATTATGTTTATGTAATTAGACCACCAATTGCCTCTATTTCATGCTCAAGACAATGGGCTTCATGATCATGACAATGAGCTTTGTACTATGCTAAAACACACAGTTGTCAGTTTGCGAAGCAAGATCAGCTAAAATAAAAATGATGCATCTAACAGATCATTGTGTGTATTCGAACAACTTTTACTAGAGCGTGTGCCGCAGGGTTAAAATTGTCTGAAGAAGTTGTATTTGAAGTATCGACGTTTTCGAATTTCCAATGTGTAAGGAGATCATGATCAGAGTTAAGAAAACTACAAAATTTTAAAGAGTTCATATAAAAAAAATCATTCGGGAAATTTGCTTTGTTTGCCCGAAGTGGTAAAAGCTGTTTGTACTAGTAAAATTGATGTTTCTTGAATTATACTTAATGGAAGGTTACATTAATAATATTCATTATGTAAAAGAAATTTGTTCTTTTTTAAAAATATTATCTGCCAATCTATGTGAATTGCGATATACCAAAATGATGAACCATTTTTATTATAGAAATGTCATTTTATTTGACATAGCATATAGGGATGTCAATAGATGATCGCGAGGGGGTCGCTATGTGACAAATAAACAACCGGCATTAAGGATCATTATCGTTAGGTTGAAATGACTGAGCAGAGGCGGGATAAGCATTGTTTAGAGAGGCAAAAAAAAAAAACATTCCGAGTTTTTGGAAGAACATTCATTCGCTAGAGCAACGCGGTGATGAGCGGATCGGCTCTTTTACTATATCGATGAAAGACTGTAATTGACAGTTGTATAAAATTAACCATCGTTTCTTATATTAGGATAGAGCGTTCTTGTAGGAAGTAAAATACGTGTCTAGGAGTCCACGAGACGCAACTGAGGAAGTCACGGATTAGAATAGTATCGCCAGGAGAATTTTGGAACCAGACTTGGACATTGGGCAGGACTTTATCCGAAGCAAGATTCTGCTGCGTCGACGGAGAAGGTTCTACGGGGCGCCATCGAACGAAGAAGTGGAGAGCGCGCGAAGACCCACGAATGAATAACAAGGTTTATAACTATTGTAATGCAGAGAAAACTGGTCATGACCAAAGAATGATTCATTATAATAAATTCTAATTTATTTAAGAAGAAGAAATAAAAGTCATCTTCGTCAACATATTAGACGGCTAGACACAGCTTTCAGCTAGCCGGAAAACCTTGACAGCTAGACGGGTGAACGGCTTCGTCAACATATTGAGATAGCTGACTTTCGACGGCTTTGCCGTCATCATCAGTCTCGCTGCTTTCGGCAAAAGTCGGTAGACTGTGTTGACGAAGATGACCTCTTTTATTTATTTGCATAAGGACGTCAACAACACCGAATCAGAATTCCCATAATTTGTTAAGTTGAAAGAAAACCCAGTTATCACTGTTCGTTATGCAATCCACCCTTTTAATAAGATTTTCCAGATTCTCGCCACTCCGTATGGATAGCAGATTGAATAATTGGTGGCAGAGTGAAGTAGCGACAATTATAAACTTCTAACCCCAATTAAATGAGCTAGCACAACACTTAATTTTGGAAGGAGAGATATTTAAATTACATGTAGGTATTGGGTTTCCAAGTGTAATTTTTTCTGGCTCCCAAATTACATTTATCAGTAATAATTATGTTTCAAAATGTCCTCAAGTGGGGCTTGTTTTAAATAGAAAGACAGGGCTAGTTTCAAATTGGCACCAGTCAACGTCGGGCATGTTTCAGTATATAAACACTTGTTTGTAATCAATTTTCGTCTCACAAGATTTTCGAGCTTATGAAACAGGAGTTCAGGGTACGTTGGGTCACAATATATATTAATAAAATAAATAATTATATCATGCGGGAAAAGAATTCTGCGGTTTGTTAGGGCTAGTATTTAATAGTGTATAGTACAGACATTTTGCGGTCAGATATCGACTCAGAAATCATCCGAAAATATTCAAATATACGCTTCAGTTCAGTTTTTAATGCATTTAGCATCATGAAAATGTTGGTTGACAGGCGACAGAAGGAGGTTGGGTCAATTTAGGATTGTTTAATTTCGTTAATATTCAGTGCACGTGTGGTATTGAAGAATAATTTTAGAAGCGTAACTATGTTATTGTCAGAAAACATCTTCCGCGGGTATTAAGTTTTGCGTTATTAATATCTGTTAATATTTTACTGACACTTTTGTTGAATCTCGCGATGAAATTCGCTACCAGGGCGCAGCCTCTAATTGCCTTCTACCCACGCGGCCTCCGGCCGTTCGTTGTGTCTTTCGCCAGCCCTCACAGAGCCCGCTTCCAGAGCATTCCAGCACGCAGCCGGGTGAAGCCCAAAATACAAGTAGCATTAAAACCATTTAGGCACCGGGAGCGGTAGCTCAGTTGACATCAGCTGATATTAAACTGTTGTCACTGCAGCGCCTCTGATCGGGAGACCCTAAGTTCGAGTCCTGACGGCGGTAGGATTTTCGACACTAACTTTTCAGCTAGGTCGAATTCAGTCGCTGTCTGGAGGAGAATTCTAGCGGATGGCTGCTCTGATCGGTAGTTTTCCGTGGTTTCTCCGATTAACACCAGGTGAATGCCGGGGCAGTACCCTACCAAACGGGCCATGGACCGCGCGCGATCTGTCCTTCCTCTTCCTTGTCCTATCCTCTCCTCTTACACACACTGCAACATGCACCACACTATCACATATTCCGGGAGACCGGTCAGGAGTTTAGGCTTGTTTCGGCTGAGCGATTGCCCCGCTGGTGGGAGATCCCTGGCTGGGAAAAACACTGCAAGCCGACGGTAGGTCGGCCGCGAATCTCTCCATCCAGCTGAGGAGGATCACCGCCATCTCCAGGATAAAAAACATGCACTACACTAACGGGACTAATGACCGAAGCAGTTGACGCGCCCGGAAACACGAAAAAATCAATCAATCAACCATTTAGGCGGAGTGTCTTCGCGCGGGTCTCTTATTCACGGCTCCATCAACGCCATCGAAGCACGTACTTTCAAAACAAATTCCCCTGGACCTCCGTCCCCGCGAGCGCTGACCGCCGCTCTCCAGCGCCGCCCCGCTGCCGGATTAAGACGTCATTATAAGTGTTTCCACGTAAGAAAAGCACCTAAAAATTCCACATGGCGGAGATTCGGCACTGCCAACCTCATCGGAATGAAACGCAAAAGTACATTGAGGATACCAAAGCGGCGAAATTTGAAATTTAATTAAAATTTAATGAACCGGATGAATACATTCAACTTAAAGATTTAGTAAACGTACGCACCACAGGTGGGTTACATGTTAATAAATTGCAAGGAGCAGTCTTTAAACTTTCTTAACCAATGGCACATAGCTATTATATTCCCAATTATTATTGAATTTTTACCAGAATTTTAATCCCCAATTGCCCGACCTTGCAAACACATTTCATCATTGGATGTATCTTGAGCGTTGAGGATACTAGGGAAAACAAAGAGTAAATTATTTCACCTCATATATATACATACACACAACTGGAACCTTAAAATATGCGTGTTGTACCATTGCAAACACGGACTTGTAATATTTACTAAAGCAGTGAACTGGAAAGTGAACTTAGAATATTTTCGCGGTGTTACAAAACTTGACTTAGAAATTTTACGTGTTAATTGTGAATTGCCTGGTTAGGTGATATAAATAACATAAAAAGGATATTATTCCGACTTGGAAAAATTAATCAGTTTGAGATAGGTGCCCACCTGAAGCGAAAGACAAAGAGTATAGGCAGTGCGTGTGAGTGGTTGGAAGAAGTTTCGTCTTGGTCGCTGATCATCGTGGACTTCAGCAGCAAAGGAAGGAAAGGAGTCGGTCTGCTCTACGTGGCGACATCGGAAACGCGAAAAGGCAGAAAAGATAAAAGGTTCTATGATGTTGTTACTGCAATAACGATAAGAATGGTCATGACCTAACGATAATCTGTAATAATCAATGATAGCTCGATCATGTGATGAAGGTCTTTCTATTTATTAAAAATTCTTGTCCTTTGCGAGTTAATGAATAATTGTAACGAGTAAATTGATGCCTAATGAATCCAATAAGGGAAGTGACAAAAACAAAACCAACATCATCCTAATAAAGGCGCTCCCCCCTAGAACGATCCCATGTCCTTGATAATTCTCGACTACAGCATATTATGCATTCAAAGTACAATGTGTGGTAGTATTTGCTCAGGCATTTTGAATCTAATTTGGGAACGGAGGTAAGTACGATCACTTTATATATATATATATATATATATGTTATCTTTATATATATATATATATATATATATGATATCTATTGGATTTTCTAAAATTATCATTAAATAAGCATCTACACATTTGGCTAATCCTACAAATTAATTGTAATGTTAGTCTGTAAATTTTAATATATTGACAGTATACTCGCTCTTAATCAAGATGATAGTGAGAGCCAATTTCTAGCATGTCTACATAAACCCATGTCGAAATAATGGAGGCATTTTCTAAAATTGGTATTAATTTTTTAAACACTGCAATCTTGCAACAAAGAAAAAAATAAAGACCTATCTTAAGTTCAGTTTACTTTAAATTCAGTAAAAAGTAATTCTTTTACAACATAAATATTTAAGAAAATAATGTATCACAAACAATTATGTTCTTCAAAGGAAAAAAGAAGAAATTTTGGAAAAATGTACATTAATACATAAACATTTACGTACTCCTCACAAACTTTCAACTTTCAACATATCAAAACACTATTCAAAATCTCCATCAATCTCAATACGAGTACACACATCACAAAATATAATAACACATAATCTACATTCTCACTTAATCTGATATATTAGAGAACATTCTTCTGCCAAATTATACATCTTTAATTTACAACCAAAAATTCAACAAATTATTTACTACAATTATTCGAAAATTCTCACTTTATTACAAAACACATCCTTCCTCCATTTTTGTGTCTATTAATACAATACTATTACACTAATAAAGTCATATTCTAATGGTCGCGAATGACAAAATATTTTTATCTTCTTTTTTCGTTTCATTATATTGACATGGCATGTATTTCTGAAACTCATCTAATCTATAAAGAAAAACTTTACTTAAAATATTATAACATTTATAGAAACCAGATCACCAACTCACAAAAAGTACTTTCTTTTTCGTTTCCTGTGACTGAGTATTACATCTAGTTTCCATCCTTTCTTAATTGAAAACAAGCGTTGCGACATTTTTTACATTTCCCACCGAAAATCATAATACACTTTGGAAGTTGTATCTCACTGTATTACGCCTCACAGATTGTCTTTTAGTTTATTATATTCCTGACAGATTCCTACTTATAAAAAAGGTACGATAACCTCACTTTTAAAAGCGAGGTCCTCCATTACCAGACCCAAAAGAATAACGAAAAGAGCAAATTCTCGTTTTTCATTCATGTGGACGTAAGCATACTCGCATACTCTACTGAGCCTACGAAAATATTTTTCCAAGTTTGAGAATTTGCTGCTTTTTGATAATATTCTTGAAACGTTTATTCATACATTTCCGAGAATATGTTCATAACACTCGAGGAAATAGCATGTGCTCATTTTTATTCATACTAAACACTGTCTCGTCACTAGCAGAATCTCCACATCGCGACTCCATTATCTCAACACAAGAACTTTATTACGTCCAACATCCTACGGATTCCTCCAACCACGATCATGAACACGTCGGCAATTTCCTGGTATATCAGAGGCACTGATTCTCCGAACTAGTTTCAGGGAGTTTCCAATCATGCTACTTCTATTGGAACTTGCCGGAACTTTTTAACGCAATTTATAGGATATCCTATCTTCCGAGAAAAAACGTGCATTGTAATGAGTTTACAAGAAATTACAAATGTAACCGAACTGTTTGAAAAGTATACAAATTTGAGAGTACATTATGAGCAAAAGAAAATACAACGCAAGTTGTGGCAATTAAATGACATTTTAATCTCATTTCCTATTTCAGTATAAGACAACGATTAACGACAAGATAAATTACGATAGATATTCAACAACAAAAACCTATAATAGTTGTTCATCAACTCATGTAATGAATCTCCACATCGCGACTCCATTATCTCAACACAAGAACTTTATTACGTCCAACATCCTACGGATTCCTCCAACCACGATCATGAACACGTCGGCAATTTCCTGGTATATCAGAGGCACTGATTCTCCGAACTAGTTTCAGGGAGTTTCCAATCATGCTACTTCTATTGGAACTTGCCGGAACTTTTTAACGCAATTTGTAGGATATCCTATCTTCCGAGAAAAAACGTGCATTGTAATGAGTTTACAAGAAATTACAAATGTAACCGAACTGTTTGAAAAGTATACAAATTTGAGAGTACATTATGAGCAAAAGAAAATACAACGCAAGTTGTGGCAATTAAATGACATTTTAATCTCATTTCCTATTTCAGTATAAGACAACGATTAACGACAAGATAAATTACGATAGATATTCAACAACAAAAACCTATAATAGTTGTTCATCAACTCATGTAATGATATAAATGTTTTGTTGTAAGTGGACATAACTTTAAGAAAAACGCAAAGAAACAAACTCCAGTGTTTTCTTCATAACAATAACAACAACAACAACAATAATAATAATAATAATAATAATAATAATAATAGTAATAATAGTGATACAATTATCAGAATAATATTCAACCCTTGACACAAAACCGCATTATTTATGAATTTTTCTATGGGTTGTGTGAAGTGAAGGGTTGTTGGGAGCAACATTCCCTTAATTGTTCCATATCTTTCAAACCAATAGTATCATTCTGAAAAAAGACGTTTTATTGCTTATGTCTCTTTTCATTGAATTGTTTTTTTTAAAAAAAAAAAGTGACTAGGAAGAGGAAAATTTGAAACATCTTACTGCTCTATGACTTACTTGATAGATATCCATATGAATTACACAAGGGGAATGGGTTCATTAATTGAAAATTTAAGTGAATTTGGTGATAGAATCAAATGGATTAAGAAACAATTTCGATGGATTGGAAACAAAGAGTAATGGAGTGAGGAAATGAGAGTAAATACTTGTAATTAATACTTCTTTAATTAAGAGATGAAGATGAAAAAAGTATTGTATTAAGCAACTATGAAGAGGGATATTGCAATTAAGTGAATCCAGACCCTTTGTTTATAGATAAGTTTTGTGCCTACAGGAACAGAAACAGATGGTGATAAATATAGTTTTATAAATCATGAGAACTGAGATGATTTCTATTTGCCCACTTCCAAAAAAGATAGTATATTGATAATGAGACTAAAAATCAGATTATTAAACGATATTCCAGTTTCCATTGCGGTATGTGTAGATTTAAAGTTGCAAAAAACCTGTTTTACAAATAAATTTTAATAATAATAATAATAATAATAATAATAATAATAATAATAATAATAATAATAATAATAATAACCACATGCAGAAAAAATAACAAAGTATACAGAACTAGCAACTGAAGTCAAGGCACTATGGCATCTCCAAAAAGTTCATATTGTTCCTCTGGTCATTTCGTGCACAGGAGTTATACCAAATAACATCCATAAAAATCTGGAACTTATTCAAATACCAAAATATACCTATAAAATTATGCAAAAATCGATCATCTTAAACACATGCAGGATTGTTCGAAAATTCCTAAATTGCGACGAAACATGAATTGACCTGTGTCTTGGTTATTAACCGGACACAAAATCAAATAAAAATCCGGTGAATACCGAGAAAAACAATATATAATAATAATAATAATAATAATAATAATAATAATAATAATAATAATAATAATAATAATATTTTTCTGTAAAGACGTTTTCAGAAAAGGTGTTCAAATGTAAAATAAAATATTTTTTTCAACCAATGAATATTTTAAGGGATGTTTTAAACGATTTCAAAAATTCAAAATGTATAAAATATCGGAATTCAAAAGCACAGTTATAGAGTACGTTTAAATTGTTCTTGCTATATTAGTCAGTTGACTGTGACAGGAAGACATGTGTTTGCAGTATTGTCATCGTCTCTTAGAGGAAAAACGAGATAAGTGGGGAATGTAAACGCAGGTATTTTTTCGATAAAATAAATGTTTAAATATATATTAATTACTAATAGTGTAAACTATAGCAACTTATGGAATTACACTTACAGATGAACCATTTCAACACTAGCGTGATAAACAAAAGATTCATGTTCCTTTGCCTTAGCAAGTTTCTTCATTATTATACTGCAGTTTCTGGAGGATTTGTCTTCTTAGTGGTGTCGAGAGGAAATCTACTTACTTGAACAAAAATACAAATTTGTGTACTAATGGAATTGGCGTGAGAATTACAATAATCTTTATCGAAACGACGGAGATCGACGGTTGCAAATATCTGGAATATGTCAAAAATACTGGATTGTCTTTTTCGAACGCATTATTTTTATTTCTTTACTCCGCAGAATAATTTTTGAAGATCTATTTTAACATGATACTTCTTAGAGATTAATGTAGGGGAAAGCAAGCGACCAAACAAATTTACAAATAATATTATCTACCAGTAGGTAGATTAACAGCAATTAATAAGAGCAGGCACGTGTTTCGAGCAGCACAAATGGGAACAAATCTTTCATGAGAAATTCATTTATTTAAATGTTACCAAGTTGCGATGTTCATTGCTCGTTCTTTATTGACTGAAAATGGCTAATTAGAGAAAGAAGTCTGAAATTTCAAGTGAAAAATGAGAAGGTGAACTGTATTTAGAGGGAGTGTGGTAACCCTCGAATGTAATTGCTCTTAAAGCTTCGCGGAGGAAAGTGTGGATGTAGGAAGCACGCGCGCGGGGTTTATGGCTTCGGTGTGAAGCTGTGGTCGCCTGGCGGAGCGCGAAGCAATTGAGGCGTCGCGGGCAGTCGCGCTGACTTGGCAACCGTCCATTTCCAGAAATCGCTGGATCATTGAGGTTCCGACGCCCCGCCACCTTCCCAACTCCTCCTCGCTCTTACTTCTTGTATCTCATCCTTCTCCCTCTTCGTTTCCATTCTTGTCCCACCTTCTTCCATGCCTCTCGCAAGACACCCGCTTCGGTCACTGATAAAGCGCGAAATAACCCAAGTGTTCAAGGTGGGACCACAGAATAGATTCGCTATTCTTCTTCCTCTTCTTCTTTATAATATTATTATTATTATTATTATAATTATTATTACTGAAATTATTGGAGCGTCAGATACTCTACCTATAAAGATGCAAAGCTGAAATCCAATAACGGTTAGAAACTAAACAAATTAACAATAACACACTAAGAATTTTGAAGAAAATATCCATGAAACCTATGATATGTATTAGTACAAAAGTTAAGATTGAGCTCTATGATTTTTCTTTTTCACCTTTCAAAAAATATAAAATTTGTACGGCATTTGAGAACTGTTTCAGCCACGAAAAATTGCTATTATAACACACGGCAAATGCAATTAGTAATTCAGAACTTAATACAATACATGTCGGTCGAGAGAGGAGTGAAATATCACATTTTAAAAGTATTTTATCTTAAAGCCCTTTTTCTTTTATTCTCTCTTCATCAGAGGCTGATACAGGGGAGAGAAATGGGACCATGCCCCTCCCCCAGCCAACATTTTTTAAAAAAATTACTCAATTCATTCAAAACCATTACAACAAATTGTTTAATTTAAAAGATTTATGGGGGGTCAAACTGAGATTAGCTTCCTGAAATACTGTCTGGATCCGCCCCTGTGTTTTGTATCCACACCCACAATAATCCAAGGCAACGAAATGTTTAACAAATTCATTTCAAATATGCTTCAGAAGAAGAACAAGGCATTCAAAATAATAACATTTTAACAATTTTAGGTAAAACTTCGGTGAAGTAGAGACGAACTACCTTTTCTGTAATTTCTTTACTACAATTTTTGCGGCGCATTTGATCTTATAAGCTATGGAATACTGAAACAGAATTCTCTCTCTAAAGCCATTGGAAGGCGGTATAAAGTAGTTCTCTACTCACAGCAGCTCAGCACTGTTGATGTTTTTAACTCACTCGTATAATGGACAGTGTTCAAATATTCATTTTTAACATATTCTTCATCACCATTCCTGCCATACGTGACTCAGTACTATTGAATTCTACCGCTTCAACGCATCGCATTTCCAATGCTGATGGAGTGAACATCATGAATTGTTTATATTCAGAGATAAGCTTCTTGGATAAGATCTCATTTCTACTGTTTCATTTTCTTTTTACTTCATTAATTTCCAGTAGTAATGCGAATTGTAATGCTTACTACATTTTAACATGTCTTGAAACTATGTTTTTGTAAAAAAGAATAATTAACAAAGTGTTATGTTCATATTATTAATATATTGTTCACTATGAACATATTAATTAACATTAAATCATTGATATATTGATAATCTTTTCAAATTTGGCATTCTTTAATCAATTCAGTTGCCAAGATGGCGCTCAATATTATGTTGACACCATCAATCCATTAATTTTCTTCAAAATCTATATTCCTTGAATATTTTGTTTGCCCAAAGAAACCTTTTATTTCTGTAATTGACGAATCAGAATTATATAATTTTCACCCTCTATTACGGTAATTACGAGCTCGTGTAATCACATTCGGTTGCCTTTGGAGTAACAGAAGAGTGCAGACTAGGTCTTAGGTACCAGAAGATTCAGAATTACGCCGCACATCACATCGAATATATTGTATAATACA
>CAXIVR010000001.1:150702435-150992097 GCA_964035755.1 Teleogryllus oceanicus
TAATTTGATTTTGAAGGAGGTCTTCTTCCTACGGGTTTTTGGTGTTATTTGGTTTTTCCCAGGGTACTCAAACAACGGTGAGCGCAAATTTTTATTAAGATTACTTTATTTGTTTAGGACATTTTGGGCTAGAGTAATTAAATTGCCAGGGTTTTGGGAAAGGGAGAGTCTCTTTTCGGCGCACAGCGTTCTGGGGGGGTCATTTTGGGGATCAAACCCCATGTTATTAACACTTCCCGTTGAGGGTAAATTTTAATTATAGATTTCTTTAGTATTTTTTTAAAGGAAGTTGGGTAGAGTATGAATTATAAATTACTATGGTTAAGGAGCGTGCCCTTTTCCCCTTGCCCCAGCGTTCTGCCGAGGGGAATTTTTTCGGATTTGAGCCCCCGATTTTGGGAAAACTATAGGAGCGGAAAAATTCCGGAATAGAGCACTTAATTAGCATTTAATTAGCCGTTAATTTTGGATATAGTTTGGTAGAGATTCGTTTTTAGGCGCTGCTAACTTTAGATGGCTGATCGCACAGCGACATCCACCACGTTAGCGCAGCGGTGGAATACAGTGACAAGTCACAGTATGTCCGCCAGCAGTGTTCGGCGCCGTCTTGTGCAAAGGGGTTGATTGCGCCACCCCTTGTTGCGCCTTCCACTGACTTTCGACAACAGACGCCGACATCTGTGGGGCATCGAACACAATTGGCGGGCAGGGCAAGTCATTTTTTCCGACGAGTCCGGCTTCAATTTGTCCAATAACGACGGTCGTATACGTGTTCGACAACATCGCGGTGAACGCAATCTGGAGGGATGAATTGAGCGTCAACCGGCCCAACACCCGGTGTAATTGGGGTGCCACTTTACCAATTGGACCCGCCTACTCCGTATTGAGGGAAATCTCAACACCACCGGTACATCGAGGAAGTCGTGATGGAGTAGGTCGGCCTTCGTACAACGCTCGCCTGAAGGATATTCCAGCAAGACAATTGCGCGACCCATATCGCAACGGTTTAAAAACACCAGATACAGCCCCTTCCGTGGCCGGCCGTTTACCTGACATGTCGCCAATTGAACATGCGGAGCATGCTTTCCCAGAGGCTGGTCGCCAGGCACCTCCAGCTTCCACCGCCGAACTGGGCGCGGCTTAAATTTCATGGCAGGACCTGCCACAAGAAGCGATACAGACCCCATTAGCTCAATGCCGCGCCCTTGTCGGCTCTTTGGTATGCGTGGGTTTCACAACTTACTGACTTGGCATGTATCCATATTTGATGGTACTGCAAATGAAATAAAGTAGTGCCTGTGGCATGGGTACAGTACATTGAATATCATTTCCTAGATCCATTGTTCTTAGAGTTGCAATTCAAAACAAATGTATTTCAACGATTCCAAAACCGAAGACACATGTTTATGACATTGAGGTAAGCGTAACAAGACACACCTTGTCCAGACACCTTTTCCAGACACACCTTGTCCAGCACGTCACACCTTGTCCAGACGTTGAAATATTACATAGAACAGAGGCGATGTCCGAATAAAATTATCTCAAATGGGTCTATTCTTTCTCCTGTTTGGTCGGAAAACGAGTTTGTTTGGTGAAAGAGTGTTTAGGCAGTCGAGGTGACGCCAATTGTTGTTTCACCCTGTTTTTCTGTATTTTGTCAGTGACCTACTATTTAAAATGATAATCCATTATATAATTGTGCTGTAATTTCATTGAATATATTCTCATTTATTCGTATTTATCTGATTACAGCCATGGTTAAGACCTTCATACCAAACGATCCTGTTTCGAGAATTTTTAAAATCGTTCACGAGCATTCATACTTCGCCCCACGGTTAAAGGTGGTGGGTTAGAATATATATTGTGACGTTTTAGCATCGCCACAAACCCCACAACGCCCACGCATTCAGCGGAGATGGAAGATCGAGGAATACCGAAAGCCAATTAAGATCGCAAAAAGGATTTCTATTGTTGGGCCAAGGCGGCGGGGGGTACTCGCATTATGGGCAGCGCAGGGTTGCACCGTGACGTCACATCACCATTTAAACGGCGAGTAACCGAGAAAGGATCCTTCCAGCGAGACCCCAAGGTGAGAGGTCGAGAGTGTAGTTGTGGAGAGAGCTGTAGTAGTATTATATGTTAGAAGTGGGATGGCGATATAGAATGAGGCTACGGATTAAGGCGGAACAACCAAGGAGATGGTTGTAAGAACTGTGAAAATTCAGGATGAGAATAGTGGCCGCGACTGCGGAACTTGAGCTGCTTTATAAAGCATTAGTGAACGACAGCCAGCACACACGCAGGGAGATCATAACACGCGAAGGCGTGTCGCAAGATAGGCGGGCGAAATTAAGACGAGACGAGGATCTGGCAGGCAAAGAAGACTGTCCCGGATCTGTGGCGGCGCAGCGATTGAGGCCCTGAGCGGCACCGAAGGGCAGGAACACGAGCGTGGGGGCACGGCTGAATTTTACAACTGTACAAAATCAGGCGGGAGATGAACTGTTGGTGTTAGCACCCAGAAATCAGAATATTTGGTGCCCTAAAAAGTCTGGCCGAAAACCGAGTACCCAGGATATATTTGATATAACCTGTAATGCCGGTGGTACATTTCATCTAGAAGCTGCAGATAGTTAATTTGCGTTCCCATCAGGAATGTAATTATTGACGAGGAAATTGTACATGAATTTGAAGACTTGCGATATCGCGTAAATTAAGAATCAACGGTAGCTATAGGAAAGTTAAATCTATTAATTAATATTGGTCAAACAAGAACTTGTGCATGGAATTATGGAGGTGCAAATGATCGCTAGTTAGGTCAGAAGAATGAAATCAAAAAGGAATTTTTTTGCATTTTTCTGTTGACATTACTTCACTAGTGGATTTGCATGCGTCCTAGGCGCAGCTACAACACTTGGGTATTTTTGTCTTCTTTCTGTGACAGTAAAGGTTTAATTTGTAACACTTTCTAAGAATATATTACTGTTTCACTGAATTCGTCTGCAAAGGTATATTTGTGACACAACACAGCGGATCATTCCCGGCGCATGCACACAATGCAACCTGGTCTTTGATCAGGGGTCGTTAGCCCTGGAGGGGTGTGAAGCACCGCTCGGGCGTTACCAGCGCCAAGTGGCAGCTCAATACTGTCGCCCTGACGCCAGGCCTGTCAGGTTGTTCGTCTGTCTCTGGCCTGCAGAGGCAACAAGGCAGCTTCAATGGATAGAACTAGGTGATCGAATACTAATGAAACACTCTGGATGGCTCTGTAAATTAGGTACACCTTGTAATTTCAGAGGCACATACACATACACCAGATTATGTACAACAAATGGTAAATCCTATTTCATTATAATTATAAACCCATTGATTTAATGTCTTGTTCCATCTAAAAATAAATACAACCTCCCACTAAATACTCAAACTAAGCATCTTGCCCATAATTACACATCGGGCACTTTAACGTTGGCGCAAATCATCGATCTTGGCACTAAAATGTTCTTTCAGTCTGTTCGTTCCACTATGTTGACGAACCACCTCAAGGTCTGGCAAGAATATCTGTTATAATTCTTTAATCACACTTTGAAATATTATTGACCCCGCGGTCTGAATGTCGGCTGGCATCATTGCTGGCGATTGTAAACACGTAACCTGGACCTCGCCAAATGCAGTGACCGACCTCAGCTGCTGATCGCTGTGAACGGTTGCCGCGCCGCAGCACGTCACTTCGCCCAGCTCGACTGCGCTGGCGCCGCTGGTCCGCGCACCCTTGCCTGCTGATGCTGCCTCCGTTCGCCCGTGAAGTAGCACAATTTTCTCCGGTCGTCCCGTAAGAAAGGCCGCGCCTACACCCCGCTGTCTTCCGTTCCAACAAACTTGCTTCGGCAAAGGTACGAGGAATGTCGCCTGCATTCCGTCAAGGGATGCGGGCGTAGCCGCGATGTATCGATCGTATATACCTCGACCCTTCAAGGATCTCTATCGGGACTGTTCGGTCTGTCTCAGGAATGTTCTGATTTCACGCCAACCATACTTTCTCCATCGTCCGGTTTCAACTTTCCTCGGTGACTCACCTGTTTTTCTATCAACGTACACTCGCAGGGATTTAATTCTTCCAGCGCTTATCGCCCTGAGAAATGATTGGCGACCACTCTGTTATGTCCGACTTCAGCCGCGGCTGACGTCAGATGACACGACGTACCAACGCTACATTCGAAGTTGGTAAACACTATGATTTATCTTAGCGTTTTGCCTGGGTTCAAGCTCACAAGTGCACATTGAGCTGTCTCAATATATATATATATATATATATATATATACATATATATATGTGTGTGCAGGTATACACACCATTCTCATTCATATTTCATCGAATACCCTTTTGGCAAATTTACTATGAAATGTAGAATAAATATTGAAATTAAATTTTTCATCTTAAAGG
Source organism: Teleogryllus oceanicus (assembly GCA_964035755.1). NCBI lineage: Eukaryota > Metazoa > Arthropoda > Insecta > Orthoptera > Gryllidae > Teleogryllus > Teleogryllus oceanicus. The sequence goes on from CAXIVR010000001.1 coordinate 150,706,877, forward strand.
TATTTTGTATTTATTGTTATTTAAACACTCTTCTTAGAGAGTGTATTTTGTGGACTACACTGCTGAAATTTACTGTCGCACCTAGAACCATATCACTGGTGCACGCTCCAGTTGTGGTAATCGATTTCCAGTTGTATTCTGACAATAATCACCATGATGACGTGACGGCGGGGTTACTGTTCAGTTCAGGAGCTATGTAAAAGTAAGGAGGGACTGTCACTACCCCAATTAATTCATTATGTTCAAGGTGGCGCTTGTTAGATACACACTGAGTCCATGTTGGTGAAACTGCCCAACATCTCATGGAAGCCTCTCACATAAACATGGAGCCTGCACTGTGAATCGTCTGGTCAGTACAGTCGCACAGTTGTAGATATACATGTTAGTGTTTACTGGTAAAAGAATGACCTCTATGCAGAAAGAACTAATAAACATTAGCTCTATCTAATCGAAAGTTTGCTGTAAGTGTAAATATTTATTGCTGGGTGTAAATGCTTAATGGAGAGTGTAATTTGTTAAATGTACAGATTTGAAACTGGTACATTTTAGAATATCATGTCTAATTGTTATTAGCCAAGAACGTGTTTCATCCAACACCCTTTTGTTCCATACTGTAGGGATATTCATAGGTTAAATAGGTGGAGGTGGCTTACAAATGATGGTTTAACATCTGTTCTATTTCTGATAACGAATGTTTTTTCCTGCTTAATTTATAGTTAAATTTTAGATATTGATGTCAATTTTATTGATAAGAATTGTCTATTTTATTAAAAGAGCAAGCAAATAAAGTATACAAACTGTTCCACAATTTTCCAAAATGGATATTTCATAACTATTTATTGATGTCATGTCCTGATTTTGAAATACATTGTGTAATTTCAGCATATATTTTTTGAGAATTTAAAATATATACAATGTAACATTGAGGGGTCTTTGAAGAAGTCTGACTTTCAAATTTCTAAAACCTAAGTGCTTTTGATTAAACTTCATATTGGATTGTGTGTATTTAAAAATGGGTGGTGGTTGTATATCATTGAAACCCTAATTTTCATGTCTTCCAAGTACAATTATGAAGATATTTGATCTAATGTCATTCATGGAAAATGGCTCTAAAATAATAGTTCACTTCAAAAAATACTGAGTGATTTTAAGGAAATTTTGTAAAACATAGGCAATTTAGCCTTTTAAATAATTTTTTCTTTAAACGGCACATATTTTTTAAGAACTATAAAACGTAAATGACGCCTAGAGAATGTTGATAAGTCTGATTTACGAAATTAAAAATTAAATATTTTCATGTCTTCACAACTACACGCAGATAGCGTTTCATGTCACAAAAAATACAGAATGGTGATTTGCCTGACAGAGTATTTTGTGTACTAAGAACAAAGTCACCTACCTGAATTTACTAAACAAACTTGTTGAGATGTGTTTGAGAGCTATTTCCTATTCTTATAAAGAAGGGTAGATCATATTAATAAATTTAACTTAGAACTACCAACATTACCAAGAAATTTAACGTTTATTCTGATATGTTTCCATTTCTCTGAAGAAAATACCAACTGTTGTTGCTTGAAAAAAAAGTATCCACCATACGCTTTTCTTTGAATTGTTTTAAAGGTTTGATTATATTAGCATTATTTCTAATATTTAAATAAAATAAAATTGAAAAATCCAAAGGTCTCACTAATTTTATGAATATTTAATTTTACATTACTAAGTATACGCTGCACTGACATAAATGGAAATGTTTTATTTATCTATTTATTTATTTATTCTTTCTGTCAAAAACAGTTAAAATCCGCTTATAATGTGCTAGGGGAAAAGGACCAGTACATTTCAAAATTAGATCTCACATAAAAGTCATATATCACTAAATTTTGAATTTTTGAAAGAGAAGAAAACCCCATGTAATAAAATCTATTTTCACATAAATATAGCAAGAAATTTTGAATTTGAAAGGAGAAAAAACAAAAACTCCCATGTAATAAAATCTATTTCAAGGATAAATAAGTACAATTTTGAATTTGTGTGAAAAAAATAACAAACTCTCATGTAATAAAATCTATTTTCAAATATAAATAAGTTAATAAATTTTGGCCCTAATTACTCTGCCATGAAACACATGGAAACGATAATTTGAATTCTAATGGAATTTAGAAGACGTACAGAAAATGAAGCATTTATGTCCAGAAGTAAAAACAAGGCGCCATTCTGCATTTGCTCAATGACCAGGGTCCTGACAAAACCTGATTGAGATGGGGGTCACACCCGGAAGTTGTAGTACAACAGTTGTTATAGGCTGTTTATACTCTATTTATACAGTCCAAATGGTAAATACGTATTATATCATTGTTAAAATTAATATACTTTCCTGATGCCTGTATAGTCTCAACTGTAAAGAAACAGTTACAGCAGAAATGATTTCCCACTTGGGATTTAAATCTTTCATTGAATTTAATCGTTTAGTCATTCAAAAGTGTTAAAATAATGTAAGCATGTATTGTATGTGAATTTTAAATAGAGTTGTTGATAGGTCACTGGTGTATATACTTCATGTCGAGTGTAAATAGACTGGCATTTTCTGAAAATATATTCCCGTCCCTTGATATCATTTTCACAAAACTACTGATCTGTAAATAAAAACCTGGTAATGGTAGAATTCCTAAGATTAATGAAGAGATATTATATGAATCATGGTGGGATTTGCTATTATCTGCACAACTGTTTTGTAACTTAAAAGTCTGGGAGTGAGGCACGCATTTGCCTAGAACATGCCACATCTCAGGCGGAAATGAAACATTCAAGCATACACAACGAGCATGAAGGCTGACCAATTGCAAGAATTTGAACGCGCAACATAAATGGAACTTTAATTGTGTGTTCAACGATTTTAAATGGATATTCCACGGCCTGACTGAACTGACCTGCAAATTTTTTTGCCCTAATATCAGTCAATGGTACACTGTTCATTTTCAATGGAGTGAGAACTGTTTATTTGAAATGGAAAACTGCATTAAAACTGTTTTCTTTCGTTTACTATTAATCATATTTCGTTCACTTGAAACATCTGATATTGTACTATTTAATGTTTCTTTATTGCAAAGTGATGTTCGTATCATCCGCAAAGAGAACCGTTCTGTTTCGAATCGTCGAGGCATATCGTTTACGTAAAGTAGGAACAGAATAATCGCAAAATTGTTCCGAGGAACCCATGCAGCCGCAAAAGAGTCGGAAAGGTGCGTACGTACGTTTCATCATTCCAGAAGGTATCGAACCTCTGATCGTTGTATAAGGCAGCGAACATAACCAATCCAGAGCAATACCAATGAATTCCATGAAGGTAATCAAGCAAAACGTCATGATCAATGACGTCAAAAGCTTCTGAGATCTAAAATAATCCAATAGTGCCCTGCCTTGATCCAAATGATGAGGCGATACTCCTAAGAAAAGAAATATAGCTGTTTGTTGATTTTGATTTTGAACGGCGTTAGCAATCGGAAAGCGCGTCAGGTTTAGTGAGAAAGGTTTCCATTCGTAATAAAAAGTCCCATATTTTTGAAAAAACTGATAGAAGAGAAATTAACATAATTTTGAATTTCATTTTGCTGCCTTTTGAAAGCGGTTTAATTGTAGCTGTTTTGAAAATATCTGAACGTTCCAGTGCATAAAGATGCATTAAATATGAACGGTGTATAAATGGCACATGCACACATGTCTTAACAAAGAAACTTGAATTCATCTAATCCGACGAATATTTATTTTTTAGTTTAATTGATTATTTTGAGAATTCTAGGAAGAAGTTCTGGAAACGAAGACAGTCTAAAATTTTGGTGAACTGTCTGTTTTTTTAATTTTGTGCCTAGCACTTAGTGAGGATCGGCACTCGAGTGCATTACAAAGAATAGCCAACGCTGTCGCCGGATTGTTCTCTTCTAAGGTCGTTATATTTTAAAACAACATTCTGTACGACTAAGTTGATTTGCAGTTTTATAATATCCTACATTTTTTTTGGTTTTTATTATTTGAGTTCAAATATCTTAATCTTTTCATGATTTTGGCCCATGCTCATGACTTTCAGTAACAATGTTTTGTATTTTAAAGTAGATATGAAATCTTGAGATACGTCATGACGTTAGAAATGAAAGAACAATTCGCCGTTTTTACAGCGATGTCCATCCTTGTGTTATCCAAGAATTGCTTTTCCGTGAAATATTTAATTAAGCTTCTTGAAGAGGAACATGTTAAATGAAATGAAAGACAGTATTAGATTGTTCATTTGTATCAGCAGATTAAAACTGTTTCATGACCCCGAATTGGCAAGCAATGAATAATTTAATTTTACTTTAGTAAACAATCTAGTCGTACGCATTATTTGACAGCCAATGATCGTACTTTTATAATGATAAGAATTCAGCATCGTGGTCACCGTATTTTAAACTTTGTCTAACTTCATCGAATAGTAGTTTCTGTTAATTATAATTTGATCGATTGCCTTCACTGAATGTTAAAGATCCAAAGCATAATTGTATGTCTAAATTAAAGGAATTAATTAACTGAGAAACGTTCTTTCAAAGATTCGACCAGAAAATGTTAAAATCTCCGCATACAAATAATGGATCTGGGTGAGCGACGGCGACTTTATATGTTATCTCCAGGTTTTCTAAGAACAAATATAATCAGCAGTTCTGTTGAGGTCTTAAATGCAATGTATTATCACTTTAGTGAAGTGTAAGATACAATAGAAATTTGAAAATACTTTAATGGAGCACCCATTTAATTCGCCAAGGATAGAACTAATATTATTTCTAATCGTAATACGGGAACTCTACAATGGTGGACCTTATGATCTCTCTCTCTCTGCAATAAAAGCTCGAGGTAAAAGTCAATTTGGAAAATGCGTTAATTAGGATAACAATATCCTGTAAAACAAAGAACGTCTGTTTGATTTAGATCACCAGAGTCGCCCTGATAAACCTAGTTTTATTTGAAAGGATTGAACATTATGGTGGAGGAATGTTTAGTTTTTGTGGCATCACGAAATGTTTTTCTGCCTCATCTGACTGTGAATAAGTGCATTGCCCATTTTTACCCTGGAGGCGTATCGAAGGTTGTAGTGTGTCCTGCAGTACAGGTCAGGAGGAAGATGGGGCACGGATGTAGACGGAACTGCAGTGGAATGGGAGAAACGGAAGTAGGTTCAGAGGAAGAGGCAGGTCTGAAATATGGGTGGCAATAGGTCTAAATATTTCAAACTATTGTTGACCAGCAACAATAATATGCACGTGCAACTGGCAACAAATGATAATGCAATGTGAAATTGTTTCATTTGTTGACCAATGATATGGAATCATTGAGGCTGTGTTTCACGTAGTTGTATTTTATTTAACGTTAATAACGAGTGTGACGTACTATGAGAGAAACGTACTTGAGGTATAATACTTCGTTCCGTGAATATTATCGTAAAATCTGCACTTCACCCCAACCCAATTACATGTTGACTTAAATGCAATGTGAAACGAAACGTCGGTTCACGACTAGCAAAGACAATCAGGAAAGTTTGCAGGAAAATGTAGACTATTTATAATACATGTTCAGACAAAGATTAATGTAATTGTAATAAAACGAGCATATTTGAATATTATAATACTATACATTATTTAATAAATGATTATATTTTCTGGTATACTTGGTACTAGTTTGACAACGCTATCAATATCGTATTATTTATTAACTTTTATTATTTTACTTTCTTACATACCTCATACGAATTACGCCTTGCGAATATTGTAAGGCTAAAACTCGTTGGTTAGTGTTCGTGATCACAATTGCAAATACGTTATACAACAAATTTAATATGGAGAAAATGAAAGTTTTAATAAAATATTTTGTTGAAACCATTTAATTTTCGCCCAAATGTTCTACGATATGTAATGAGTTTCACAAAAATTACTGAGATGTACATTGAGAAATTGTGGATTAAAGATAGTATTACGTAAACTACTATTATATGAGAAAGTACGCGGTTTTGCACCACTAGTTTCACAACATGAGGCAAAGCAAATTTTCTTCAGTTACAACTGAATTTGTGCTCCATTTCCTAGTCTCTAATGATATGGAATCACAACCCGCGCTGAATCCCTTCCATTGTTGGGAGATGTTATAACAGGCTGAAACAAGCAGTTTTAATTGCTGTATCGGTGTTGATATAAAACTTACTTCTTCACCTAATCGTCTATGATTTGTAATGAATTTGGCTGAATGATAACCGAGATGCATCCTTACAAAACGTACTTGCATGGACAGACATCGTGGTATAACAGATTACGTAATCGTTAGTAAAAGGAGAAAGTACGAGCGATTTCACATCAAGTAATTTAAATTACTTCGATGTCGCGCCGTTAGACACTTCATGGAAAGTAGTACATGTACGGCGCGTCGCAATCAATACGTAAACGGTTTGCCCAGCAGGTATGTACACATAATGCATATATGGATTACACAGAGAATGCAAAAGGCTTTCTTCAAACTTTAACTGAATATCGGGTCGTCTGTGCCTATTTTCATGGGGTAGGGGTATACGTTCTGCAGAATATGGTGGAGCCAGAGGTAAGTTTGGGAGAGAAGGTGACTAATCTGTCGAGAAACGATACGATCCTTACTATTAATGAATGCCAAAATCGCTTTATTGGTTGATTATCAATATACTTATTTTATTTTATTTAATAGGTAATTATTATGACAAATGAAAAATTGATGTAATGTGGCTAGCTGGCCTTTTGAAGCCACATAATACCATCTATCATGTTCTGACCTTTCGAATTTGAACACCCCAAATGGTCTCTCCTTCCATCAAAGCTGCAGTGGAAAAGAGACCATGGTGGCTGCATTGAGGAAAACCTGAAGGGAAAAAACCTGCCAGTCAGAAGCCGGGAGACATGCTAATCTATCCGGTTTTTAAACTATTGATTTATTTGATGTGCGTCGCATTCTCCGTCCAGTGTTTGGCCTCCTCCGCACCTGAAAACAAACAAAGATGGAAGAAAATCGTCTGCACCAACGCCTCACCTCTACAACATCTGATTCCACTTCCCTTCGCCCCGAATGTGTTTTATTTTAACTGCTCTTTATTTCATTTTAATTTTAATTAATTTATTTAACTTATTTAATTAATTTAATTTAATTTATTTAACTTATTTTAATTATTTTGTTAATTTATTTATTTTCATTGACTTATTTGATCATTTCACTTAACAATTGACTATAACATATAACTTTTTTGTACTGTTTAATAACCTAATACAACTTGCTGACTAACTTAATTATTGTTAGTTTATTGATTTATTATCATTCTCTCTCCTGTCTAGCTCTGCTCGTACTAACCAGTGCTGTTTTCCCTACTCCCTAATTTCAGCTCTCTAAAGGTCCGAATCCTTCCTAGAAATGCGTTCCTAATTCTTTCACAAGTTAGACTTTATCACCTAGAAATGTCAAGGAGTGTTCCATGTTGGAAGTAGTTCCTATCCATTTTCCTCTGCTCTGGTCGCACTGTAATCAGTGGAGGTCGGGGGTGGATGAACAGACAAAGGACTCTCTAATGGTAGCTGGTACTGTGTGCTTTATGCATAGGAAGACTGACTCATATCCTAATTTTTACTATTTCTTAGAGAGAGTTTCTGCATTTGAGAATGAGACAGTCACAGTGCTTCAAAACTAGGAGGCTATAGAAATGGCACAGGCTGTCTCGCAATAGCTTTCTAACCTTTTTAGGGCAAAGCAGCTTAGGATATTGCCCACCTTCCTTCCAATTTACTACCTATCGATAAGAAACAATTTTGTCACATTTTCACTTCTAGGCCCTAATAGAATTAAATGTTCCAAGAATGATACAGCTGTCCTATGGAAATTCTACCAAATTGAGAGTTCTCATAAGGAAAGATAGATTATGATTGCAGAGTGTCACTGAATCAATAATGAGTCACACCAGTTTTATGGGATACAATATTAATGAGACTTAATTGTGAAGAAGTAATGTACTATTTTCATATGTTATTGAAATATATAATTCTTTTTTGACATGTTTATTGTATTTAACTACTTTGTCGTCTTATTTTTGGCTGATTAGTGTTGAAAATCATGAGTTTCAAGATACTTATGTCTACAACTGCAATAATAAAGTGAAAACAGGGTCGTGCTGTTCATACTAACGTATGGGAGAGATTAAAAATACACGCGTGTAATTTAAAAATCCAGAATAAAACAAATTGTAGTAATGATAATGTATGGCAGTGCGTTTATCAGACCAGAAAAAGTTTAATGAATGAATTTTGTGTCATTTCATGAAATCTTTCAAGAGTGTCTGAAAATGAGAAATTTTGACTTTTTGTATAAAAGTGCAATCAAAGATTTCTTCCGGGCTGATGGGCTGTATCCATGGAAACATGATTTGTGACGTTTCAGTGCACCACGCAGACATCCTCAGTGGCGATGGTCTCGAAAAAACAACCTCTTGAAGGTTCCTGCGACTGATAGAAGTGCTGAGAGATAAACTTTAGCATGGTGAACGTACCAAGTGCACGCATTCATTATCGTGGTGCGACCATTCCTATCCTTATGGCATCTATGGCCAATCCTGCAACATGATAGAAAAAACAGATCAAAAAAGATTTTGTGCCAACCGCGCGTATTGTGATTTATATTTCAAGCTCATTTCGTTTCCAAATCTCCTCTAACCCCAGGAATCGCTTGGGTCGCTTATACTGCCCGTTTGTCGGTTCAAAGGAAGCGACCAGAAATGAGGTTTCCGAGTCAGTTGCTTTTCAAAATTTTGTTGCAAAGCTTTAAAGTGGTCTGTGTTATGGCATTGAAATGTCGCGATGGAAGTCTCTATAAGAGTACCCAGGCAGAGGGCGCCTTAGGCGTATCTACTTTGACACGGTGTTTATTTAGATAACTATCAGCTGCAATTGCAATAATCAAAGGCGTGTAGTCCATTTGTGGCCTAATAACTGCTTTATAGCGTGAGGAAGTTTGCTGCTGATAGCTCTGTTTGTTTGTGAAATAAGCATCGCAGTATTCTGGTCTGCTGCGCTTCTTCTGCACAAGGGGTTTTCAAATATGCAGTCAAAAAGGAGTGATTTGTTCATGTCACTCCTAAATATTTTACACTTTGGCCTAGCACTACGTTCACATAGCGCGAGCGGCTCGGCTGCGTGAATCTCGTCTCCGTGTGAATAGTATAGCTGTGCTTTTAATACTACATTGACTTTTGGACCTGCCAGCTTCAGCCACCCTGACCCGTGAGAAATGCTGATCCAAATACTGTAGTTTGATACATTTCCTGACGCGCTACAGCGTGCATCGTCGGTACAAGGCGAGTCTCAGTCTGAGGGTGCAGGAATATCACGCATAGAGGCTGGAAGAGCGTAGGAGCAGCATCGCCCTCAGGCACCTGGCCCGTATGGCGCGGCGGGTGACGAAGCATCCAGCGTTACTTGGAACGTTCTGCTCACAGGAAAGAGTGACAAGGTGCATTAGGTAACTGGGGAAAGGTTCAAGGTGGCGTCTGTAAAGGAGACCGACGTGCCAAACCTTGTCAAATGCGCTGCAACGCCGGTGAACACTCCGCCTGAATCGGCTCTCAGTTGCGTCTGATGCGGTCTGTAATTCGCATGTTGACGCGTCGCTGCTGTCTGCGCAAAAGCCAACCGTCTCATTCATTATTGCATTTTCTGAAACAAATTTAAGAATCTTTTAAATTAGTTTTTCGCCAGTTTCCGAGGTGTTTAGTAGGTTAATAGGCCTGCAAGGACTCGGGCAATTTGGCCCTTCCTGGTTTCCTTGCAAAGTTATAACATGTGCGTGTTTCAATTAGTTTGAAAATACAAACATAATTATTAATTGTGTTACAAACTAAAACATCATGGCTGCTATGCAGCTTTTCAGGACGTCGTTGAGATGCTGTCTGGCTGTTTTTTTAGCCAGCCTGATGGCCGCTTCTAACTTCAGTCCATAAGTGAAACTCGGCTCACCGGCGGGCGCAGCCGCCATCATTGGAAGGGAAGTAATCATGGCTCCGTCTGCACGACAACAGCAGGGTCTTCAGCGCGCGCAGCCAGTAAACTGAAACATAATGATTTGCCGCGTCTTATTAGTATAGGCAGTTCCACCTGATGTGGGGATTTGTCGTGTTTGCTGCTGGTGCTGTTCTGCCATTCTGTAGTAGATGAAGCCTGAATAGATAGAGAAAGATGTACCAGCCATGTTTCACCCAGCATCACATATAGAAATGTTATGCTGAGCGAGAAAACTATGGTTCTGACTGCTTCTGGTCGCTAGCTGATGCCGTTGCAGTTCCAAATGTAGCTGAGCAGCCATTCCTGCAAGAGGAGTGTTAGTCACTATTTAGGTGCGGGGTGGAGTGTGCTGAGACGAGGAGAGTGCTTCCTCCATCGTTTCGCCGCAGCGGCCGCCAGTCATCTCGTGAGAGTGCTGCGCACTGCGACACTACCACCTTGAGTGCATGACCGCTGGCCACCAGCTGGTCGTACAGATGGTCGCAGAGCGCCTGCGCCACCCGCCCGGCCTGATCCCGTCCGACGAGATCGTCAACCGCGGCGTGCATCGCGCCCTGCTCACCAGGGGTGGCGGGAACTGGGTCGTCTCACGCCTGCTTCCGCTGCTCCACGCGAGTTGAACGCCTCGCGGGTCAGACAGGCGGCCGCCGGCTGACGCCCCGGGCGTGGTGACGTTGCGCCAGAGAGTCGGAGTTCGTCCGCTCCCGGCGCGCCGCCGCCGCCGCTGGGCGCGTGGGCGTTCGCGTCTCGCGAACGCTGAGACCGCGGTGGCCGCGGTGCTGGCTGCAGGAGGCGTGAGGCGCGGGCGGGCGCGAAGGTTCCCGCTCCCGTGAGGGGAGAACGCGATGCCTCCGACTGCGTCGGCCACTGCCTCGTTGATGCGGGCGCGTCGCTGGCGGTCCCGCTGTTGCTGCTTCAGCCGCTGCTGCTGAGCGCATTGATCTGGAAACGACTGCGCACCAGTATCCACTTGCGCCGTGGTTGTCGCCAGCGTTGGAGCAGCCACGCCTCCACTGGGGTCGGCCCTAATGGGCACTGCTGCGCGTCGTGGTCTCACTTCCTTGCAGCGTGCGGCGCTTGTGCCTCGTGCCATGTGCCCGAAATCCAGGCAATTGTATTGCGTGGGCCTGGTGCGGTGGCTGATAAACTCCCAGTACGTGAACGCGGAGCCCACGTAACGACTTCCCCACCTGTCGGAGCGCCCGCGACGCCCGTGTCGGCCAGCGGCGATGACCAGCGAGATAGGCCGCTCTGGTCGTCCCGGCCAAGGGGTGGCCATCCTTCCAGTTTTACCTGAAACCAAATGTTCCAGGTTATCGAGGCTCTGAACGAGGAGTTCCAGAGGACGCCCTGTGGTGGCCATACCTCAGGACTTCGTTTCGTGGAGCACGGCGTACCTACAGCTCTTCCTCCAGGGCGGCCAGCACTCCCAGCCTCGAGGGTCTCTGCAGCGCACTCAACGGCGTCGCTGGCCAACCTGCGGTGACCGCGCGTCGCCGCCGGCCGCGCGTAAGCCCGAGGACCCCAGAAGACGTCGGCCACCCTGTGCCAGAAAGATGGGGTGGCGGCGATGGCGGCGACGAGCGCGAACTCGCCATCCTCCTCTTCTGCTGCTGCTGCTGCCGCTGCGCCGGGTGCGGCGTCATGTCGCGGCGGCCGTGGCGGGCGGCGGCGGTGATGGCGGCGGCGTCCGCGGCGGCGGCGCCGCGTCAGCGAGTGGCGCTGCGGCGGGGCTGCGCGGCGCTACGGTAGACGGCCCCACTCCCGCGACCTGCCGGTTCTCCCAGAGCAGAAGGCGGCGTTTAGCGCCGCGCCAGCCGATGGAACTGTCTTCCGTTTCACGGCTCCCGCTCGGTCTTACGCCCGCTCGTCCTCCGCGCGCACACGCTCCGCCCTCGGGGCGGAACGGTGTCGACGCGGCTGAACTCGCTGACGACGATATCGTAGTTATAAAAGCCCTAGAAGGGCTTTTGCGGTAGATCCCTAGTGTTATTGTTTATATAAAACGTCTTAGAAGGGCGTGGGAAGTACGGCTTTTTTGCCTTTTTAGCCCTAATACGTTTGTCTTCGCGAGGCTTAACGGTCCTACTGGCGGGCGGAGCGCTCCACAGGTGCGTCCGCCTCCCTGGCTGCCGGTGCGGGATATTTGTACCAGCGGACTGTGGTGGGGCGGCACATTGGTTTCGGGCTGGTGACGTGGCGACGTTTACTGTGTGTACGACTGTTGTCATGTTCCCGCGCCTACTTACACCATCGTCACGTCTTTGTCTTCATTAGGTTTTGCTTGGCGGATTACGGATCCAACCGAATTGATTTTCATTGCCTTCCTCCTTTCATTGAAATTTGGGATGTTTGTGAATTTAATGCTTACGGTTTAATCGTGCCTGCGGCTGTGGTAATAAAACATCCACGTCTGAACTTATGTTGTGTCTACGGCCAGAGAGCAAATCACACTGCTGACTTTTCAGTGTAGCCAAAAAGGCAGTACTTTTGTGTCTGAGAGTCGTGTTGATGTCTGCTGCAGTGCCAATGGCCAGGCGCCACAGAACATGGAATTCTATAGACCCCAAGGATGATAATGGATCCTTCTGTCCTTGCAGATCGGAAATAGTGCCTGAAGCTGAAGTAATGAAATGGCTTCTACTATGTTTCCTAGCACTTTCCCTATACAGTCCGGGATGTTCTTTCAAGAAGGTAGCAGGCTTACTTTCAGTGTTTACATTTGCTCTAATTGGGTGAAGTTTTCTTTGATAGAGGCCTTTAACTCCGCTGCAGAGTAATCCGTCTGCAAAGCCTGCTTTAGTGACTTAATTCCTCGGGTAAACTGTTTTTCATATCCTTGTTCCCGTTTAAACCCAAAGGGGTTTTCATCATGGCTCTTTCTGATTTTGGGTGGTGTTTGGGACTTTTTGTTGGGTGTCTATCTGTGTGAGTTGGTTTCCTAACAGTTTTCCCATGCCCCGTCTGCATTCTTGTCAATACATCTAAAAAGGACCTTGTCCCGCCCTTTTTTCATTTGAACTGAACGGGATGGCCCCTGTTGAGATGTCGAGGAAGTCGTTGAGGTATTTTCCCGTGGCCCATGAAAAAATGGTAAATAGGTTTTTAAGAGCGCAGGTTCAGCGCTGTATTTTAAAAACCTATGTAAAAGTTGGCGACGACCGGGCAAGGGCGATTCCCCATGGCGCCCCGTCTTTTTGTTCATAAATTTCCCCTTTCCCAAAGGAAGAGTGGTGGTGAGAACATGTTTGAACAAAGTTTAATATCATCTGGAAATTTTCGCAAATGTCATAGTTTCATTCACCGGTACCATCTGAAGAGGGACCACATCGGCTGAAAAGGAGATCCTGGCTGAAAAGTAAGTGATTTCAGTTTCTAAAGAATGCATTGAATCTCTTTTTATGTGTTGGTTTGACCAGTGTGCGGTTTCAAGATGTTGAGAGATTTTGGAACGGCGTAAGTGGGAAAAGCCATTGGCTGACAATGGTCGTAACGGTCCCTCGGGTTTTATTTATTACCACCGAGACATCGGACTTCCGAAGATCCACAAACTAGGGTCCCCGTTACTTCCCGGTTTTCCCGTTTCTCGAAGACCCACCTTGTGATATTGAAAGATCTCTATTGTTTTGATAAATATTGTCAAAGAAGGAAAGCTTGACATTCAAAAAGGCTTTTTGGGACAAAAACGTGTATCGGGTTTTTAAATGTCGGTCAATGCCCAGCCCAATTCCTCCAGGCGCGATATTTTCTGGTGACGGAAAAAAAAATTTACTTATTCCGGATTAAAAATTTTTTTCATGAGTTTGGAAAAAATCAATAATTTTATAAGTAGCAAATATGTCAAAACTAAAAAATAACCCAAACTTTCATTTCATTTGATATAGATTTTTGTTAGGATTTTTTTTTAAAAATGGGAATGAGTCAAAAATTTTATATTTATATCAGAAGAAAATAAATCAACTAGAATGAATAGAAAATAAATTTAAAAAATTTGATTCAATTCTTAAATTTGCTTTATTACAATTTCGATCATTCACCATGTCACAGCAGTTCACTTTCCCTTTAAAATTTTATATGTGATGGTTTGAAATAAAATAAACTGTTAGTTCAAACAATTTGCCCTATTGAAAAAAAAATACTGAACTGAGGTTTTGGGACTTCCCCTGGGAGCTAAAACTTTTTAACAAATTTTTTTTTGTAAATTTTTGGAAAATGTTTTCCATTATAGAACATACAAGATAAAAAAAGCAAGAAAATAATGGGGCCAATGAAAATAATAAGGCCAAAAAACGTGTCAAACCGACGGGGTGGGCCCCGGATCCATCAGTGTGAAATGATCCCCGCCATTCCACGAAAAAAGCATGCAAAACCTTTGGGACAAATGTTAAGCGTTGACCTCCCCTGTTCATAAAAAAATACCCGGCAGAATAAAAAATAAATTTGAATTTTTTTTTCCCAAAGGAAATAATTCAAAACGCAAATCATTTTGAATTTCCCTTTAATTGGTGTTTTATGGGGAAGGGGGGTTTTTTTTGCCCATTGTAAAAAACAAGGAAAATTTAGTCACTGTCAAATAAAACCTATGACCACATATTTGCCCTAGCACACACGTGTTTAGAGGGTTTTTTTTCGTGTTTTTTTTGTTATTGTTTCCGGAAAATTAAAAATGCCATGGCAAATGTAAGGGTCCTGGGTAAAAGGGCATTCTTAATAGAAAATTTTTAAACATATATCAATGACGCCTATTCGACGCAAAATTTTTGAAATGAACTCCCGCGGGGATGTCACTATTTTTTGATTTTATTGATTTAGTTATTTATTAAAACAGTAAAAATTGAGGGACGTATGGCGAGAATATCATCTGCGCACGTTTTTTCAGTTTCAAATTTTCCCCAAAAATTTTTATTATAAATAGTTTAAAGATGAAAAAAATTTTTTAAAAAAAAACGAAAAAAAAAAATTAAATTTAAAAGGGGAGATTAGTAACTTTAAAACTAACAATTTGTTCCCAAATTAAAAAGGAAATTTTTGCAACGGTAAACGAACGGTTTGTTTTTTCTCTTTCAAAAAAATGTATCTCACCTCGCTCTACTCTTCCCACTACAAGCAAAAGGAGATTTAAAATAAAACGTCGTATAATGAATGCATTAGTGTTTGATGGGTAAACAATATTTCAGGGAAATTTGGGACTTGTTTAACTATTAATATTTCATTTTTAATTTGTTTTAAAAAGGTTTTTTTTTTTAAAATAATAATTAATTTTAAAAAAAAACTTTAATTTATAATATTAACCATCAATTTAAAATATTTTAAGTGATTTCGTTCAAATTAATTTTCTCCATGCTTGTAGGTGGAACGTAAGATTGAAAAATGATGAGTCCCCTGTCAAATCCCGTTTTCCCTAAAAAACAAAAGTAAAAATAATTTTGCCTCGGGGACCGGGACCTTTACCAAAACCGACTGGCAAAACAGAGATGTCGATGTCAGTCTCCGGGGGAAAAATAAATACAAAATATAATATAATACTTTATTAATACGAAAAAATCTTTAAAGAATACAATAAATTATAAAAAAATACAATAAAAAATAAAAAAAAAGTCAAAATCAAAGAAATTCAAATAAAATAATCTGAAATTACTTTTTTTTATTGGATCTTTGGTAATATCGTATTCGTAATATAATTCAACTAATTGCTTTGATAAAATTTGATTTTAAATAGAAACAAAAAATTGAAAAAAGTGATAAAAAAGATGTATAAAACAGGTATGGTTCTTCATCCGAGGATAATTGTGCTTAAGTTCATTATTTTAGATGGTAATTTAAAAAGATATATGGGTTGGCTAAAAATTAGCAAAAAGGGCCTTTGAAAGGCCTTTTGATTTTGGGGGTATTGGCCTCATACCAAGTGTAAGGATCGAACTTAATAGTGTCTGTTAAAGTCTGGTTGCAAATCCCCGGAAAATTTTCTAGATAATTTTGACGTAAAAAAATTGACCAATTAAATTATAGGAACAGGGGGGGGGGGTTTTTCTTGAAGGGGTAACTCGGGGGGGGGCGGCTCTGGGCGCGGGGCGAACGCGAAGGGAAGATTAAAAAAGACGTCGTGATAGGACGTATTGTGGTGAAAGAGCACCACGGGTCGCAAAGTGGCCCGGGTGTTCTGGGAATGGGGCTGCCCGCCGGGGCGTTGCTGTGCGTAAGATTTGGGGACAGCAGATCTTACCCAACCGGGGTGAACAACTGGGGGGTTACGAACATTAATCCGACTTCGCGAAGGCACATTTTATGGGGGAGTCCCCCCAATGTTTTTTGGGGCCTCTGTTTCTGTCTGGGGGGGGGCCCAATATGTGCAAGTATCTGGGAATGAGCGGAGAACGGTCGACTCAAGCCCGGGGGTGGGCTGCCCAGGAAACCCCCCCATAAAGCTTTTCCCCAGACGCCTGAGAGGGCCTTTGACCGAAGCCTGCCCAGAAAACCGCCCCATCGCTGTCTCCAGACCCCCTAGAGGGGGGCCATTCACCTGCCTCCGACCTTCCAGCAGCCTGCAAAATCAACCCAATCACAAATTTATCCCCTAGACCCACGCAATTGGGTATATAACCAAGAGATTCTCTTCAAGCAGATTTGAAACTTTTTTACATTTTTTTTTTGTGTTAATGTAAACCACCCCCAGCAAATTATTTTTAATTTTTAAAATTTTAAAGTTGAGCTCCGGGTAGGTGTAGAAATTTTCTTCACCCAGTTTTTTTCTGTTGTCGAAATTCCGGGTTTTTGGCCCAGAAAAAAACCCTATCGTTAAATTCTGAATTTATTCAACATCCTTCCTCCCCCCGCATTCTCAATTTATGTACTTAAAAACCCCCGATCGAAACTGCGGTGACAGTATATTCTAAACTTTTTCCTATGTTAATATTATGTCCACAAGATAGGTTTCAATATCATTTTAAAAGGATATATTTTTAAATAATGCGGTAATTTTTTATGTAGTTGGGGGTCCATAAAAAAACCTTCTATATTCCCGCATTGATTTCCCAAAACCCCAAAGTACACTAAATTAAACCCATTTTTTTTTTTCAAGTTCTCTTGGATTTGTACTTTTTCCACTAGTGTTTTTTTCATTGTCGACCCATCTGCCTTTTTTTTTAACGGGGAGTTTATATGAAATATGTAACAACTTTCAAATACAATTCTAGCACTAAGATCGATAACCCAAATTTCAATGTTTCTGGTTTAACGTATTTTGACTGATAAATTTTAAATCTTTACTTGTGAACCCAAATATAATATCTCATTGGGGAATTTTGGTAGCAGCTTTAAATTTTTAGCATCGTTTGGGTGAGCATCAGGTGTTTGATGAGAACAATTTGTCTGCCAATGTCACTTTCGTGTCTTGCAGCAAATTCATTGATTTTTACATGGTGAATTTATTCTTTTGTTTTTCCGGGGTTTTTTTCAAAATTTTTTATTCTGATGGGACAGAATCGGGGGAAAGGGATTTTGGGATTTTGCCAGATAAACCCTCTTATTTGTCTACAAATTAGTCAAGTGGAAAAAGAACTCAAAATATATGTGCATCAGATCACTATTCGGGAATTTCTACTTATATTGTGTCTGTTGTAAACCCATCACAGCCCCACTTGCAAATTAACATTAATGGTTTACATTCTTCCTTAAAGTTTGAAACCCCCCTTTTCTTGCATCAACAATCATAACAGTAGAAAAAGCAAATTTTGTAAATCGATTGCATTGCAAAATTCTGATTGAATTTTTGATTTTTAAAAGAAAAAAGAAGTCATCTTCGTCAACATATCAGATTTATTAAGATAGTCGGCTTTCGAGGCTTTGCCGTCATCGTCAGTCTACAGAATACAAAAAGATAAAAAAAAATATAAATAAATACACAATAAATAAAAAAAATTAAATTTAAAATACAATTGATAGATAACTCTAAAATATTTGTTACAGATAGATAAAACTTCAAAAACGGTAAGGGGATGCAAGGAGGATTAGTAGATTAAATTAAAAAAAAAATCAATACAGAAAGACACATTGAATGATTGAAAAAATTAAAAACATATGTAAAAAATTAAAAAAATTAATTGCCGGGGAGGGGAGGAATTAATCCCTTTAAAAAAAGTTCAAATTTCGATTATAAATGTTTGTGAAAATAAAATTCTCATTCAAAAGAAAAAAAAAATTTTGTGTATTTATTTATTTTTTTGTATCTTTCTGATTCTGTAGACGACGATGACGGCAACCCGCAAAAGCCCTATCTTAATAAATGATATTTAGAAGATGACTTTTTTTATTTTTTTAAAAACGTTTTTGGGCACAATATTCAGTATTTTGATTCTTTTCTGGATAAAATCATTTTTGCCTTCTAGTATACTAAAAAAGGGATGTATTTTCCCCAGCTTCAACAAACAGAGCTAGTGCATGAAAGCGTTAGTTGTGTTTTCCCTACCTCTAAACCCAACAGAATATCTTTCTTGTATTTTCCAGCCGTTTAAAAGAATATTGATTTTTAACAGTTTTAAAGGTCTTTTTTTCCTGAACACCAAAGTCCCCCGGTAGCATAAGTTAATATTTCTGAACCCAAAGTCAAATCTTGTTCATCTTCTTTGCTTTCTCCTAAAATTTTTAAATTTTTTTGGTCTGCGGGCGTTGACTTTTTAGGTTTTCAAATGTGCCTTTGGGCCCAACCCTTCTTTTAACAAACAATTTCTTTCTTTGTCTCGACCACCTTCGGTTCTATCAGTTTTAAAAATAGAAAATTTATACTTTATTTCCTTTATTTGTTTTCAGAATAGTTTCTTTGCTAACAAATAATTCTCTGTAAATTCTTTTTTTGTTCATTTTTTGTAATTTTTTTGTGCATCATTTAAAAAATTTTTCCCAGTAAATACTTGATCCCAATTTCCCAAAAACAAAATTTTGGAAAATTTAAAATAAATAAACTTATGAAAAAAATCCGTAAACCATTCTACATAATTGGCCATTTATCGTCAAAAGCGCGAACCCCGGGTTTAAATTTTTTACTAATTTGTAAAATAAAAATTTCCTTCCATTGCCCCAAAAAATTGAAAACGGAAACCCCAAAAAGTACACTAATTTAGCTACATTAATTAAATTTGCTTCTTAAAACTTGAAATCTTATCTCAACTAAAATAATTAAAATCTGAAAAACTCCCATAACTTTACCCCTTCCCCTTTTCATCATTTCCACCTTCATAAAAAACCGCATGACGCAAACTGTAGACTGAAGCCCGGGAACAGAAAAAAGGCGCATTTCCCAAGTGGACAAGTTCGAAAAGTTGCCCCTCCCTTTAAAAATTTGTGCATGGTTTTTCCCCTGACCTTTTAGCTTTACAATGGGTATTTCTTATTTGTCTGGAATGAAATTTTGAAAATTTGACTTTTGGCCGCTAAATTGGTCAAATACCCCACCTTCGGTGGTGGTTTCCCCCTTTCCGGACTCTCCCACCAGCGGGCCCGGCGGACAACTTTCCCCGACCGGGTCCCCCGGGAAAATTTGGGTGGGCGTTGGTGTGTGTGTAAGGGAGGGATAGAAAAAAGAGGAAAGATCGCGCGCGGTCCGTCCCCTTTTTGGTGGGCTGCCCCGGGATTCCCCCGGGGTTTATCGGAGGAACCCCGAAAAAAGTCTGAGCAGGCGGCCAGAATTCTCCCGGGAGCATAATTTGACGTAACTAAAAGGTAGTGTCGAAAAACCTGCCGCCATCAGGACTCGAACCTAGGACTTCCCGGTCAGAGGCGCTGCAGTGACATCGTTTTGGATGACACCACTCCCCGGGAAAAAGATTGAATGAGAACGTGGACTCAAAAAACCATTTTTTTAAATGTTTTCCCGGATTTCTCCTTCATTGAATCGGGCAAGCGAGAAATTGTTACATATTTTTTGGGAAAAATTTTTCAAGACACGGGGGAAAATTTTACCGAAAAATAACCAAAATTAATTTTATTCATTAAATTTTATTTGTAATTGTATTAAATAAATTTTACCTTGCAAAATCTTTCTTTCTATTAATAGTTAAATTCTAAAAGGGGGTTATAAGGGACTAAAATCGATCGCCGACAAAAAAACGACTTTTTTTCCGGGATCATTAGAACTGTTAACGGCCTTAATGCGTACATAATTTTATTTTTTTTATTTTTTTTTTCCGATTTTTGACTTACTAATTTAACGTAACTTGACTCGGTTTGTCTTTTCTATTTCCCCCCCATAAATTCCCCCCATAAAAAAACTTAGATGGAAATTTTTTCCCTACTTTTTGTAAACCATCCTCCCGATTCAATTTTTGTGTATACCCCCATCAAAAAGGGAATTAAATTAAATCAGTAAAAATAAAAAATATATTTTCTACAAAAAGCGTTTAAAGGAAAAGGTTCCAAAAAGTAGTTGTCTCCTTTTTTTTCGCGCCCCCACTGGTAAAAAGATAAAAATTGAATCGTGCGCCGGGGAAAAAGGGGAAGGCAAAAAGCCTTTGAGGGCCCGGAGAAAATTGGGTAAATAATGTCACTGTACAAAGTAATTTCTTCTTCTAGCACCTATAGTCAGTAACCATTTTGTTAGCCCGATGTCAAATATCGAGTTTTAAAGTAAAAAATATTGCCTTTGACTCTAAACATTACGGAAATGCTGACAAAAAATTCTGTTTTTTTTTACACAAAAAAACCCTTGGTCGGACCCTGAGGGGGTCGGTATGGGTGAAAAGGGGGAAACAAAGGGGCTCCCCCCTGGGCACCCTGGAGGGGCGGGGGTGGGGCAAGCAATTCCCCCCACTGATAAGGAAAGCCTAGTCAGAGGGTTTTTCAGTCCCGGCCCGGGGCAAAAAGCAGAAATTTTCCCTAAATCAGACTAATTGTACTTTAAATTTAAAATGGGGAAAATTTTTCATTCAGACCGCAAATTAAATCGTTGGGTCTAAAAGAATAAGATACATTTATTGTGTGTGTGTGTGTGTCTTTTTCGATAAAGTTGCTTTTTTTTTAACACCCGGGAGATCAATTTCAAGCTTAAGATTTCTTTAAAGTTTTGTACGGAATAAATAAACGTTAGGATAATTTTATTCTAAATCACGAAAAATTCTTTTAAAGAATAAATGGAAATTTCCATTACCTGCAAATATTTTGGAAATTTGTATCCAAAATATTTAATTTGAAAAAATTTTAAACTATTAATTTCTATTAAATGTTCTAACTTTTAACTAGAGGGTTTTAAAGTTTTCATTAAAATTTTTAGTTACTTCACGGTAGATTTTCGTTAGTCTATTTCAAAAGGGCGCTCCTACATTATGCTGATTCCCACCCCCCTTTTTTTTGCAGTTCTGGGGAAAAATTTCCGACGGCTGGACCCCACGGGGCCTAAAGGCGATGCCGCTACCCCCTGAAAGGGTCAACGTTTCTCAACGTTGGCTCCGGGCATGTACTGCCCGCGCCGTCCCCCGTCGACTTGGGCCGGGCCAGGACGCAGTCGGGCCGGCCCCCTTTGGCCGTCTGTTCGCCCCCACAACTTCGTGAACGGGCGAGCGGCGCCGGCAACAATGGGGCCAAAAGGGCCCCACACGGAGGGGGCCACTCGTAGACGCCGTGATGGACGGGGCCGCAGGGGGCCGAGGGGTGCGACCCTGCAGGGCTTCAGCTCCCCACTCGCGGCGGCGGCACGGGCTCCGGCATGGGCACTCTGCGCGTCAAAAGGGCCGGGGTACCCCGACCGGATCCGGGAAAACCCCCGGTCGGGCCCTCCCCGAAGGGGTCGGACACGGTCGTGGGCCGAAACGCCACCTTGTGGTCCATCAGCTCTCGGCCGGGCGAGACCTTCTGCATCGACAAGAACCCAGTACGACATCTGCTTCCGCCCTTGGTGAAAACCCCCCGGCGGAGCCTGAACCACCTGGTCTCGCTCACCTTCCCCGGGGGCCCACCGCCTGCGCCCCCGGCCAGCTGAACGCCGATCTGCGGAAGTTGGCCGGGAAAATGGGGCCCTTCCCAGGCTGCACTTCTTCGTGCCCTTCGCGCCGGACGGGGGTGGGGCCCCAGTACAGCGCCCCGACCGTGGCCGAGCTCATGCAGCAGATGTTCGACGCCAAGAACGTGGCGGCCTGCGACCCCGCCACGGCCGCACCTCACCGTCGCCGCGTGTTCAGGGCCGGCCGCCGGAAGGGACGAGCGGTGATGAAAACAAAAAAAGAACAGTAGCTACTTCGTCGAAAGGTTCCCCAAAAACATGAAGACGGCCGTTTTGGGGTATTCCCCCGCGGGGGCCTCAAAATGGCGCACCCGGGCCCTACCCTGCTATTCGGAAGTTTTCAAGCGCATATCTGAGCAGTTCCCCAATGTTCAGGGGCAAGGCTTTTCCCTTTACTGGTACACGGGGGGGGGCATGGACGAAAAAGGAAATTTACGGAAGCAGAAACGAAATGATCGATTGATCTCCGAATACCAGCAATATCAGGCCTGCAGAAGAGAAAGTTTCGAGGAAAATCTGGAGGTTGCCAAAGATGAAATTAATTTGATGATTAGATTTTATTTAGTCTGGATTTTTAATAAATTCAAATTTTCTTTGTTCAGTATAAAAAATTTAATAAAAATGGAAATTAATGACTATAAACTCTAAAATTCTTATTTTCCTTTTCCTTCTGTATTCATTTTTTGCGTATCTCATCCTCCTAATTAACGAGTTCTTTCAAAAATTGGGATCGTCCTTGGGGAATTTTTTTGGCACACTTATAAGTTTTATAACTGATTTGCCGCAGTTTCTCCAAAATTTAATTACTTGAGTTTACAATACAAAAAAATTTTTTATAAAAATAAATTAAATTGTTTAAATTAAAAAATTTACTAGAAAAATTTTTACTTTAGATACAAAATTTACGAGGATTTTAATACGGCGAATGGCAAAAAGGGGGGCACTAGAATGGGTTTACTACGCTCCTAATCCCAAGGTTGCGATTCAGACTCGGGTTCTGGTTGGGGAAACCCGGAACCCCGGTCAACGCGTCGGCCCTGGGGGGATAAAAAGCTCGGCTGACAGACTTTACAATTATTAAAAGAAAGCACATTAATGGAAATTCTGCGGTTAAAACCCAACGCTCCAAGGGTTGGAGCGTTGCGTAAGATGGGGCCCAAAAAAAAAAAAAAGAAAAAAACTTTTTCAAAACCCTTTGCTCTTGCCGGAAAATAAAAGTTTTTTTGCACTCTATAATCTGTGCAGTACAAATTTTTTATTTATATCCATTCTATTTACATCCGGGTAAATCCCCCTTTTCAGTTTTGATTTCGTTTCCAAAGGGGCCAAATGTGGTTTGGGGTTGCTCCGGGGATAAAACCGAAATCGCCGCCTATTCGTGCCCATATCTGGATCTCGCGGATGGCTCCTGATGGGGGCGCCCCGCAACGGTAATCGGGTATCTAATTCAAAACCGATTATTGATATATTTATAAACACACTTTTTCACCTCATAAAACATAGAATGTGAATACACCTAATAAAGATGTTTTTATATATAAGTTAGTTTTCTTTAGTTTTGTTGTATTTAAAAAAAAGTTTGTAATTTTTTGCTATATTTCTGTATTTATACGAGCGACTGTACTTGCATCTAATAAGGGGAAAATCTTTTGGGTGAAAAAAATATGAATAAATTACAGGTTAGTGTTTGTTCGGGGATAATTATTTAATAATTAAGTAGAAGAATGATCTTATGTTCAGAAATTCTAATTTAATTTTGGAAGGATTACATTTTCTTAACCTCTTACTAAATAATTTTCTTGAAACAAAAGCATTTTTAAAAATAAAAATGTTTATCTTTATTTATTGTGCTGTTAATTGTCTATAATTTTATAATTTTTTGGTTAAATTCAATTTTAAATGGTTCTTTAATTTCTAAAGAAAAAGGTTTCTCAAAATCTTTTGAAAAAAAGTTGGATAGCAATCATAAATGCAGTTTTTTTGATTTAAAATAAATTAAATACAAATTTAATTTCCTTGTTTTTTTCTTTCTTTTTATTTTTTTCCCTCGTTCTTTACTTTTTATTTTCCCCTCCTTTTTTCCTTTTTCTTTCTTCCCTTCCCCTTTTTCCTTTTCCTCCCCCTTGTCTAAGTCTTCAATTATAATTTTCGAATTTCTTCAATCTCTTCACTGCCTTTTTCCTTTCTGCTTTCATTGAGTGTTCGTCAATTATGCCCCACGCGCTTGTTTCCTTTTTAGTATATATTCATATCTTGTACCAAAAAGAATTATTATTGATACTATAATGAAAAAATCATAAAAGTATTAATAGAGGTGCTACAGAATGGCGAATTTCTTAAAAATTTTTCCAAAATTTTTTTGGGTTTGGTGGCAAGATCTTGCTCGCCAATTATCTATCGTCCCCAAAATGCATTTTCTTTACGTTTTTTTAACTTTGGGTTTTTTAAAGTTGCACCAAAATAAATTCAAGAATATTAATAATAAAAAAAACCTCGTCCCAAATAGAAATTTCATTGAAATTTTTTAAGCCGTTTTTAAGAAAATTGCGATTAAGCGTTACGAAATGAAATTTAAACCCTTTTTCAAAACCTATTGGGTTTTCAATTTTAAATTTTGAACACATCTCTAAAAATTTAATAATTGTGATGAAAAAGGTGCATATTCCGGAAGATTTTAAAAAATTTCATTTGTGTAATTTAAAAAAAAAAAAAGAATATACCAATATGAACTTTTTTTATATTTAAAACAAATTTGTATCCATTTAAAAATTTTAAGAAAAATTTGAAATTTTGAAAAATGGGGTTTGCGTTTGAAAAAAAAATAATTTTTAGCTCGTTTTCAGAAAATTGTTTTGTTTTGGGAAACTTTATTTTTAAATTTTTTAAAAACCCTTATTAATTAAAAATTTGAAAAATGCCCTTAATATAAATATTAGGACGTGAGAACAGTCAAAAAAATTTCATTTTTTGTAATTTTGAAAAATAAAAAAATAAAGCTATATTGTTTATTCGAATGGGGTATACCAAAAACTTTTGGAAAAAAATTAGTTTTTTTGAAGTTTTTTATTTTTTTTTTAAATTACTAATATTTAGACTCAATTGATGAAAAACACTAAAATTTTTAAAAAAGGGCTAATGACCTTTAAAGAAAAACTTTTGGGAAAAATTTCATTTTTTAAAGGAAAAAAAGTGTCTTCAATTTTTTGGGTTTGGGGAAAATGGAAAAACTTTTTCAATGTTAAATTGTGTTTTCCGTTAAAATCGGACCTATGCCAGTTTATGGCGTATCTTACTTATTCTTACAAAAAAAATTAGAAAAAAATTTGGGGGTTTTAAAGAAAATTTTGAAAATGTTTGAGGTTCCCTTTAAGTACCCCAATTAATGAATGTTTTTCCTGCCGAGCTTTTTACTCAGGGCAGATTGAAGGGGTTTTTTCAGCTTGGGAAAAAAAATAAAAATAGTTTAGGGGCGGGTTTACCTACCCCGACGGACAACGGACAGAGGGGGACGGACAGAGGACGACGGGCGGCGGACAGGCGGACAGGGGGACAGGCGGACGGCGGACGGCGACGGTGACAGGGTGACAGGGGACAGACGGACAGCGGACGACGGACGAACGGCAAAGGACAGACAGCAAAAGACGGCGACGGACGACGGACGCCGACAACAGGAAAGGACAGACAGAGGGCTGACCGACTGGCGCCGACGACCGACTAAAAGCACAGACTGACAACTGCCAGACGACGCGCCCGACTGACGACTGACGACTGACAACGACGAAATGACAGACTGACGACGACAGACTGAGAACTGACCAAAACGAAGACTGACAGACTGACAGACGACAGACCCACGGCGAGCAGACTTTGGGGGAGACTGCGAACACGACTTAGATGACGCGGCGACTACAGGCGACGCAGACGACAGACTGACGCGACAGACGACAGACGACAGCGACGACGGGCCCGCAGACGACAGACGACGGGCCCGGGCGAGAAGTGACGCGAACAAGCGAAACGACCCGACAGACGGGCGACCAACGACAGACGACAGACCGACGACTGACAGACGACAGACTGACAGACTGACAGACTGCAGACCAGGCTGATGTACCCTCGCATCACCTCGGGGGCTTTTCATCACTTACGGCGAGGAAGATCGACACCCCTTTCCGTATGGCTATCACCGATCCCAAACCATCTAAAGTTAGCAGCGCCAAAAACGAATCTCTTCCAAACTATACTCAAAAAAACAGCTAATTAAATGCTAATTAAGTGCTCTTTCTCGAATTTTCCCTCCCATAGTTTTCCCCAAAATCGAGGGCTCAAATCCGAAAAAATTCCCCTCGGCAGAACGCTGCGCGCAAGGAAGAGACACGCTCCTTCCCAACCATAGTAATTTATAATTCATACTCTACGCCAAAATGTCCTAACAAATAGTAAAAGAAATCTATAATTAAAAAATATACCGCTCATGGTTAGTGTAATAACATGGGTTCGAATCCCCAAAATGACCCTCGGCAGAATGTACCATAGACCAATACTACGCCAAAATGTACCATAGACCAATACTAAAAGAAATCTATAATTAAAAAATTTTCCGCTCACCTGTTAGTGAGCATAACATGGTCTCGAATCCCAAAAATGAACCTCGGCAGAACGCTGTGCGTAAGGAAGAAAGACGCTCCTTCCTAACCATCGTAATTTATAATTCATACTCTACGCCAAAATGTGCCCAAAACGAATATTAAAAGTAATCTATAATTTAAAAATTTACAGCTCACCGGTTAGTGTGACTAACATGGGTTCGAATCCCCAAAATTACGCACGGAACCAATACTAAAAGTAATCTGTAATAAAAAAAATTGCCGCTCGCCGTTTAGTTAGAGTACCTTGGCTCGAATCCCAAAAATGCCTCTCGGCAGAACGCTGTGCGTAAGGAAGAAGGACGCTCCTTCCAAACCATTGCAATTTCTAATGCGAACTCAACGCCAATATGTACCATAGACCAAAACTAACAGTAATCTGTTATAAAAAAATTTGCCGCTCACCGTTTGGTTTGAGTACCATGGGCTCGAATCCAAAAAATGAACCTCGGCCGAACGCTGTGCGGAAGGAAGAGAGACGCTCCTTCCTAACCATCGTAATTTATAATTCATACTCTACGCTAAAATGTGCCTAAACGAATATTAAAAGTAATCTATAATTTAAAAATTTACTGCTCACCGGTTAGTGCGAATAACATGAGTTCGAATCCCAAAATGACCCAAGGGAGAAAGCTGTGCCAAACGAAGAAAGACGCTCCTTCCAAACCATCGCAAATCATAATTCATACTCTACGCAAAATGTACCTAAACAAATATTAAAGTAATCTATATTTAAAAATGTACAGCTCACCGGTTAGTGTAATAACATGGGCTCAAATTTCAAAAATGTTCCTCGGCAGAACGCTGTGCACAGGAAGAGAGACGCTCCTTACAAACCATTGCAATTTATAATTCTTACTCTACGCGAAAATGCCATAGACCAATACTAACAGTAATCTGTAATAACAAAATTGCGGCTGATCAGTTAGTTTGAATAACATGAGCTCGAATTCCCAAAATAACCCTTGGTCGAACGCTGCGACTAATATAAAAGCTGTTCCTCCTAAACCATCGAATGTCACAATTCAGACTCTAGCCCTAAGCAGGTGCTAAACGTTATATGTTATTAAATATTGGCCCTGACTGGTTAGTTTAAATTGCTCAAATTTAAATTGGGAATGTACCTTCTGGGAAGTCATCTAATTTAGCAGCCCAAAAAACTAACTACAAAAATATAAAGTATTTTCCCAAAATTAACGGCAAATTAAATTTAATTAAGTTCTCTATTTTTTTTCCCTCTCCTAAGAACCAATGTTAACTGTTTCTCTTTGTTAAGGGGAATTTTGGAATATAAATGCGTGGTTTTTTTTTCCTAAACCGATAATTCATGTTAATGTTTGGGTGGGGTTTTCTTTTTTTTCTGGGGTTTTTAAGTTTATGGTTTTTCATAGAACCAATTTTAAATTATCTCTTTGTACACCCCTAATTTTAAAATATAAATGCGTTAGTAATTTTTTTCCTAGAGCTTTAATTCTTTTAATTTTTGGGTGGGGTTAAATTTTTCTGATTTTTTTTTTAAGTTGGGGTTTTCTCTCGTGAAAACCCAAATTTTAGTTTTCTCTTTGTACCTTTTTAATTTTGGAATATAAATGGCGTAATTTTTACTAAAGTTAATTCATGTTAATGTTTGGGTAGGGTTGAAATTTTTTCTGAGGTTTAAAAGTTTTAATGTTTTTTCCCCTAAAAACCCAATTTTTTCTTTTTGGGCCCCTGAATTTTGGAATATAAATCGGAGTAATATTTACCCAAGTCGTTTATATTTAATGTTTAAATAGGGTTTTAATTTTGTTTTTTTTTAAATGTTTTTCCCATATAAAACAATGTTAATTGTTTTCATACGATTTTAAAAAACTATAAAGCTGAATTTTTGGGAATGGGCACTTAATTAGCATTTAATTGCCGTTAATCTTGGATATAGTTTGGAAGAGATTCGTTTCTGGGAGCTCTACAAGTCTGCTGAGGCCCACGATTTTGGGAAAACTATAGGAGAAAATTCGAAAATAGAGCCAATTTAAACATTTAATTAGCCGTTTTTTGAATATTCTTTAGTTTGGTAAAAATTCTTTTTCTCCGCTCTAACTTTGATGACTTCCCAGAAGGTTCATTGCTGCAATTTAAATCTAGCAATTAAACAAACCAGTCGGGGAATATTTAATAACATATTACTTTTGCACCTTTTTAAGGCTAGGTCTAAATTGTGACTTCGATGGTTTGGAGGAACAGCTCTTATATTAGTCCCGTTGAAAAAAGGGGTTATTTTGGGGTTTCCCCCAAATGTTATTCAAACTAATGATCACGGCAAATTTTTTTTACAGTTCCGTTAGTATTTTATTTGACCCATTTTGGCAAATTTTAAATAAAAATTGCCTGGTTTGGAAGACTCTTTCCCTTGCGCACGCGTTCTCCGAAGTTTTGGGGTTCAAACCCATGTTTTTAAACCCAAAACTGGTGGGGGAAAATTTTAATTATAGATTTTTTAAATTCTTTTAGGGTTTTTTGCAAAAATTTAAAATTATAAACTCGAGGGTTTTGGAAGGGCTTTTTCTTCCCCCGCGTTCTCCCGGGGCAGGATTCGAGAAAATACTCTAACAAAACGGTGAGCCAAATTTTTCTACAGATTTTTTTACTATTGGTCTACTATCATTTGGGAATATAATTATGATAGGGATGGTTTAAAGGGATCTCTCTTCCTTCCGCACAGCGTTTGCCGGATTTTTTGGGGGATTCGGGCCCCGGTACTCTCTAAACGGTGAGCGGCAAATCTTTTTACAGTTGCTTTTAGTATTTTCTATTAATTTTTTGGCGTAGAATATGAAATATGTTTTGGGATGGTTTGGAAGGCTCTCTTCGTTCGCACACTTCTGCGTGGTCTTTTTGGGGATTCGAAATGTTTTTAAACACTAACCGATGAGCTTTTTTTTAAATTATAGTTTTTTTGGTATTTTTTTTGGGGCTTTTCGGTTAAATGAATTTATAAATTACGATTTGGAAGGGGCTCTCTTTCCTTCCCCCAAGTTCGGCCGGGGGAAAACCGGGATTCAGCCCATGTACTCAAACTAAACGGTGACCCAAATTTTTTATTACAATTCTTTTAATTTTCTGGAATTTTTGGCTGGTATAAATTTTTTTGGAGGGTTTTGGAAACGTCTCTCTTCGTTTCGCACAGCGTTCTGCCTTGGTCATTTTGAGTTGACCAGTAAATTCACACTAAGCGGTGAGGGGAAATTTTTTTAAATTATAGTTACTTTTAGTTTTTTTTGGGGAAACTTTTGTGGGAGATATTTTATAAATTTCAATGGTTTGGAAAAGGGCGTCTCTTCTTGCAAACATTCCCGACGACATTTTTGGGATTCGAGCCATGGTACACGAACTAAACGGCGAGCGGAAATTATTTAATACGATTACGTAGGTCTTGGTAGATTTTGGCGTTAGTATGAATTAAATTCTGGTTTGGGGCAGCATTTCTTCCTTTCGCCCGTTCTGCCGAGGTTCATTTTGGGATTCGACCCCATGGTACTTAAATTAAACGGTGAGCCAAATTTTTTACTTGCTTTTTAGTATTGGTCTGTGTACATTTTGGCGTAAGTATGTTATGATTTGGGATGGTTTGGAAGGGCATCTCTTTCGTTACGCGTTCTCCCGAGGTCATTTTGGGATTCGACCCATTTATTCACATAACCATAGCGGTATTTTTTAATTATAGATTTTTTTTCTATTTCTTCGGGCACATTTTGGCGTAGAGTTAATTATAAATTACTTTTTGGGGGAGCGTCTCTCTTACTTCCCGGCGTTCGGCCGGGGTTCATTTTGGGATTCGGCCAATGGTATTCGAACTAAACGTTGAGGGGAAAAATTTTTTATTATAGATTACTTTGGTATTTTTTAATCCTTTTTGGGGAAAAAGTAGTAATAATAAATTGCCATGGTTTGGAAAGGGAGCGTCTCTCTCTTGCCCCAGCGTTCTGCCGAGCGACTTTTTTTGGGATTCAGCCCATGGTCCCGAAGTAAACGGTAGCAGCAAAATTTTTTTACAGATTACCTTTGTATTGGTCTACGGTACTTTTTGGCGTTGAGTATAAATTAAATTCTGTTTTGGGAAAGGGACCCTTCTTCCTTCGGCGTTTTCCGATGTTCTTTTTTTGGGATTCAGCCCATGGTCCAAACAAACGGTGGCGAAATTTTTTTATTATAGATTACTGTTATTATTTGTTTAGGGCACTTTTTGGCGTAAAGTGTAATTAAAAATTGCCATGGTTTGGAAGGAATCTCTTTCGTTCCCCGCGTTCTGCGGAGGTCTTTTTGGGGGATTCGACCCTTTTATTAACACCCGTTGAGGGTAAATTTTTAATTATAGATTTCTTTTGTATTTGTTTGGGGTCAGTTGGGCGTAGGTATGAATTATAAATTACTATGGTTGGGAAGGAGCGTGTCTTTTCCTTCCGCACGTTCTGCCGAGGAATTTTTCGTTTGAGCCCTCGATTTTGGGAAAACTATAGGAGCGGAAAATTCGGGAATAGACCCAATTAGCATTTTTGCCGTTAATTTTGGATATTTTTGGTAGGTTGTTTTTAGGCGCTCTAACTAAGGCTGATCGAAACCGACATCACCACGTTAGCGCAGCGGTGGAATCAGTGACAAGTCCAGTATGTCCGCCAGCAGTGTTCCCCCTCTTGTGCAAGGGCTTGATTGCTCGCCACCTTGTTGCGCCTTCCATGACTTTCGACAACAAACGCCTCCGACATCTTGGGGCGTAAACATCACTTGGCGGGCTGGTGGCACGTCATTTTTTCCCGACGAGTCCGCTTCAATTTGCCCAATACGACGGTCGTATACGTGTTCGACAACATCGCGGTCGCAATCTGGAGGATAAATTCGCCAGCGTCATCCGGCCCAAACCCGGTGAATGGTAGGGGTGCCATTGGGCTCAATTACGGACCCCCCTACTCCGCTTGAAAATCTCACGACCACCGGTACATCGGGGAAGTCGTGATGGGTGGGTCGTGCCCTTCGTCAACGCTCGCCTGAAGCGATTTTCCCAGCAAGACAATGCGCGCCCCCTTTCGTGAAACCTTGTTCAATAAACCCAGATACAGCTCCTTCCGTGGCCGGCTCGTTTCCCCACACGCCAATTGAACATGTGCGGAGCATGCCCCAGAGCTGGTCTCCCCGGCACCTCCGCCACTTCCACCGCCGAACTGGACGCGGCGAAGGTGCATGGCAGGACCTACAAACGATACAGACTCTCTTGCTCAATGCCGCGCCGTGTACGGCTCTTGTGGATGCGCTGGTGGCACCACTGACGGCTGTATCCATATTTTTGATGGTACGCAAATGAAATAAAGTAGTGCCTGTGGCATGGGTGCACAGTCTTGAATATCATTCCTAGATCCATTCGTTCAAGGTTCAATTTCCACAAACAGTAGTGTATTTCAAGATTCCAAAACCGAAGACACATTTTTTGACATTGAGGAAAGCGTAACAAGACCACCTTGCCCAGACACCTTGTCCAGCCCACCTTGTCAGCTCACACCTTGCCCAGACGTTGAAATATTACATAGAACAGAGGCGATGCCCGAAAAAAATTATCTCAAATGGGTCTATTCTTTCCCCTGTTTGGTGGAAAACGAGTTTGTTTGGTAAAAAGAGTGTTCAGGCAGTCAGTGCCCCAATTGTTTTTTTTCCGTTTTTCTGTATTTTGTAGTGACCTACTTTTTAAAAAATATAATCCTATTATAAAATTGTGCTGTAATTCTTCTTGAATATATTCTCATTTTATTCGTATTTTATCTGATTCATTTTTAAACGTTAAGACCTTTCTCATCCCCAAAACGATCCTTTTTCCCTGAGAATTTTAAGATCCTTCACGACATTCATACCCCACGCCCCCCCACGTTTTAAAAAGGTAGTAGGTGGGCGTGTTGGGAATATATATTGTGACGTTTGGGGCATGCCAAAACCCCCAACCCCACGCATCATCGCGGAATGTGAAGATCGAAGGAATACCAAACCCAAATTACAGACCCAAAAGGACACCTAGGGTTCGGCCTGAAGCGCGGCGGCGGTGTACTTCCGCATTATGGGCCCCAACGGGTTGCACCGTGACGTCACATCACCATTTAAAACCGGGCACCGAAAAAAAGGGTCCTTCTTGTATGAGCCCCCAAAGGTGGGGGTCGAGTAAGGGGGCAGGGTAGTTGGGGAGAAAGCCGATAGTTATTGAGGCGTTAGGAATGGGATAAGTGATATAGGAACGAGGCTCGTGTTAAAAGTAGAACATGTAAGACGTTGTAAACGGAAAATTCAGGACGACGAATGTGGCCGCGACGGAACTGGATCTTTTTATAAAGCATTAGTGAAACGACACGCCAGCAAACACGCAGAGACTGGGCAATCGCGAGGGTGTCGCAAGATGGCGGGCGAAATTAAGACGAGACGGGATCTGTTGGCGGGCGCAAAAAAGACTGGCCCCCGGATCTGGTGGCGGGCGAAAAGGGAACCAGTGGCCTTCAGCGGCACCGGGGGCAGGCCGAGTGGGGCAGGGTAAAACTTTGCATAAAACTGAAGTGGAGCAGGAACTGAAAGTATTTTCCCCGAAATCAAATACTAAGTCTTGCAAGTTCGCCTTAAAACTGAGAAACCCGGGATATATTTGATATAACCTCTCCCCGGGTGGTACATTTCATTCAGAAGCTGTATAAGATAGTTAATTTGTGTTCCTCATTTTGTAATGTAATTATTGACGGGGAAAATTTTGTATATAAATTTTGAAGCCCTTGATAATGTGCATTGAATCAACCCAGGAAGTATGGGAAAAATTTAAAATTTTCCCTTTAAATTTTTTGGTAAAAAAACTCTGTCCCGGTTATGAGACAAATGATCGCTAGTTAGGTCAGAATGAAATAAAAAGGGAATTTTTTTGCTTTTTTTCTAAGCAATTTTACCACTATGGATTTGCATGCGTCCTAGGGCGCAGTTAACATTTTGGTATTTTTGTTCTCTTTTCTGTGACATTTAAAAGGGGTTTTAAATTTTGTCAATCTTTCAAAAATATTTACTTTTTTTACCAAATTCTGTCTGGGTGTAGGGGTATATATATATATATATATATATATATAAAAATATATATATATATTATATATTATATATATTGTGACGGAACACCCCGCCGGGGATGGCCCCCCGGCGCCCCGCACAAATGAAACCCTGGTCTTTGATCAGGGTCGTTACCCCTAAAATGTGAACACCGCTCGGGGCGTTACCACGCCGTGCGGCACCTCTGTTGCTCCGACCCCAGGCCTGTCAGGTTGTTCGTTCGTCTTGCCTGTGGGGGGAAAAAAAAAAGGGGTATTTGCAATGGATAGAATCAGGGGGATCGAATTCTAATGACCGGATGGCTCTTAAAATTAGGCATGTATTTTAAATTTTTTTCCAGAGGCACATCCAACACACTGATTAAAATAAACAAATTCAAATTATTTCTATTATAATTTAACCCTACTGGATTAACGTTCTTCCCCATCTTTCAAAAAAACAATAACCCCCCTACCTTAAATACTCAAAAATCACATCTTGCCCGTTTTATTACAATACCGGCTTTAATTTTATGAAACCTACGTCTTGGCACTAAAATGTTTTTTCAGTCTTTTTTTTTCCACTATGTTGGTCAACTAAATTTCCCCGTGTTAAGCGTTCGGCAAGAATATTTCCCCCTGTTATACCTTTTTAATCACCTTTGGGAAATATTACGACCCCCGGGTCTGTGTCCCGGGTCTCACGTTTGGCGTTTGGGGGGAACGTAACCTGGACCTCGGCCAACGCGTGACCGACCTCAACTGCTTATCGCTGCGAACGGCTGCCGCGCCCTGACGCTCGGCCCCCCCAGCTCGCTGCGCTATCGCTCGCCGGTCCGCGCTGCTCTTGGCTCGCTTGATGCCCTCCGTTCGCCCGTATAGTACAATTTTCTCCGGTCGTCCGTAGAAGGCCCTGCCTCCCGTCTTCCTTTCCCCAACCCTTCTTTGGCTGTTTGCACCAGGAATGTCGCCTCAGCCTTCCCTTTGGCGATGGGGGTGTGCGACGGATCGTATCTCGACCCCGGCGATCTCTATCAGACTGTTCGCGGTTTCTCTCAAATGTTCTGCGATTTCTATCAAACTCCGGCGCCTTTCCCGACTGCCCGGGTTTTCCCCGGAACCCTTCCCCCCTCGGAGACTGTTCCTGTTTTTCTATAAACTGCCAATCGCAGGTTTAATTTTCAGCGCTTATCCCCCCGAAATGATTGGCGACCCTCTTCGTCATTTAGCCGCGGCGACGTCAGATGATGACGTACCAACGCCCACATTCAAGTGGTAAACCCGATTTATCTTAGGCTTTTTTGCCTGGGGGTTCTGCTTCCTCGCTGGGGCTTATAAAAACCCTCAATTATATATATATATATATATATATATATATATATATATATATATATATTTAAAATTTAATTGTGTGCAGGTATATACACCCCTCATTTTCATTCATATTTCATCGAAAAATTTTTTTTAAAAAATTCTACTATTTTTAAATGTAGGAGAGTCAAATATTGTTTTTTTCCCCTTAAAAAGGTATTTTGTATTTCTTGTTGTTTTTTAAAAACCTTTCTTTTGGTTTTTTTGGGGACTCCCTAAAAAAATTATTGACTCGGGAAATATATTTTAACTTTCCCAGTTGTAAAATCATTTGTTGTGGCTTTGAAAATAATCTCCGATGAGGGAGGGGGGGGTTATTTTTGTTAAGTGGGGATAAAATCGGGGGCCCACTCTTAATTATTACGTTCCCAATGGTTTCCTCCAGGGTTTTTCCCATAGTTTGGTAAAACTCCCAAAACCCCTCCGGCAAAGCCCCCCCCGGATAAAAGGGTTCTTATTTGAATTTTTGGGTGCGTTTTTTTATTTTTGTAGATGGGGCGTTATTTTAACGAAAAAATGGACTTTTAATGCGAAGCTAAAAACATTCTTTATTTAATGAAAGTTTGCTGGTAAGTGAAATACTTTGCTGAATGTTTAATAAAAATTAATTTTTTTAAATGTTGACGAAACTTATATTTAAAACTCATCAATTTTTTAAAATGGCGCGTTTTTTACCCTTTCCCTTTGTTCCCCAAACTGTAAAAAAGGACATTTGGTTTTAAGGGGAGTGACAATAAAGTTTCGATCTGTTCTCACTAAACAACGGCTTGTTTTTTTCCTGCTTTTTTAAGTTAAAATTTTAGTTATTAATGTAATTTTTTGTATGAATTTTATTTTTTAAAAAGGCTTTAAAAAAAAACACCCAAAATTTCCCAAAAATTCTCTAAAATGGATTTTAAAACCCATTTGGCGATTTGGGCGTCTGTTTTGAAAATTTGAATTTTATATTTTTTTTTATTTTTACAACTGTTTTGAAGTTCTTTATAGAAGTCTCGGGGATTCCTTTCAAATTTTAAAAAATTGTTAAGGTTTTGATTAAACTTCGTTTTGGATTTTGAAGGACTTTTAAAAAAAGGGGTAGGTTATGTTCATTAAACCCCAAATTTTTTTGGGTCTTCCTTAAGTACAATTATAAAGAATCATTTTATCTTAATGAAATTATTCATGAAAAAGTTCTAAAATAATAAGTTAAATTTCTCAAAACATGAGTGTTTTTTTGGAAATTTTTAAAAACATAGGCAATTTTCATTTTTTTTAAAACAATTTTTCTTTAAAGGCACATTTTTTTTAAAAGTTAGAACTTATAAAACGAAATGACGCTTCAGAGGTCGTTGATAAGTCTGATTTTACAAAAAAAAAAAAATTAAAAAAATTTTTTGGCTCTTTCTACAACTACAGTTGTAAAATCATTTTTTTTAAAGGGAAACTTTAAAAATACAGAAGGGGATTTGTTTGAAAAAAAGGTTTTTTTTGGATTTGGCTATGCAAATCCCCTCGTTTACTGTGCTTTGTAAACAAGTTGAGATGTGTTTGGGGCTATTTCTATTTTTTAAAAAGTAGATCGAAGAAAATAAATTTAACTTGAACTAAAAAATTACTTCTCTCTTCAAAAAATTTTTGATCCTTTTTCGTATGTTTCATTTCGAAAAATTACCCTGTTCGTTGCTTTCAAAAAAAGTATCCCCCAAGGCTTTTCTTTTGAATTGTTTGGGTTTGGATTATATTGATTATTTCTAATCTTAAAAAAAAAAAAATTGAAAAAACTTTTTCTCATAATTTTATGAATATTTTAATTTTACATTACTACATACCTGCCGGGACACAATGCGAAATGTTTATTATCTATTTATTTATTTATTTTCGTAAAAAAAATTAAAACTGCTTATAACGTGCTATGGGAAAAGTGAATTGTGCACTTTTTCAAAATTCTTGACCCCCTACAAAAAGAATATACTACTTAAATTTTAAATTTTTTGAAAGAAGAAAAAACTCCCTTTAATAAAATCTATTTTCAAGCAAAAACACAGAAATTTTGAATTTTAAAGGGGAGAAAAAAAAAAAAAACTCCCATTAAAAAAATTATTTTAAAGGATAAATAACAATAAATTTTGAATTTTAAAAGGGAAAAAAAAACAAACAAACTCTCATTAATAAAATCTATTTTCAAATATAAATAACAAAAAATTTTTTAAATTTCTTCCTGCCGAACACAGGGAAACATAATTTAATTTTCCCCACTGAATTCTAAAAGACGTGAAAGAAAATGAAGTTACATTTATGCCCAGAAGCAAAACAAGGCCCCATCTCAGCATTTGCTCAATGGATCAGGGCCTGGACGAAAATGTCGGATGGGGTCATTGCCCGGAAGTTGTGTACAATAGTTTTTTTGGAGTTGTTTATACTCATTTACGTCAAATGGTAAATAACATTTTTTCTTTAAAATTTAAATTTATTTTTCTTGGATGCCCCAGTATAGTCTCTAATTGTAAAGAAACAGTTATCACAAAACATTTCCTTGGGATTTAAACTTTTTTTAATTTAATCGTTTAATGTCATCTGGCAAAGTGTTGAAAAATAATGTACATGTATTGTATAATTTTTGTAATGAGCTGTTGATAGTTCCCTGGTGCATATGATTTCTACGTCAGTGTAAATGACTTCGGCTTTTTCTAAAAATATATTCCCCCCCTTTGGGCCCGTCATTTTAAAAAAACCATGATTCGTAAAAAAAAAACCCGGTAATGGTAAAATTCTAGATTAATGGGGGCCATAATCACGTGGGTGGGTTTTGGTTATTATTCTCAATTCTTTTTGTAATCTAAAGTCTGGGAGCTATAAGATGTATTTCCCAGAATATTATATATCTCAGGCGGAATGAACTTTCCCAAGTATACACAACGAGCAGTATGAAGGCTGACTGTTGCAAAATTCGAAGAAAATAATAAACTTAATTTTGCAATTCATTTAAATGGACATTCCATTTAGGTTTGACTAATTAAGACCAAAAATTTTTTCCCCAAATAGTCAATGGTCCCTGTTCTTTTTCAAGGGGCAGAGAATTATTTATTTGAAAGGGAAAACTCATTAAAACTGTTTTTTTTCGTTTCTTTAAATTTGTTATTTGGGAAACCCAATTTGAAACATCTGATATTGTACTTTTTACTGTTTCTTTATTGAAAAGGATGTTCGTATCATCCGCAAAGAAACCTTTTTCCCGTTTCAATCGTGGGGGCATATCGTTTACGAAAAGTAGGAAACAGAATGGGGCCCAAAAATTGTTCCTTAGAACCCCCGGGGGTGGAAAGTGCTACGAATTTTTCATCATTCCAGAAAGGTATTTCAACTCTCTGAGATCGTTGTAAAAGTCAACATACCAATCAGAGCAATCCCCGAATTCCTTTAAAAGGAAATTTTGGGAAAAAGTAAAATGTCATGATCAATGACTAAAAAAGCGAGAATCTAAAAAAAATAAAGGTTCTTTTGACCCAATGATGAGGCGACATTTTTAAAAAAGAAAATATATTTTCTGTTGATTTTGATTTTCTAAATCCATTTAGAATGGGAAAGCGCTGTGTTTAGTGAAAAGGTTTCCATTCTCGAAAAAATCTCAAATTTTTTAAAAAAACTGATAAAAGAAAATGGGCCTAAAATTTTTTGAATTTCATTTTTGTTCCCTTTTTTTTGGCGGTTTAAATTAGCTGTTTTGAAAATATCTGGAAACTTCAGTGCATAAAATGCTTAAATATTGTGTTAACGT
Organism: Teleogryllus oceanicus; assembly: GCA_964035755.1. Lineage (NCBI taxonomy): Eukaryota > Metazoa > Arthropoda > Insecta > Orthoptera > Gryllidae > Teleogryllus > Teleogryllus oceanicus. The sequence goes on from CAXIVR010000001.1 coordinate 150,745,783, forward strand.
TGTATAATGGCATACGAAATGTCTTTAACAAAACCCGGGAATTATCTAATCCGGACGAATATTTATTTTTTTTTTACCGATTATTTTGAAATTTCATGGAAGAATTTCGGAAACGAACATTGTGTCTAAAATTTTTGGTGAACTGTCTTTTTTGAATTTTGTGCCTAAGCCCTTAGTGAGATCCCCAAATTCTCAAAAAGTTTTGGGTTAAAAATTAGCCACTGTTGCCGGATTGTTCTCTTCTATTGTTATATTTTAAAACAACATTCTGTACGGGATTTTATGTTGATTTGGTAGTATTTTTATAATATCCCACATTGTTTTTGTTTTTTATTTGGTTCAAAATATTTTACCCTTTTTTCATGTTTTTGGCCTGCCTTATGACTTTTCATTTTTTTTTTTTTTTAAAAGTGAAAGAAATCTTAAATCATGACGTTTGAAATGAAGAAACAATTCCTTTTTTAAAGATGTCCTAATCCTTGTGTTATCAAAGAATTCTTTCCAAAAAAATTTTTTTTCAAGAAAAAAGTTTTAAAAATGAAATGAAAAGTTAAAAAAAAAGAGTTAGATTGTTCGTTTGTATCACATTTGTAAACCTTTTCCCCATATCCCATCAAGTAAGCAATAATTTTTTTTACTTTTTTAAACAATCTAGTCTCGTGTATTTTTTATTGCGTCAATGACCCATTTCTTATAATGATAAAATTCTGCATCGTGGTACTGTATTTTAAAATTTTTGTTTCCTTCATATCAATAGTAGTTTTGTTAATTAAAATTTGATGTTCCTTGATCAATGTTGTTGACCCTTGGGTACTTTAAATTTAGCGTCTAAATTAAAGGAATTAATTAAATTGAGAAACTTTTCTTTCTCGCAAGATTCGACCAGAAAATCAATGTTAAAATCCCGCATACAACAATGGATTAAAAAGAGCGATTTATGACTTTGTTAAGTGTTACCCCGGGTTTTCTAAAACAAAATATAATCAGCAGTTCTCTTTTTAAAGCTTAAATCAATGTATTTATTTTTAGTGAAGTAAGATGAAAAAGAAATTTCGAAAATATTTTCAAGGGACAATTTAATTCCGCCGGGGGATAAATCAATTTATTTCTAACGTAAAAAAGGAAACCCCCCAACTTTAGGCCCTTTATGGATTCTCTCTCTCTTTTAAAAAAATTGAGGAAAAATTTTGGGAAATTTTGGGAAAAAATGCAAATTTAATTGGAGAAAACCAATTTCTGTAAAAAAAAGAACGTCTTTTGTTGATCCTCTTAGAGCTGCCTCGATAAACTCAGTTTTATTTAAAAAGGGATTGAACATTATGGTGGAGAATGTTTATTTTTTAATACCTACACAAATTTTTTCTGCCTCATCTGACTGATTGCTTTTATTTACCCCTTTTTTACCTCAGTGCGTGGTCGAAGGTTGTAGTTTTCCCGCGTGACAGGTTGTGAGGAAGATGGGGCATCGGATGTGACTTGGTGGGAAGGGAGAAACAAAATGGTTCAGGAAGAAACCGGGGTTCGAAATAAGGGGGGCAACAGGGTTTGAAATATTTAAAGTTCATTTTTGACCAGCAACAATAATATCAATGAAACCGGCACAATGATAATGCAATGTGAAATTTTTTCATTTGTTGAATTGACTGGAATCATTGGGGCTGTGTTTCATTTAGTTGTATTTTTATTTAACGTTATTTAACGAGTGTGACGTACTATGGAAGAAACGTACTCGGGGGTATAATACTCTGTTCCGTAATATTATCGTAAAATCTTATCCCTCCCAAACCCCAATTTAAATTTTGACTTCTAATGCAAATGGAAACGAAACGTTTTTCATCGATTAGAAAAGACAATTTGCGGAAAATTTTTCGTTAAAAATGTATAGATCATTTACATTATATGTTCAGACAAAGATTAATGTGTAATTCGTATTAAAACGGATTTTAGAAATATTCAATCCCATTTTTTAAATTGAATATTTTTTTCGGTATATTTGCATTGGACAACGCTATCAATATCTTTATTTATTAATTTTTTATTATTTTTTCTTACATACCTCATACGCGAATTACGCCTCTTGCAATATTTGGCAAAAAAACCCTTTTGGTTATGTTCTGAATACACTGCATACGTTATAAAAAAAAATTTAATATAAAATATATTTAAAATTTTAATAAAAAATTTTTTTTTAAACCTTTTAAATTTTTCGCCCCAAATGTTCTACGATATGTAATGATTTTTAAAAAAATTAAGATTTTTTTTGGAAGAAATTGTGGATTAAATAATTGTAACCATTATTAAAGGGGGGTACGTCGGTTTTGCACCCTAGTTTAATAATAGGGTAGCAAAGAAATTTTTCTTTTCAAAGTTTCAATTTCCCCCCTCCATTTCCTGTCCAATGGATTGGAACACCCCAAAACCCCCCCAAATCCCTTCTTTTTTGGGGAATGTTAAAATTGCATGAAAAGCAGTTTTAATTGCTGCATTTGTTTTTTTAAAAGTCTTATTTTTCTCACTAATCGTCTACGATTTGTAAGTTTACGAATTAACTGAGATGCACCCACAAACTCTAGAAAGGAAGTATCTTGGTATAAAAATTTACGTAATCGTTGAAAAAACGAAAAAGCACGAGCGATTTTAACACCCTAATTTAAATTATTTCTGAAAACCCCGCTGCAGGGACATTCTGGGGGAAAGTAGCATACGTCGGCGCGCCCAAATCAATACGTAAACAGCTTTGAAGGTGCAGGGCACATAATGAAAAAACATTATGGCGATTAACAATAAGAGAATGAAAAAATTTTTCAACTTTTTAAATTGAATATCGGTCCTCCTTTTGCTTTATTTTCTGCGGGGGGGCATGTTCTTGCAGAATATGTGAACCATTAAATTTTGGGGAGAAGGGGGGACTAATCTGTCGAAAAAAACGATACGGTCTTGCATTATTAAATCCCAAAATCGCTTTATTGGTTGATTATCATTATACTTTATTTTATTTTATTTAATAGGTTTATTACAGACAAATGAAAAAATTGATGCAATGGGCTGGGCCCGAAGCCTTAAAAATTACAATACCACATTCTCCCGCGTTCTGACCTTTGAATTCTGGTATTCCCCCCAAATGTTCCCCTTTCCCCATCAAAGCCGCAAAAAGGACCAAAGGTAAACTGGGGAAAAAAAACCAAGGGGGAAAAACCGGTCGAAGCCAGTACATGCTAATCTACCCGGGTTTTAAACTATTGTTTATTTGGCGCGTGCGTCCATTCTCCCCGCCCAGTTTTTGGGCCCTTTCCCCGCACCTGAAAACAAACCCGGGAAAATCTCCCCACCAACCCTCTGCCCTCTTTCATTCCACTTCCTTCCCCCCGAATGTGTTTTTTTTTCCGTTTCCTTTTATTTTATTTTAATTTAATTTAAATTTATTTAATTTTTTAAAAATTTTAATTTTAATTTAAATTTTTTTTTTTTAAATTTTTTTTTTTTGACTTTTATCTACTTATTAACAATTGTACAACATATAACTTTTTTTTTTTTTTTAAAACCCAACAAAATTTTTGCTAATTTATGTTAGTTTATTGATTTTTATTTATTTCTCCCCAGTCTGGCCCTCTCCCAGTCTGTTTTCCCTCCCCCTTTTAGTTTCTCTAATTTTGGGCCTTTCCCAAAAATTTCTAATTCTTTCATAAAGTTAATTTTTTTATCACCTAGAATGTTTGGGAGCGTTACGTTCCAAAATTTGGAAAGTATTTCCCTATCCTTTTTCCTCCCCAAGTTTCGGTCCCTGAAATTTAAAAAGGAGGGGGGGGGGGGTGGATGCAACGTAGATTAAAGGACTCTAATGGTAATGGCATCTGTGTGCTTTGCGGTGATAGGGAAAGACTGGATCCATATCCTTTTAATTTTTTACTTTTATTTTAGAGAGAGTTTTCGTATTTGAGAATGAGACAGAAATCATAGTGCTTAAAAACTAGGAGTTATAGAATGGCACAGGCTGTCCGGGGCCCCAAAACCTTTTAGGGAAAACGTTTTTGCGATTTTCCCCAAACCTTCTTCAATTTTGCTTATCGGCAAAAACAAATTTTTGTCACATTTTCTCAATTTCTGGCCTAATAATAAATTAAAATGTTCTAAGAATGAAAAGAACAGTCCAAAGGAAATTTTTTTGAAAATTGAAGATTTCTCATGATGAAAAAAAAGATTATGTTGTTTCTGAGCCTATTCAATTCAGTCAATGAGCTTCACACCAGTTTTGCGATACAATTTTGAAATTTTAAATGTAGCTATAACAAAATTTCTCTTGCTAAAGTTATTGGAAAATATATAATTTTTTTTAATATTATTGATTTTAACTCCCCTCGTTTTTTTTTGGTTGGATCAGTGTTGAAAATTGCTAGAGTTTTCAAGATACTTATTTTCACAAACTGCAATAATGTAAAAGTAAAAAGGGGGTCAATGTTCATACTAACGGCGTGAGTTTAAAAAAATACACGCTTAATTTTTAAAAAATCAAAGAATAAAACAAAATTCTTAAGTTTATACGGTCTTTTGAACTGAAAAAGTTTAATGAATGAATTTGTGTCTTTTGGAAAATCTCTTTCAAAATGTCTAAAAATGGAGAAATTTTGACTTTTGCATAAAGTAGTAATAAAAGATTTCTTCGGGCTGATGGGCCGTGGCCCAGGCATTTTCCAGACGTTTCGTCCCAAACTACGGCAGCATCCTCAGTGGCGATGTGGTCTCAAAAAAAACAATCCTTCTTAAAGGGTTTCCCCCTGACGACAGAAGTGCCGAAAATAAACTTGTAGTTTGTGAACGCACAAAAGTGCAATCACGTTCACGCTACTGCGGTGCACCTTTTATCCAGGGGATCTATCCCAATCCTGCAACATGACAGAAAAACGATAAAAAAAGTTTTTCCCAACCGCCGCGCGCTTTGGGTTTTTTCAAATCTCATTTCGCTGTTTCATTCTCCCCGGAAACTGTTGGTCGTTATACCCCCCGTTTGCGGGTTTTTAAAAACGACCTCAAAATGGGGGTTTTTGGATTTTTTTCAAAAAATTTTGCTAAAATTTTTAAATGGTTTGCGTGGCATTGAAATGTCGCGATGGAAGTCTCTTAAAAAGGGTGTACCGGGGCGCGGGGGCGGCCCGGCTTTTTTGGACTATTTGCTTTTATTTGATAACTATCGCTGCAATTGCAAAACTGGGGCATGCGTAGTCCTTTTGGGGCCCCTAATAACTGTTTTATAAAGCGTGACTTTTCCCTTGACAGTTTGTTTTGCTTTGAAATAAGCATCGCAAGGGGCCTCGGTCTGCCCGCTTTCTTCTGCACGTTTTCAATTGCATTTTAAAAAAGTGAGTGATTTGTCTAATGTCCCCCAAAATATTTACATTTTTGGCCCAGTTAATTACGTCTCCACATAGCGCGGCCCCTTTCGCTGCGTGAATTTTGTCCCCCGTTGAATAGCACGGCTGTGCTTTTACCCCTTGACTTTGACCCGCTACAGCTTGCCCTCCTGGATCCGTGAAATGCTGATAAAAATACTTTAGAAGCTCGTACGACGGGGTTGCCGTATCGTCGGCGTAAAAAGGGAGTTCCGTCAGGGTGCGGGGAATATCACGCACATAGGCTGAAGAGCGTGGGAACAAACACGCCCCCTTGGCACTCCGGCCCGTATGGCGCGGCGGGGTTTAGCATTCAAGCTTTCCAAACGTTCTGTTTCAAAAAAATGGACAAGGTGTTTAGGTAACTAAAAAGGTTCAGGTGTGGCGTTTTGAAAAGGGGGACCGACGTGCCAAACCTTTCAAATGCGCTGGCCGTCGGAACACTCCGCCTGTAATCGGCTCTCGAATTGCGTCTGATCGGTCTGAAATTTCCCCGCAAAAGCGTGCGTCGTGTTCCCCCAAAAACCCAAAACTCCCCTTATTCTTATTGCATTTTTGAAACAAATTTAAATTTTTTTAAAATTTTTTTTCGATTTTCCGAGTGTGTTTAGTAGGCTTACCTGTACGACTCGGGAAATTTTCGGGTTTTTCCCCGGTTTTTTGCAAAGTTATAACATGTGCGTGTTTCCTGCTCGGAAAATGCTGAAACATAATTATTAAATTTAAAAAGGGGCAACCAAAAACACTAGGGCTTGCTGGGGCCCTTTTTCCCAGGACGTCTTGAGATGCCGTCTGGGCCGGAGCAGTTTTCAGCTCTGCGATGGGCTTTCTTCGCCCATAATGAAACTCGGCTCGTCGGCGGGCGCGTCAGTGCCGCCATCCCTTTTGTTGCACTTCGCAACGTGCATATTGGCGCGCTTCCTCGACCGGCTGAAACTGAGATTCTAAAACTTGGAAAGGGTTCCCCCGCCTTTCGACTCGGTATTCTCCTGTGCTGGTTTAAGGGCGGCACTGTAACAGGTTTCCGGGAAAAGCATGCGTGTAATTTTCCATAGTGAATTATCCTCAGGTTTGGGGCCCGAAATAAATTTTCCCCTTCTGATTGGGGAATTCCTCTCGATTTCAACACGCTTCAATCGGTTCAGCTCTCCTTATAAACGGGCTCCGCGTGCTCTGCCTCTGCCCCTCTTTTTCCTGTGGATTAGGACAAGAAATGGTGTTAGTGGCTGCTCCTTCTTATAGGAACGTTGCTTCTCAGCTGCCGCGTTGGGCTGCCTCACAGTTTGGCGAATTTAGTTGCTCTGCTTCAATCGCGGACCTGAAAGAGCGACGCGCCCGGGATCCCTGTGCAGCTCCATCTAAAATGTTGCCAATTGTGCCCCTTCTGCGTCGTAGGTGCGTAGACGAGTCGCGCCCCCCCGCCTCATCTCCGCCAGCACGGGAAGTGGTCTGGGGAAAGTTCGTATATTGTGTTTTGGGGGGGTAATAAAGTTTATGGCACAACGCGATGTCAAAACTCAGGCTTGCCCTTGTCGTGTGGGATAAAGGTGGGTGTAGGGGGGCGAAAATTTCGCGGCCGTTCGCATCAGCAGCTGCCGCTTACGGCCGCGGGCAGGTGATGCGGAGCTCCAGGCCGTGTGTTTGGTTTCGCCAGCCCTTGTTGGAAGTGTTTGCCTCAACAAATTTCCCAATATCTGCGCTTAGGGCGCCGTTTCCGCGGGCAGTCAGGACAGCGTAGGTTGACAAGGCGGGGGCCCCGCGCTCCGTCTCCCGAAACCAGTGGCCTCAGCGTGCTGCGCTGCGGTAAAACTGCATAATGATTTTGCTGCGTCTTATTAGTATAGCAGTTCCGCCTCCGATGTAGGTTTGTCGTGTTTGCTGGGGTGCTGCTCTTTTCCTGAGCAGATGAAGCCTGGAATAGATAGAAAGATCGGGTCAGCCATTTTTCACCCAGCATCATTATGAAATGTTATGCCGAGCGAAAACTAAGTTCTGACTGTTTGGTGCTGGCTGATCCTTGCGTTCAAAATGCAACGGTGCAGCTATTCCTGTAAAGGAGAAATGCCATTATTTGGGTGCGGGGTGGAGTGTGGGAGGACGGGGAGGCGTGCTTCCTCCATCCCCCGCCCCGCGCCGCCGTCATCTCGTGGTGCGCAAGTAATTGCGCCTCCATTAGTAGACCGCCGGCCACTCAGCTGGGTCGCGGCTGGTGATGGCTCGCAGGGCGCCTGCGTTACCCCCCCCGGCCGATCCGTTCCGGACGAGATCGTAAACCGCGGGGCATCCGCCCTCCCCATTTTCTGGGGGGAACGGGGGTCGTCTCCGCTGCCCGTTTCCCGCTCCCCACGCGGCAAAACGCTCCTCGCGGGCCGCGACGGCGGCCGCCGGTACGCTCCCGGGCGTGGTGGGGACGTTGCGCCAGGGGTCGGAGTTCGTCCGCTCCTGGCGTCGCTGCCCGCTGGGCGCGTGGGCGTTCGCGTCTCTGCGAACGCTGGCCCCGGGTGGCTGCGGTGCTGGCTGCGGCGGGGCGTGAGGTGCGGGGGCCCGGAGGTTCGCGCCCCCGTGGGGAGAACGCGACGCCTCCGACTGCGTTGGGCCACTCGCCTCCTGATGTGGGCGCGTCGCTGGCGGTCCCGCGCGCCGCTCGTCCCGCTGCTGCTGGCGGCTTGCCCTGAAACGACCGCCTTACTCGGGGCATCCGTATTTTGCGCCGTGGTTGTCCCCGGGAGCAGTTGCAGCCGCTCCTCCCTGGTTTGGCCCCAACGGGGCACTGCGCGTCGGGGGGTTTTCCCCCCTTCCTGCAGCGCGTGCCTTGATTTCGTGCCGTGCCCGAAACCCGGTTTGGGGCCCTGCGTGGGCCCCGCGGGGTGGCCAAACACCCCCCACGGCGGGGGCCCCCGTATCGCTCTCCTCGGGCGGTGACCTCCGTGTCGGCAATGGCGATGACCAGCGGGGCCGGGCCCCCGTCGCCCCGGCCGCTGGGGGGTCACCCCGCCCCTGAAACCCAATGCGTTCCGGTTATCTTGGAGCTCTGGAACGAGTTCCCAGAGGATGCCGGGAAAACCTGGATTTCTTTTTCCTGTGGGACGTTGGTCCACGCTCCTCAGGGCCCCGCCCTCCCGGTGCGCCTCGGGTCTGCGCGCCCCCTCGGCGTCGCCGGCCACCTCTGCGGTGACCGCGGCGTCGCCGCCCCGCCGTAAGCCCTCGGGACCCCAAGATGTCGGCCCCCCCTACGAAAGATGGGGTGGGGGGCCCGGGCGGTGAGACATGAACTCGCCATCCTCTCTTCTGCTGCTGCGGGGGGGTGCGGCGTCGGCGTCGTGGCGGCCGCTGTGGCGGGCGGCGGCGTGGTGATGGCGGCGGCGTCCGCGGCGGGGGGCCCCTGGCAGTGGCGGGCTGCGGCGGGCTGCGCGGCGGCCGTGTAGACCCCCCCTTTCCCTGCACCCGCTGGTTCTTTTCCGGGAGCAAAAGGGCACGTTTACCCAAATGCGCTCAGTTGAGGGAACCGTTCCCCCTTTTCCCCGGCTCCCCCCCGGTCTTACGCCCGCTCGTCCTTCGCGCGCACCTCCCCCCCCCGTGCGGGGTTTGGAACATGTCGACGCGGCCAACCCCTGACGACGACATCGTTTTTTAAAAAGCCCTAGAAGGGTTTTTTGTAATCCAAAAAAGGGCTTTTTTATCAAAACGCCCTTAGAAGGCAACACGGTTTTTTGCTCCCCCCTAAAAAGGGGCTGTTTGTTCCCAGCCTCGGTCCCACGGCGGGCGGGCGCTCCGGGTGCGTCGCTCTCCTCGGCTGCCGGCGCGGGGAAAAAGCGGACTGTGGGGGGGGCGGCTCTGATTGGCTCGGGCCGGGGTGACGGGGGGGGGAACGCTCACTGTGTACGTGACTGTTGTCATGTTCCGCGTCCCTCGCCCTGCCCGTCTTTGTCTTTCATTGGGTTTTTGCTTTGGCGGATTCGGGGATCAAATCAATTGATTTTCATTGCCTCCTCCTTTCTATTAAATTCTGGGGATGTTTGTAATTTCAATGGCTTCCGTTTAATCGTGCCTGGTAGTGAGCTTGGGGGCTAAAACATCCCCGTCTTCGAAACTTATGTAGTGTTCACGGCCAGAAAGCGTGTTCGGCTACTCTGATTTTCAGTGTAGCCAAAAACAGTTACTTTTGTGTTCGGGGAGCCTGGTGTTGATGCTCCGTTGGGTGCCAATGTATCAGCGCCACAGGGAACATGATTCTTAAAACCCCTGCTGTATAATGGATCTCTTCTGTGGGGGATCGGAAAAATTTCGAAGCTGTAAGTGGGCTTGAAAATGGCCCAAAAGTTTTTTCCCAGCACTTTCCTTTTACAGTCCGTGATGTTCTTCAAAGGTAGGCTTACTTTCAGTGTTTGGGGAAATTTTTTTCCTGCGTGAAGTTTTCTTTGGATAAGTGCTCTCTTAACTTCCTGCAGGTATCCGTTGGCCTCAAAGCTCTGTTTAGGTGACAATTCCCGGAAAACGATTTTCCTATCCTTGTTTCGTTAACCCGAGTTTTCATCATGGCCCCTTCTGACTTGCGTGGTGATTGGACATTTTGTTGAGGTGTCTATTGTGGGGTTGGTTTCGTAAAAGGGGTCCCCGTAAATTTTTGCATTCGTAACAATACATCAAAAAGGGCCCCCTTGTCATCCCCTCCTTTTCATTTGAACGAAACGAGGGTGGACCCTGTTGGATGGTCGGGGAAATCGTTGATTTTCCCGTGCCCCCGACAAAGTGTCGTCCATATCAAAAAACGCGGTTTAAGAGGGGCAGTGTTCACCCGTGTTTCAAAACTCTCCTGATAAGTTGGCGACGACCGGGCTAACATTTGCGCCCCCTCATTTTTTTCATAAAATTCTCCATTCCACAGGAAGTAGGGGGGTGAGAAAATGTTTTAACAAAGCTGTAAATCATCTGAAAAAATCTGCGTAATGTCATATTTCATTCACCTACCATCGTGAAAGGGGAGCCACATCAAAGCTGATGAGGGGAAACCTCAGGCTGCAAAGTAAGGATTTCAGTTTCTAATGGTGCATTGAATCTCTTATGATGTGTTGGTTTGACCCGTGTGCGTTTCAAAATGTTGCAGAGATATTTGGAACCCTGTCAAAACCAATAGCGCTGACCCCAAGGGCAACGTCCTCTGGTTTATTGGGATTCCCCCGAGCTATACGGACTTCCCAAATCCACAAACTAGGGTCCGTTACGTTCCCGGGGTTCATTTCTCGAAGACCCACCTTGTATTGACAATGATCTCTTTGATTATGTAAAAATTTTAAAAGTATGGTATATATTGTCTTGCATTCTTGCTTTTTTTGGGCTAAACGTGTATCGGTTATCTAAATTTCGGGTCAATGCCAGACCAATTCCTCAGGCGTCGATTTTTTGGTGACGGGGAAAAAAAAATTTACTTATCTCCGGATTGAAGAATTTTTCAGGCTATGGTAAAAATAATAATTTTTATTATAAATAAAATATGTCAAACTGAAAAAAATCCAAACTGTTCATTTTCATTTCGATATAGACTTTTTTAGTTGTTTTTTTTAAACTGTAGGGAAAGAGCTCTAAAATTCTTATATTATATATAGAAAATAAATCAACTAGAATGAATGAAAATAATTAAAAATTCTGATTCAATTCACAATTTGCTTTTATTACAATTTTTTGATCATTCACCATGTCCCCAGTTCCTTTCCCTTTTAAATTTTATATTATTATTGGGGAAAAAAATAAAACTGTTATTCAAACAACTTGACCCATTGTAAAAAATGAATGAGGTTTAGGACTTGATAAGCTAAAACATTTTAACAAATGTTTTGTCAGACTTTAAAAAGCATTTCCATTATATGAACTATACAAAATGGGAAAAAGGGAAAAAAATAGGGCCACATAAATAATAAGGCCAAAGAAACGTGTCAAAGCGGCCGGGGCGGGGCCGGATCCTATCGGGTGAAAAGATCACCCCATCTCACACGATAAGCATGCACAACACTTCGGGACTAATGCAAAACGTTGACCTGCCCCGTTACATCAAAATATCCCGGGAGAATACAAAAATAAATTTGAATTTTATTTTCCAAAGGAAAATACATTCAAAAACAAGCATATCATATTTGAACTTCCTTTGGTGTTTTATGGGAAAGGGGGTTTTTTGACCATTTTCAAAAACAAGGAAAATTTGATGTCACTTCAAAAAAAAACCTATGAAGCCACATATTTGTCCCAAACACACACAGTGTTTGAGCGTTTTCTTTTTTGTGTCTTGTTTTTTGTTATTGTTTCGCGGAAAAGGTTAAAATGCCAAAGGGGAAATGTGGGTCCTGGGTGAAAACATTCTTAATGAAAATTATTACATATATGTTGCCCCCTTTCGACGCTAAATTTTTAAAGAACTACACGCGTGGGGTGTCACTACATTTTTTGATTTTATTTTTTGTTATTTATTCAAAAAAAAGTAAAAATTTATGTGACATGGCGAGAATTCCTCTGCCGTTTCTTCGTTTCAGAATTTCTACCTAACATTTTGATTATAAATAGTTTAAAAATGAATAAAATTTTTAAAAAAAAAACGAAAAAAAAAAAAATTAAATTTAAAAAAACGCGAGATTAGTAACATTTAAAAAAATAGACAACTTCGTTCCCAATTTTAAAAAATTATTTTAAAATAAAAAGAACTGCTGTTTGATTTTTCATTGCTAACAAAAAATATCTCACCCTCAGCTCTCTCTTACCCTACAAGCGAAAGGAGAGTTAAATAAAAGTTTATAATAATCATTAGTGTTTGATGGGTAAACAATATTTCATGGTTTACTTTTTAACTATTTAAAATTTTTTTGTTTTTAAATTTTGATTTAAGGTCTGTTTTTTTCAAATAAAATTCAATTTTTTTTAAAAAAAACTTTAATTTTAATATTAAGCCATCAATTTAAAATATTTTAAATGATTTTCGTTAAATTCAATTTTTTCCAGCTTGTAGGTGGAACAAAGATATGAAAATGATGGGCCCCTGTCAAATCCGTCTTCTAATAATCAAAAATGGGAAAAATAACTTTTCCTGGGGGACACTGGACCTTTACACTCGAAAGATGGCGAAACTTAGAATGTCGTGTCAGTCGTCCGGGAAAAAAAATACAAATTAATATAATACTTTTTTTAATACGAAAAAAAACTTTAAAGAAAACAATAAATTATCAAAATACAATAAACAATAAAAAAAACTCACACATCTAAAGAAATCTCAAAATGAAATAATCTGCAATTACATTCTTTTTTTGGATCTTTGGTAATAAAACGGGTATACAGTAATATAATTCAACTAATTGCTTTGTTGATAAAATTTAGTTTTACGTAGAACACAAAATATTGCAAAATAGTGATAGAAAGATGTATATAACAGGTTGGTTCTTTCCAGGGGTAAAAGTATTTCTTCTGAAGATTTTATCTTCAGCATAGTACATCTGTCAGATTTTAGGTTCAGCTGGAATAACATAGCTGGTTGCCTTTGAAAGGCCTCTTGATTTTGGAGGGTTTTGGCCCCATACCATAGTGAGGATCGAACTTTTGTATCTGTTAAACGTCTATTGCAAGATCCCCGGAAAATTTTCTAGCGTAATTTTGGTAAAAGGGGAAAATGTTTATTTCGACTAAGCCTCTTTCCCAAGTAGACCTTTGAAAAGGGAAATTTTCCCCACAATGCACCATGTATTTCTTTTAACTGTTTGGGGTCATCGGATGCCATGGGTATAACTGTTTAACCTTCCCCTTTATTGGGCGCCCGAATCGACGGAATTTTAAATGTATTATGCATTTTGGAACGGTCACTGAATCAGCCTTTGTAAAAGCCAATCGTCCGGGGACTTCCCCTTTTCGGCGACCCGGGAAAAATTTTCGACAGGCGCTGCCTGCGGTTCGGCGCGATCCTCGCCACCCCGGCGCCAGGGGCCCCATAAACACCCCCGACCTGCACTCGTCCCAGAGAGGGTGCCTCTTAGCCGATGTTTATCAAAGCAATAACTTTCAAAATTCAAAATCTGACGTTCCCCACGGCCCCGCGTGGGGGAAAAGAACGAATATTTTTTTCTTGGAAATTTCCCGAGATCCCCGCATGGTGATTTGGGGGAGAGAAATTTAGAACGTATTCCCTGACCAATTAAATTATAGGAACAGAGGAGGGCGTTTTTTTTTGAAGGGGGAACTCGGGGGGGAGGAGGCGATCTGCGGCGCTGGGGAAACGCGAGGAAATTGGAAAAAAACGTCAAAATGATAGGACGTATTGTGGTAGAAAAAAAGCACCACGGGTCCAAGTGGACCGGGGTTCTGGGAATGGGGCTGACCGGGGGATTTCTGTGCTAAGATTGTAAGGGACAGTAGCGTCTTTCAACCGCGGTGAAAAACTGGGAGCGTTCCGTTAATCCGACGTAATCGCGAAGCGTACATTTTTATCGGGCCAGTCACCCCATGTGTTTTCGGCCCTCTGCTTCTGTTTGGGGGGGGTATTCCGAAGTATTTGTGAATGAGCGGAGGAAGTCGACTCAAGACGGGGGGCTACCGTTGCCTGCCGGGAAAATTCCCCCATCAGCTGTCTCCAACGCCTAAAAGGGCCATTGACCTGCAAGCCTGCGGGCTTCCCTCAGCTGTCTCCAGACGCCCCAGAGGGGCCCTTGACCCGCCTGCCGACCCTTCCAGCAGCCTGCAGAGATCAACTCCAAAACACTAATTGTATCCTAGACCACCCAATTGGGTATATAACCCGGTTTCTCTTAAGCAGACTTGTAACATTTTTAAATTTTTTTTTTTGTGTTAATGTCAGCGAGGGCCCCCAGGGAAATTTTGTTTAATTTTTGTTTAAAAGTTGAGGGTCAACGGGGAGGGTGATATAATTTCTTCCCCCGTTTCCTTTTTGTTGTCATGTAACCCCGGGTTTTTGGGCCGAAATAAACCTATCTTAAATTCTAATTTTACAACATCCCCTCCTCCACCCTTTCAATTTATAGTACTTAAAAGAACCGATCGGGAAATGCCGTTGACGATATTCGACATTTCCTATTTTATTATGTCCACAAGATATGGTTTCCCAAAATCACTTTGAAGCGATATATTAGTGTAAAATCAATGCTGGGAATTTCTTATCTAGTTCTGGGTCCATGAAAAAACCCTTTTACTAGTATTACCTCATTAATTCAACCCCTTAGTACATCTACAATTAAACCCCTTTTTTTTTCAAGTTCTCTTGGTTTTGCTTTCTCTGCTTCACTTGCTTTTTTATTTTATCTCATTTCCATTTTTAACAGGGTTTATATGAAATATGTAACAAGCTTTCAAATAGGCGTTCCCGGGAAAATCGATAATCCAAAATTTAATGTTTCTGGTTTAACTTGTATTTTGACATAAATTTTGAAATCTTTCTTGTTGAAACAAACATAACATCTCATTTGGAAGTTGTTTGAGTGCAGCATTACATACTTTAGCATCGATCATGGTGAGCATCAGAGTGTTTGACTGAGAACAATTTGTCTGCCAATGTCACTTTCGTTTTGCACAAATTCTTTGGGTTTTCACATGTGTTTTTTCATTTGTTTTGTCCTGGATTCTTTCAAATTTTTTTTCTGATGGAGGCAATAACTGGCAAAAGGATTTTTTATTTTTCCCGATCAACCTCTTATTTGTGCTCAAAATTTGTCAAATGGAACAAAAAACTCTGAAATATGTGCATCAGAATCAATCATTCAGGGAAATTTTTACTTATATTGTGTCTGTTGTGAACCATCACAGCCCCCCTTAAAATTAACATTAATATAACATTTTTTTCTCTTAAAGTTTGCAACCCCTTCTACATGCATCAACAATCGGGAAAGATGATAAAACAAATTTTGTAAATCTTCATTGCAAAAATTCTTTGGGTTTTTACCAAAGAAAAAAAAATCATCTTCTCAAATATCAACATTAAAATAGTCGGCTTTCGAGGGTTTTCATCGTCAGTCTAAAAATACAGAAAAATACAAAAATATAAATAAATACACAAAAAGGAAACAAATTAATTAAAATTTCAATTGATAGATAACTCTAAAATATTTAATTTTCAGATAGATAAAATTTAAAAACGGGAAGGGGGGTGCAACGGAGGATTAGTAGCATTCAAATTAAACAAAAATCAATACAGAAAGACACATTGAATGATTGCAAAAAATTAAAAGGGAAAATATAGTAGATAAAAATTTTAAAAAATTTAAATTTCGGGGGGGAGGGGGGAAGAATTATCCCATACAAGCATTTAAATTTCAGATTATAAATGTTTGTGAAAAAAAATTTCATTCTCACATTCAAAGAAAAACAAAATTTGTGTATTTATTTTATTTTTTTATCTTTCTGTATTCTGTAGACTGACGATGACGGGAAATCGAAAGAACTATCTTAATAAAGCTGATATGTTGCGAATGACTTCTTTTTTTTCTTCTTAAATCGATTGCAGCACAATATTCAGTCGCATGATACGATTCTTTATCTGGATAACAATCATTTTTTCCTTCCAAGTATACTATAACAAGGATGTATTTCCTCAGCTTCAACAAACAATAGTGCACTGAAAGTCGTTAGTTTGTTTTCCCACCCCCTAAACTAACAGAATATCTTTCTTGTATTTTAGCTCGTTTAGAAAGAAATGTGATTTCCAACATTTTGAACGTCTTTTTTCCCCTTTAAAACCTAATGTCACCCCGGGAGCATAATTAATATTTCTAATCTGTCCCTGTCTAAATCTTCCCTTCATCTTCTCTTGCTTCTCTCCTCAAATTTTCAAATATTTTTTTTGGTCTGCCGGGCGTTATACTTTAGGTATTTCTGTGCCATTGAGCCAATCACATTCTTTTAACAAACATCTTCTTTCTTATGTCAGACCCCCTTCGGGTTTATATCAGATTTAAAATATGAAAATTTATACTTTATTTCCTTTATTTGTTTGTCAGAATAGTTTCTTTGCGTAACAAATAATTCTCTTAAATTCAATTTTTCGTTCATATTTTTTAATTTTTTTTGCTGCATCATGTTAAATAACTTTCTTCAGTAAATACGTTGATGCCCCAATGTCCTAAAACAAATTTGGAAAATTAAAAATAAATAAACTTATGTAAAAAAACCGTAAATCGCATTCTACATAATTGGCCATTTATCGTCAAAACCCGCAATCCGGGTTTAATTTTTTCTAATTTTAAAAAAGAAAAATAACCCTTCCATTGCACCAAAAAATTTTAACCCGGAAACTCCAGAAAGTTTCCTTTTGCTCATTAATTAAAATTTCTTCGTTAAAACTTGAAAATCTCTATCTCAATAAAATAATTAAAATCTTTCGAAACTAAAATAAAGTGTACACCACCTGCTTCATCGTCTCCATGGTCTTCCTCAAAAAAGAAAAGCATGACGCAATTCACTGTGGACTGAACCCGCGGGAACAGAACGAACAGGCGCACTTCCCAAGTGGACAAGTTCCCCGAAAGTTGCACCTGCCGTTAAAATTTGTCGCTGTTTTCCCTGACCTTTTTGCTTTACAATGATATTTCTTATTTGTCTGGAATGAAATTTGTTTTACTTTTTGGGCCCTGAAATTTGGGCAAATCCCACCGTGCGTCGGCTATGGGGGTTTCCCCCTTTCCCGGACTCTCCCCCCAGCGGGCCCCCCCCCCCGGGACAACTTCTCCCGACCGGGCTCCCGGAATATGTGGTAGTTAGTGCATGTTGTGTAAGGGGTGTAAGGGGGAGGATGGGGGAAGAAGACGGGGAAAGATCGCGCGCGGTCCTGGCCCGTTTTGGTAGGGGACTGCTCCGGCATTCGCCTGGTGATCATCGGAGGAACCACGGAAACTACCGTCTGGGCAGGCGGCCGCTGAATTCTCCTCGGCGGGGACTGAAATTTGCTGCTGAAAACTGTGTCGAAAATCCTGCCGCCATGGACTCGAACCTGAACTTCCCGGGCAGAGGCGCTGCAGTGCATCAGTTGATGACTGAGCTCCCCTCCGAAAAGATTGAATGAGACCACGTGGACTACAAAATGACACATTTTATTTCCCCCAAAAGTTTTAACTCGGATTTCCCTTCATTGAATCGGACAAGCTGAGAAATTGTTACATATTTTTTGGGAAAAATTTTACAAGACACGGGTTTTACCAAAAAATATCCTAAAAAATTAATTTTATTCATTAATTGTATTTCTAATTGTATTAAATGAAATTTTCATTCACCCCAAAATTTATAATGTTAATTATCTACTAAGGGCGTTATAAAGGGGTAAAAATCGATCATAAACAAAATAACGGGGGCTTTTGTCAACCGGGGTCATTAGAACTATTAACGCCAATGCCAAAAATTTTTTTTTTACCTATTTTTTTTATTCCCATTTATTGACTTACTAATTAACTAGACAATTGCTCGTTTGTCTTTTCATATTTCCCTCCCATAATTCCCACCATGAAAACATGTAGCATATTCAGCTTTTTCCTATCTTTTCGTAACCACCATCCTCCTGATTCAATTTATGTAGGTTATCGAGCCCGTATCAAAAATAATTACAAGCTATAACGTATCAGTAAAAAATAAAAATATATTTTCTACACAAAAGCGTTTAATGGAAAAGAGTTCAAAAAGATTTGTTTTTATTTTCCCCCCCCTTGAAGAAAAATTTGATCGGGGCCGAAACGGGAATGTTTTAAAAAAACCTTATTAGAGGCCCTTTAAGAAAAATTGGATAAATAATGTCATGTACAAAGTAAAAAACTTCTTCTAGCACCCATAGTCAGTAACCATTTTGTTAGCCCCATGTCGAAAATATCATTTCAAAGTACAAAAAATTGCCTTTGACGTCTAAAACATTACGGAAAAGCTGACACAAATTTTTTTTTCTTTACACAAAAAACCCCCTTGGTCCCCTCAAGTCAGTATGGATGAAGAAGGGGAAGAGGAAGAAAATCCTCCTGGAGCACCATGGGGGGGGGGCGAAGGGGGGCGACAGCGAATTCCCCCCCGCATGATCAGAATAGCCATGTCTTTTGTCACTTTTTTGGGAACTGCATACAAACGGGAAATGTATCGCACTAAATCTAGTCAAATTTCAATTAAGATGAAATTTTTCACATTCAGACCGGGCAATGTAAATCAGTTTGGGTCTGGTAAGAATAAGCCATTTTTGGTTTGTGTGTGTGTAAATGTCGATAAATGCTAGTTCTTTGTTTAACACCCGGGACGATCTAAAAGTTCGAAAGCTTAAGATTTCTAATAATGTTTTGTACAGGAATAAATAAACGTTAGGTATACTATATAGTGTCTAAATCACGAAAATTTTTAATGAAAAAATGGAATTCCATTACTCTCCTTAAATATATTTCAATTTATATCAAATTATTCTAATTTAAAAAAAATTTCTAAATTTTTAATTTCTTTAAATTTTAACGTCTTTAACTAAAAAGGGTTTTAATTTGCATACTTGAAATTTGTTAGTTACTTCATAAATGAAGTAGTATTGCGTTAGTGCTTTACAAAAATTTTCTCCCACATATTGCTGATTCCCCCCCCCTTATTTTTGCGGGTTCTGGGAAACTATCTCCGACGAGCATGGTATCGGCCCCCCCGGAGCCTACCACGGCGTGCCCCTACCCAGCTAGAAAGGATCAACGTATCTCAACGTTGGCTCCAGGGCATGTACGTGCCACGCGCCCTCCCCGTCGACTTGGGGGACCATGGACGCATCAGGGGCCGCCCCTTCGGCCGTTTTTCCGCCCGCAGGGGAACGGGCGGGCGCCGGCAACAACTGGGCCAAACCCTACGGAGGCGCCCCCGGACGCCGTGATGGACGTGGTCCCCAAGGAGGCCCAGGGGTCGACTGCCCGGCTTCCAGCTCACGCACTCGCTGGGCGGCGGCACGGGCTCCGGCAGGGCACTCTGCTGCTGTCAAAGGTCCGCGAGGTCGACCGGATCGAAGACCTACTCGGTCGTGCCATCCCCGAAGGTTCGGACACGGTCGTGGAGCCGTACAACGCCACCTTGTGGTATCAGCTCTCGAA
This sequence comes from Teleogryllus oceanicus, assembly GCA_964035755.1. Classification (NCBI taxonomy): domain Eukaryota; kingdom Metazoa; phylum Arthropoda; class Insecta; order Orthoptera; family Gryllidae; genus Teleogryllus; species Teleogryllus oceanicus. The sequence goes on from CAXIVR010000001.1 coordinate 150,765,227, forward strand.
ACACGGACAACCTTCCATCGACAAGAAGCCCTGGCGACATCTGCTTCCGCCCTTGCGGGCTAACCCCACTCGGGGAAACCCGAACCCCCTGGTCTCGCTCACCTTCGGTCCCCCCTGCCTGCGCTTCCCAGGCCGCTGAACGCCGATTCGGAAATTGGCCGTGAACATGGGGCCCTTCCCAGGCTGCACTTCTTCGTGCCCGGCCGCGCCGCTGACGGCGCGTGGGGAACAGTACACGCCATGACCGTGGCCGAGCTCAGCAGCAGATGTTCGACGCCAAAAACATGATGGCGGCCGGACCCCGCCCCGGCCGCTACCTCCCCTCGCCGCAGTGTTCAGGGGGGCATGTCTATGAAGAAGTGGACGGCAGGGTGAATATCAAAACAAAAACAGTGCTACTTCGTCAATGGTTCCCCAAAAACGAAGACGGGGTTGCGATTTCCTCCGCGCGGGCCCCAAGATGGCCCCCTTTTGCCAATCCACTGCTATTCAGGAAGTTTTCAAGCGCATATCTGGCAGTTCCCAATTTCGGCGAACCCTTCATTACACGGGCGAGGGCATGGACAAAAGGAATTCCGGAAGCAGAATCGAATATGATCGATCTGATCTCCGAATACCCAAAAAATCAGGGAAACTACTGCAGAAACGAAAGTTTCGAGGAAGATCTGGGGTTGCCGAGCAAGATGAAATGTAATTTAGATGATTGATTTTTTTTTGTCTGGATTGTTTACAAGTAAATTCAAATTTACTTTTTTAGTATAATGAAATTTAATAAAAAAGGTGAATTAAATGCTAGTAAACCAAAATTCTTATTTTTCCCTTTTCCCTGTCATGTCGGATTTTTCTGTATCTCATCTCCTCTAATTAACTTTTGGTTCTTACAAAACGGTAGGATCTCCCCTTTGGGGATTTTTCTGGGACACTTATAAGTTTGATCTGATTTGTTTCGGGGGAAATTTCTCCCCAAATTTTAAATTTCCTTTGCCAGTTCTACAATACAATTAAAATTTTTTATAAAAAAAAATTCAATTAAGTTCGAAATGCCCAACAATTTACAAAATAGAAGATAAATTTTTACTTTAGATACAAAAATTTTCGGGGATGTTGAATGAGCACAGGCAGATGCTGCGAAGCAAGCCGGCGGCATGCCCAATCGTTTACTACGCTCCATAAGTCACGAAGGTTAAGCGCATTCCCAGACTCGCGGGTTCGTGGTTGGGTGACCTACGGCCCGGGGGCAACGGCGTCGAGCCTGGGCCCAAGGGGTAAAGGGGGAGACTGCGACGTGGAACTTGACAATTTTAAAATAAAAAACACATTAATGGGGTTCAGTATAAAAACGCTCCTTAGGGGCTTGGGGGAAAGCGTTCGTCAAGATGTGGACCCAAAAAAATTAAAAAAAAAAAAAAAGCACTTTTGACACAGCCCTTCACTCTTCGCTCTTGGGAAGAATAAAAGTTTTTTTACTCAAAAATTGCAGTACAAATTTCTTTATTTATATCGCTATACTCTATTCTACATCCTAAATTTATAAACCCCCTTGTTCTGATTTCGATTTCGTTTCTGCAGCGCTGCCAATGGTTGGGGTTGCTCTGGGGCATACCACCCAAATCGCCGCCCATTTGTGCCCCCTATCTGGATCTCGCGGATGGTTCTCCTGATGGGGGGGCCGCCGCGCCAGGTAATCGGGGGATCCCAATTAAAAACCGATTATTGATATATTTATAAACTTACACTTTTTCACGCTACAAAAACATAGAATGTGAATACACCTAATAAAGATGTTTGGATATATAACGTTAGTTTCTCATTTGGTTTGTTGTATTTAAAAAATTTAAAAAGTTTGTAATTTTTAGCTATATTTCTGTATTTATACGACTGACTGTTTTCATCTAATAAAGGGGGAAATCTTCTTTTGGATGAAAAATATGAATAAATTAAAATTAATTTCTTGTTCGGCGATAATTTTTTAATTAAAGAAGAATGATATTTTAAACCTTGAAATTCTAATTTAATTTTTTGGGAAATATTACATTTCTTTAACCTCTTACTATAATAATTTCCTTGAACCACAAAAGCATTTTCAAGAAATAAAAAAGTTTATCTTTTACAATCGTCTATATAGTGCTGCTTACATTGTCTATATAGTCTATATAGTATGCTGTTTGGTTACGCATTCGGAGTGGTTAAAATGGTTCTTTACAATATTCTAAGTAGAAATGGTTCCTTTGCAAAATCCGTAAAATACGTTGGGTATAGCGAATCATAAATGCAGTTTATTCGTATTAAAAATAAAATAAATTTAAGTACCTTCATTCTCCCCCTTTTTTCTTCTTCTCTTTCTTTTTTTATTTTCGTTCTTTACTTCTTTCATTTTCCACTCCTTTTTCCTCCCTTTTTCTTTCTTCCTTCCCGTTTCTTCTTTCCCCCCTTTGTCTAAGCGTCTTCAAATTTTAATTCTTGGGGAAATTTTTTCAATCGTCTTCCTGCCTTTTTTCGCCCCGCTTTCATTAGTGTTCGCTGCAATTTAGCACACCCCGCCTTGTTTCCTGTAGTATATTTCTATCTTGACCCCATAGTTAACCCAAATTTGTGCTCTATAATGAAAAATCATAAAAAATATTAACTAGAGGTGCAAGAAAGGGCCGACTTTCTCTAGAATATTTTCTAATTTCGGTGTGGACTGGCTTTAGATCTTTCTTCCCCTGCCCCTTTTCGTCCCAAAAGCATTTTCTTGACGTTTTTTTAACTTTTTGGGTTTTTAATAGTTGCACCGAAAAATCCAGAAAATTTAAAGAATAATAAAACCTCTCCTAAATAAAAATTTTTATTGAATTTTTTCCCTTTTAAAAAAATTTCGATTGCTTACTGTAAATGCAAATTTAACCACACACAGGAACCTTTGGGTTTTCGAAAAACTTAATTTGAATATTTAACACATCTACTCCAAATTTTTAAAAATGTACCCGATGAAAAAGGTGCATATTGACGTAAATTTTAAAAAATTTTTTTAATTTAAAAAAACAAAGAAAAACCAATATGAACTTTTTGTCATATTAAACAGTGCAATTTTCTATCCTACAAAAAATTTTAAGAAAAATTTCAGCAATTTTGAAAAATGGGGTTTAAACGTTTTTTAAAATAAGTAAAATTTTTGCTCGTTTTTTCGAAAAATTTTTAGTTTTTGGAATTTTATTTGCATTATTTTAAAACATTTCTCAATTAAAAAATTTGAAGAAATCCCTTAATATAAATATTACGGACGTAAGACAGTCAAAAAAATTTCATTTCGTAATTTTTTAAAAATAAAAAAATAAAACTATATGGGGTTTTTATCCGGATGCCTTATCCCCCCCAAACTTTGGAAAAAAATTTAAATTTTTTTAAAAATCTTTTTGTATTTTTTTTAATTCTAATATTTCAGACTCAATTGCATAAAAACACTAAAATTTTTAAAAATCTACCTTAATGAAAAAAACTATATATAAAAAAAATTTCATTTTAAAAAAAAGTTCTTCAATTTTATAGTTGTAGGAAGATGCCAAAAAAATTTTGCAATGTTCGAAAAATTTAGTGTTTTTCCTTAAATCGGACCTATGCCATGTTTATAAACTATCTTACTCTATTCTTCAAAAAAATTTGAAAAAAATTTTGGGGCGGGTTTTAAAAAAAATTTTGAAAAAAGTTCTAGGGTTCGAATCCCCTAATTAATGAATGTTTTCCCAAAACGCCGAGCTTTGACTCGGGCAGATTGACATGGGTTTTTTCAGCGGAAAAAATAGTAAGAATAGTTTGGTGCAAGTTTTGTTTTACAACACAGGGACAGACGGACGCGGACAGACGGACAGACGGACAACGGACAGACGGACAGACGGACAGACGGACAGACGGACAGACGGCGACGGACGACGGACGACAGACAACGGACGGACAGACGGACAGGCGGACAGACGGACAGACGGACAACGGACAACGGACAGGCGGACGGCGGACAGGCGGACAGGCGGGCGGCGGGCGAGCTGCAGGCTGACAGGCTGACAGGCTGACGGCGGCGAACGGACGAACGGACAACGGACGACAGACGACGAACGGGGGGACGGGGCGGACGCGGACGACGGGGGAACGGGCGGACAACGGACGGGCGGACGCGGCCCCTGACCGGCCGCGACGCGACCGACTGGGGCCCACTGACCGGCGCCGTGCGACTGGGGCCCCACTGCCGGGGGACGGCTACGGGGGCGGGCGGCGGGCTGACAACGACAACGACAGACTGACAGACTGCAGCGACAACGGACAGACGGACGAACGGACGAACGGGCGGAACGACGGGCAGACAAGAAAAACAACGGACGGGCAAGGCAGACGGCAGACGGCAACAACGCGGACAGACGGACGGCGGGCGGCGGGCAGGCGGACGGCGGCGGGGGGGCAGGCCGACAGGCGGCAGGGCCGACAGGCGGGCGGCGGCGGCTGACGGCGCGGGGGGGGCGGGGGGACGAACGGGCAACGGACAACGGACAGACGGAAAGACGGACGACGGCAGACGGGAAACGGACAACGGACGAAAAGACGAAACGGACGACGGGCGGGCGGGCAGACGGACGAAAGGACAACGGCAGACGACGAGCGGACAAAAACGGGCGACGGACAACGGCAAGGGCGGGCGACGGGCGGCCGACGACCGATGACCCGGGGGGAATAAAAGACCGGCCCCCCCGAAACCGAAATGACGCTACAGACTGACCCGCTGCGGGCGGCGCGGCCGGCAACGCGGGCACAGCACAGACTGCAGCTGACGGGCACGGGCGGCAGACGGCGAAATGACGAACTGACAGACGACGGGCTGCGGGGTGAAACTGGGAAAAGGGGGTGAAAACGACAGACTGACAGACGCAGACGACAGACTGACGGGGGGGGACAGACGCAGACTGACGGGGGGAGGGGCGGAGCTGACAACTGACGAACTGAAATTTTACCGACGACAGACTGACGCTTTGGGGCTGCAGACTGACGGGGGGGCAACTCGAAATGACGCTGAAGACGACAGACTGCAGACGCGAAAAGGGCGACGACGGGCTGACAAAGACGGGGGGACCCCAGCAGAAATGACAGCGCAGACGACAAGACGACGCGTGACAGGAAAAGATGGGGAAAAAATGACGGCTGATAACTGCCCCGTATCACACGCGGGCTTCGCTATCCCTTTCGGCGAGGAAGATCGGCACCTCTCCGTATGGCTATCACCGATCGACAAACCATCTAAAATTGCAGCGCCCAAAAAAGAATCTCTTCCCAAAAATTCTCCCCAAAAAAAACGGGTAATTAAATGCTTTAAAAGCTCTATTCTCAATTTTCCGCTCCTTTGTTTTCCCAAAATCAGGGCTCTCAAAAAAAATTTCCCCCCGGGGAACGCTGCGCGCAAGGAAGGAACGCTCCTTCCCAACCAAGTAATTTTTTAATTCATACTCTACGCCCCAAAAATTATACACAAATAGTAAAAATCTATAATTAAAAAAAAAATACCTCATGTTAGTGTGTAACATGGTTCGAAACCCAAAAAAGACCCTCGGGAGAATTACCATAGACCAATCACAAAATGTACCATAGACCCAAAACTAAAAATAATCTATAAATTAAAATTTTCCCCCCACCTGTTAAGGGAAAAATTCTCAATCCCCAAAAAAGAAACCCCGGGAAATGTGTGGAAGAAAAACGCTCCTTCCCAAAACCCTTGAAATTTCTAATTTTCTCAACGCCAAAATTCCATAGCCAAAACCAAAAGTAATCTTAATAAAAAAAATTTTCCGCTCCCGTTTAGTTAAATACCTTGTCGAATCCCAAAAAAACTCCCAGAACGTGGAAGGAAAAAGACGTCCTTCTAACCATCGTAATTTTTAATTCTACTCTGCAAAAAAAGCCCCAAAAAGATTTAAAAAATCTATAATTTAAAAATTTAAACTCCCGGGTTTGTGGCTAACATGGTTCAATCCCCAAAATTCGCACGGCGAACGCTGTAACGAGGCGCCCCTTCCCAAAAAATCGCTAATCATAATTCTACTCTACGCCAAATGTACCAAAACCAATACTAAAAATAATCTGTAATAAAAAAAAATTTCCCTCCCCTTTAGTTGTCCGGGTCGAATCCCAAAAAAGCCTCTCGGGAGAACGCTGTGCGTAAGGAAAAGGACCTCCTTCCCAAAACCTTTCAATTTCTAATGCAACTCCGCCAATTGTACCATAGAAAACAACGTAAATTTAAAAAAATTTCCGCTCACCGTTTGGTTTGGTACCATGGGTCGAATCAAAAAAAGAACCTCGGCCGAACGCTGTGGGGAAAGGGAAAAGGCCTCCCTTCCAACCATCGTAATTTTTTAATTCTACTCTACGCCAAATGTCCTAAACGAATATTAAAAGTAATCTTAATTTAAAATTTACTGCTCACCGGTTATCGAATAACATGGGGTTTAATCCCAAAAATTTGGGGGAAAGCTGTTTAAACGAAAAAGACGCTCCTTCAAAACCCTCCAAATCATAATTCCTCTACGCCAAATGTCCCTAAACGAAAAAAAGTAATCATTTTAAAAAAAGTACGCTCACCGGTTATGTGAATAACATGGCTCAAATTTCAAAAATGTTCCTCCAGAACCCGTGCGCAGGAAGAGACGTCATACAAACCATTGCAATTTATAATTCTTACTCTGCGAAAATGTCCATGAATTACTAGCAGTAATCTGAATAACAAAAATTGCCGCTGATCAGTTATTTGAATAACCCACTCGAAATTTCCCAAAAAAAACCCTAGGTCGAACGCCGTCTAATATAAAAGCTGTTCCTCCCAAACCATCGAAATTTTAATTGATTAGCCTATGCAGGTCAAACGTTATATGTTATTAAAAATTGGCCGCTGACTGGTTAGTTTAAAATTTCTCAAATTTAAATTGCGGAATGTACCTTCTGGGGTCATCTAATGTTAGCAGCGCCAAAAAAATAATTTCACTAAAATATAAGTATATTCAAAAATTTAAAGGCTAATTAAATGTTAATTAAGTTTTTATTTTCAATTTTCCTTCTCCTAAACCAATGTTAACTGTTTCTCTTTTAGAGCCCCAATTTTGGAATATAAATGCGTGAGTATTTTTTTCCTAAAGCCATAATTCATGTTAATGTTTGGGTGGTTCCTTTTTTCAGGTTTTTGTTTATGGTTTTCTCTGCAAAAACCAATTTAATTTGATCTCTTTTAAGCCCTAATTTTAAATTAAATGCGTTAGTAATTTTTTCCCAGGCTTTAATTTTTTTTAATGTTTGGGTAGGGGTTTTAAAATTTTTTCTGAGGTTTTAAGTTGGGGGTTTTTTTCTCTGAGCCCAAAGTTAATTGTTTCTCTTTGTCACCTTCAATTTTTGGGAAAATAAATGCGTGTAATTTTTTTTCTAGAGCCATTAATTCATGTTAATGTTTGGGTGGGTTGAAACTTTTTTTGAGTTTATAAGTTTTTCTTTTCAATTAGAACCAATTTTTCTTTTGTACAGCCCCGAATTTTGGAAATAAATGCGGGAGTAATATTTATAAAGTGTTAATATTTTTAATGTTTAAATGGGTTTTAATTTTGTTTTTTTTAATGTTTTTCCCCATATAAAACAATGTTAATTTTTTCCTTGCTGATTTTAAGAAAACTATAGAAGCTGAATTTTGGGGAAAAGGGGCTAATTAGCATTTAATTGGGCCCTTAATCTTGGATATAGTTTTGGGAAAAATTCGTTTCTGGAGCTGCAAACTTAAGTCTGTAGCAGGGCCCGATTTTGGAAAACTATAGGAAAATTGAAAATAAGCAAATTAACATTTAATTGCCTTAATTTTGAAAATTTTTATAGTTTGGGAGAAATTCGTTTTCTACCGCTGCTAACATTGATGACTTCCCCGAAGGTTCATTGCTGCAATTTAAAACGACAAAAAACTAACCCGTCACGGCCAATATTTAATAACATATTACTTTTTGCACCTGTTTTAAATAAGTCGATTTGACATTCATGGTTTAGGAGGAACAGCTCTTATATTGTCCAGCGTTCGACCAAGGGTTATTTTGGGGATTCGAGCCCCTTTATTCAAACTAACTGATCAGGGGAAATTTTTTATTACAGATTCCCTTAGTTTATTTAGAGCCCTTTTGGCAAAGTAGAATTATAAATTGCCATGGTTTGGAAGGGGGTCTCCCCTTTCCTTGCGACGTTCTGCCGAGAGTCATTTTGATTCAACCCCTTTATTAACACTAACTGGTGGCGTAAATTTTTAATTATAGATTACTTTTAGAATTCGTTTGGACTTTTGCAAAGTTTAATTATAAACTGCGATGGTTGGGAAGGGGGTCTTTTTTCCTTCCGGGGTTCTGGAAGGGATTTTTGGGGTTGGAAAAAAACTCTAACTAAACGGGGAGCGGAAAAATTTTTTTGATTTCTTTTACTATTGGTCTACTATACTTTTTGGGGTAGGTATGAATTATGAATGGGGTGGTTTGAAGGGCGTCTCTTCCTTCCCCCGGTTTTGCCGAGAAATTTTTGGGATTCAGCCCCGTACTCTAATAAACTGAGCGCAAATCTTTTTCTACAGATTGCTTTTTGTTTTTCTATGGTACATTTTTGGGGTAAATATGAAATATGATTTGGGATGGTTTTGGGAAGGGGCGTCTCTCTTCTTGCGCACAACGTTCTGCGTAGGTCTTTTTTTATTAACCCGTTATTAACACTAACCATGGGCTGTAAAATTTTTTAATTATGATTACTTTTATTTTGTTTAGGGGACATTTCGGTTTTTATGAAATTTTAAATTGATGGTTGGAAAGGGCGTTTTCTTCCTTCCGCAACGTTTCCGGGGGGGTACTTTTGGGATTCAGCCCCTAGTACTCAAACTAAACGTGAGCGCAAATTTTTATTACAATTACTTTTGTTTTGTCTTGGTACATTTGGCGTAAGTATGAATTATGATTTTTGTGGGTTTTGGAAAAAAGCGTTTTCTTCGTTTCGCCCGCGTTCTGCCTTGGTCATTTGGGGTTCAACCCAATTAAATTTTACCAAAAGGGGACGGAATTTTTTTAATTTAGATTCTTTTAGTTTTGTTTAGGGCACTTTTGTCGTAAGGGATGTTTTTTAAATTTCAATGGTTTGGAAGGGCGTCTCTCTTCCTTGGCCGCGTTCTGCCGACCTTTTTTGGGGTTCAGCCATTAAAGAATAAACGGCGAGCGGGAAATTATTTTTTTACAGTTATTTTTGTATTGGTCTATGGTAGATTTTGGCGTTATTAATTTGAAATTGCAATGGTTTGGAAGCCGGGGTTTTTTCCTTCATAAACGTTCTGCCGAGGGTTTATTTTGGTTCAGTAAGGTACTTAAATTAAACGGTGAGCGGGAAATTTTTTTACAGATTGCTTTTAGTATTGGTCTTTGCATTTTTGGGGTAAGTATAATTATGATTTGGGATGGTTTTTGGGAAGGGCGTCTCTCTTCGTTGCCCGGTTCTGCCGAGGTCATTTTGGGGTTCAACCCCTTTTTTCCCCCCCAGTGAGCGTATATTTTTAATTATAGATTTCTTTTTTTTCTTGGGCACATTTTGGCAAGGATGTTATAAATTACTGTAATTGGGAAGGGGTCTCTCTTACTTCCGCACAGCGTTCGGGGGGGTTCATTTTTATTCGGCCAATGGTATTCGAACTAAACGTTGGCGGAATTTTTTTTTATAATTCTTTAGTATTTTTTAATCACATTTTGGGGAAAATAGTAATAATAAATTTCCATGGTTTTTGGGAAAGGGCGTCTCTCTCTTGCGCACAGCGTTCCCGGGATTTTGGGGTTCAGCCCTTTTAAAAAAAACTGAGCAACAATTTTTTTTAAAATTTCCTTTATTTGGGCTCGTACATTTGGCGTTGAGTATGAATTAAAAATTTCAATGATTTGGAAGGGCGTCTTTCTTCCCCCTTTCCGGTTTGCCGATTTTTTTGGGATTCACCCTGGTACTCTAAACGTGAGCAGCAATTTTTTTTTTATAGTTACTTTTTATTTGTTTGGGCCCTTTTTGGGGTAAAGTAGTAATTATAAAATTTCCATGGTTTTTGGGAAAGGGGAGTCTCTTCCGAAAAGTTCTGGGAGGGTCATTTTGGGATTCAAATGTTTTTAACACTTACCGTTGAGAAAAAATTTTTTTAAATTTTAGATTTCTTTTAGTATTTGTTTGGGTACAGTTGGGCGTAGATATGAATTATAAAATTTCTATGGTTGGGAAGGGGTCTCTTCCCTTTCGCGCACTTCTGCCGAGGGAATTTTTTTTGGGTTTGGGCCCCGATTTTGGGGAAAAAAATAGGGGGAAAATTGGGGAAAGGGCCTTAATTTGCATTTAATTGCCGTTAATTTTGGATATGTTTGGTAGAGATTCGTTTTTTGGCGCTGCTAACTTTTATGGCTGATCGCACGCGACATCACCACGTTAGCGCCGGGGGGAATCGTGACGTCCGGGATGTCCGCCAGCAGTGTTCGGGCCTCTTGTGCAAAGGGGCGATTCTCCCCCCGTTGCGCCTTCCCGACTTTCGACAAACACGCCTCCGACATCTTGGGGGGTCGAACATCGACTTGGCGGGCTGGTGGGAGCAAGTCTTTTCCCACGAGTCCCCCTTCAATTTGTCAATGACGACGGTCATACGTGTTCACCATCGCGGTGAACGCAATCTGGAGGATGTTTGCCAGCGTCCCGCCCCCCCGGTGTTGGTATGGGGCCTTTGGGTTTGGACCCCCCTACTCCCCATTAAAACTCAACGACCACCGGTACATCGAGGAAGTCGTGATGGGTGGTCGGCCTTCTCAACGCTCGCCGGGTACCAAAAGAAATCGCGACCCCCTATCGTGCAACGTTTTCAAAAACACCAGATACAGCTCCTTCCGTGGCCGGCTCGTTTACCTGACATGTCGCCAATTGAACATGTGCGGAGCATGCTTTCCCAGAGGCTGGTCTGCCAGGCACCTCCGCCAGCTTCCACCGCCGAACTGGACGCGGCTTGAAGGTGCATGGCAGGACCTGCCACAAGAAGCGATACAGACTCTCATTAGCTCAATGCCGCGCCGTGTACAGGCTCTTGTGGATGCGCGTGGTGGCTTCACAACTTACTGACTTGGCATGTATCCATATATTTGATGGTACTGCAAATGAAATAAAGTAGTGCCTGTGGCATGGGTGCACAGTACATTGAATATCATTTCCCTAGATCCATTCGTTCTTAGAGTTGCAATTTCCACAAACAGTAGTGTATTTCAACGATTCCAAAACCGAAGACACATGTTTATGACATTGAGGTAAGCGTAACAAGACACACCTTGTCCAGACACCTTGTCCAGACACACCTTGTCCAGCACGTCACACCTTGTCCAGACGTTGAAATATTACATAGAACAGAGGCGATGTCCGAATAAAATTATCTCAAATGGGTCTATTCTTTCTCCTGTTTGGTCGGAAAACGAGTTTGTTTGGTGAAAGAGTGTTCAGGCAGTCGAGGTGACGCCAATTTTTTGTTTCACCGTGTTTTCTGTATTTTGTCAGTGACCTACTATTTAAAGTGCATAATCCTATTATATAATTGTGCAAGAATATATTCTCATTTTATTCGTATTTTATCTGATTCATTGTGTCAACGGTTAAGACCTTTCTCATACCCAAACGATCCTGTTTCCTGAGAATTTTAAGATCGCTTCACGAGCATTCATACTATCACGCTCCCCCCACGTGTTGGAAGGTAGTAGGTGGGCGTGTTAGAATATATATTGTGACGTTTGAGGCATCGCCACAAACCCCACAACGCCCACGCATCATCAGCGGAGATGTGAAGATCGAAGGAATACCAGAAAGCCAATTACAGATCGCAAAAAGGACTACCTATTAGTTGCGGCCTGAAGCGCGGCGGCGGTGTACTTCCGCATTATGGGCAGCGCAGCAGGGTTGCACCGTGACGTCACATCACCATTTAAACGGCGAGGCACCGAGAAAAAGGGTCCTTCTTGTATGAGACCCCAAGGTGAGAGGTCGAGTAAGAGAGCGGGGTAGTTGTGGGAGAGAAGCCGTAGTAGTTATTGAGGCGTTAGGAAGTGGGATAAGTGATATAGGAACGAGGCTACGTGATTTAAGTAGAACACTGTATGAGACGGTTGTAAGAACTGTGAAAATTCAGGACGGAGCAGAATAGTGGCCGCGACTGCGGAACTGAGTCAGTTTTATAAAGCATTAGTGAAACGACACGCCAGCTAGCACACGCAGGGAGACTGGGCAATACGCGTATGCGTGTCGCAAGATAGGCGGGCGAAATTAAGACGAGACGAGGATCTGGTGGCGGGCGCAAAGAAGACTGGTCCCCGGATCTGGTGGCGGGCGCAAAAGGAGACCGAGTGGCCTTCGGAGCGGCACCGAAGGGCAGGAACACGAGTGGGGGCACGGCTGAATTTACAAATTTGCATAAAACTGAAGTGGGAGACAGGAACTAGAAAAGTAGTGTTAGCACCAGAAATCAGAATACTAAGTCTTGCAAGTTCGCCTTAAAACTGAGTAACGGCGATATATTTGATATAACCTCGTACGCCGGTGGTACATTTCATTCAGAAGCTGTAGTAAAGATAGTTAATTTGTGTTCCTCATTTTGTGAATGTAATTATTGACGAGGAAAATTTTGTATATGAATTTTGTAAGACCTGTGATAATGTGTACTGGTGAATCAATCCAGGAAGTATAGGAAAAGTTAAATTTCCATTAATTAATATTGGTCAAACAAGAACTCTGTGCACGGGAATTATGAGGCAAATGATCGCTAGTTAGGTCAAGAATGAAATCAAAAAGGAATTTTTTTTTTTGCATTTTTTCTAAGCGATATTACCACTAGTGGATTTGCATGCGTCCTAGGGCGCAGTTAACACTTTGGTATTTTTTGTTCTCTTTTCTGTGACAGTGTAAAGGGTTTAATTTGTGCAATACTTTCTAAGAATATATTACTGTTTTTACCGAATTCTGTGTCTGGGTGTATGGGTGTATATATATATATTGTAACGAATATTGCGTCATCCCCTGGCGCCACTTCGAGGTGGCGGGTTACGTCATCTGCCGGCGACCACGAGCCGCCGGTGAGCACGAGTTGCATCACCTGCCGGCGGATTCGTCCAGAAGAGTCGCGGTGTCCGGATGGTTCTGGATTGTCTGACGAGTATAAATACGCGACGGCCGGCGGCCTGGGGTCAGTCTTGAGTCCGCAGTTGAAGCTGAACTGTGAAGTGTGCATCGCGGTGAATAGCTGTGCAGCGAGTGTGCTCAGTGAAGTGAACCGTGGTCAGTGCATCGTGCTGTGGTCGGTGACGTGAACTGTGACCAGTGCATCGAACTGTGATCAGTGCAGTGAACTGTGGCCAGTGCTTAGGACTGTGCGAGTGTGCGAGAGGAGTGTAGTGTAAATAAATCAAGAGAAGTGTAGTGTAAATAACTGAAGAATGGTGCAAATAACTGAAGAAAGTGTAGTGTAAATAACTGAAAAAGAAGTGTAGTGTAAATAAAGGAAGAGAAGTGTAGTGTAAATAAATAATCAGTGTTTTCGTTATACCGAGGTGTCCTCCCGAAGTTCCATCATGCAATTCTCTCAATATTTCAGGGACCCTTACTCTCGGTAACAATATCTGCGTCCTCTTCTGCAGGCCCGTCTTCACTTTCCAGAACTCGTTTAGAACACCCTTCCTCTTCAGTAATCGAATCCACTGCGCCCAATATGATTTTACTGCTGAAGAACAGGGAGCTATTTCTTGCCAACTTGGTCTCCGTCCTGCTATTTTTCCCTTTCCCAAAAATGTTTCAATTCCGTGTCCTCTTTCTGATCTTTCTGAAGTTCTCTGGGTTGCCATTGGTCATTACTGACAGTGACCCTTAAGGTAGGACACATCTTCTCTTCCGCATGACAACAATGTTTACAGTTTTCCTGCTGGCTGCTAGGTTTACCAACAGACTGCTGCTCTCCTTGTTGCTTCAGTGGACGGTCACATCGACTTTTCACGTGCCCCAATTTCCACAATTCCAACATCGAGGTTGTCGCCTTTTTCCACTAGAATTGCGTACCAACCTCTCTACCATTGCCTCAAAATATTTTTCGTCATATGTATCGACGCCGGTTTGCAATTCTCGCACTCGTCCGTCACGTTTCGATGCTCTTTTTGCAACCTGGAAGTCTAGTGCTTGACTTAATGCGTCAGCTAAGGTTTTCGGTCTTGCCAGTCTTAATGCTTGTTGTGTTTCTGCATCATGGAGCGCTTCAATAAAGCACCGGACGGCTGTGCGTTGCAGGGAACTTTCTGAAGCATCAGGGTCCGAAAGGCGCACCAGACGAGAAATATCAGCTTCCAGTTCTTGAAGACTCTCTCCAGGCTTCTGAACACGATTCCTTAGCTGGGTAAAATACATGTCTTCCAGGTGCGCTTGCCCGTACCGGGTTTCGAGTCTCTTGACAATTTGCTCGAAGTTGGACTGTTCATCGGTCGGTATTGTCTCGAGAATATCGACGGCGTTACCACGCAAAGCCAAAATCAGGGCCGTAGCACAATCTGTTGCGGACCAGTCATTTACCGTTGCAGCAGCCAGAATTGTTTCAAATAATTCGACCATGAAGAGTGCCATCAAATGTAGGTGGTTTTACTCGTGCTTTCCCAGTGGCTCCCGTACGGTGGCCATTCGTGCCATTTCCAATGGTTCCTGTACGATGTTTGTATTCGATTTTTCTGTCGAGGCAGTAAAAACCTTCAGCTTCTCTTCCAACAGATTTAGTAATTTGCACTACACTTCTCTTCAGTTATTTACACTACACTTCTCTTGATTTATTTACACTACACTCCTCTCGCACTCGCACGTCCTAAGCACTGGCCACAGTTCACTGCACTGATCACAGTTCGATGCACTGGTCACGATTCACGTCACCGACCACAGCACGATGCACTGACCACGGTTCACTTCACTGAGCACACTCGCTGCACAGCTATTCACCGCGATGCCACACTTACAGTTCAGCTTCAACTGCGGACTCAAGACTGACTCGCGGCCGCCGGCCGTCGCGTATTTATACTCGTCAGGACAATCCAGAACCATCCGGACACCGCGACTCTTCTGGACGAATCCGCCGGCAGGTGATGCAACTCGTGCTCACCGGCGGCTCGTGGTCGCCGGCAGATGACGTAACCCGCCACCTCGAAGTGGCGCCAGGGGATGACGCAATATTCGTTACAATTAATATATATATATATATATATATATATATATATTGTGACGGAACACACACAATGGACTGGCCTCCGGCGCGCCGCACACAATGCAACCTGGTCTTTGATCAGGGTCGTTAGCTCTGAGGTGTGAAGCACCGCTCGGGCGTTACCAGCGCCGTGCGGCAGCCTACTGTCGCTCCGACGCCAGGCCTGTCAGGTTGTTCGTTCGTCTTGCCTGTGAGAGGCAAATAAGGGTAGCTGCAATGGATAGAATCAGGGCGGATCGAATTCTAATGAAACACTTGGATGGCTCTGGTAAAATTAGGCATGTATTCTTAAACTTTTTCCAGAGGCACATACACATACACACTAGATTATAATAAACAAATTGCAATCTATTTCTATTATAATTATAATCCTGACTGGATTAACGTTCTTGCTCCATCTTGTGCAAATAAACAATAACCTCCCTACCTTAAATACTCAAAAATCACATCTTGCCCGCTAATTACAATACTCGGGCAATTTAATTTTATGCAAACCTACTGATCTGGCACTAAAATGTTCTTTCAGTCTGTTCGTTCCACTATGTTGGATCGAACTGAATTCCGTGTTAAGCGTTCGGCAAGAATACTTCCTAGTTATACCTTTTTAATCACACCTTTGGAAATATTACGACCTCGCGGTCTGAATATCCCGGTACTCACGCTTCGGCGATTGGGAACACGTAACCTGGACCTCGGCCAACGCAGTGACCGACCTCAGCTGCTTATCGCTGCGAACGGCTGCTCGCGCCGCAGACGCTCGGCCTCGCCCAGCTCGCTGCGCTATACGCTCGCCGGTCCGCGCTGCTCCTTAGGCTCGCTTGATGCTGCCTCCGTTCGCCCGTGAAGTAGTACAATTTTCTCCGGTCGTCCGTAGAAAGGCCGTGCCTCTACACCCGTCTTCCGTTCCCAACAAACTTGCTTCTTTGGCTGTGTTGCACCAGGAATGTCGCCTCAGCCTTCCGCTTTGGCGATGCGGCGTAGTTGCGACGTAATGATCGTATACTCGACCCTTCGGCGATCTCTATCAGACTGTTCGGCGGTTTCTCTCAGAATGTTCTGCGATTTCTATCAAACTCTCCGGCGGCCTTTCTCCGACTGTCCGGTTTCCCGGGAACCCCTTCCCCCCCTCGGAGACTGTTCCCTCGTTTTTCTATCAACGTGCCAATCGCAGGATTTAATTTTCCAGCGCTTATCGCCCCGAGAAATGATTGGCGACCACTCGTTACGTCCGACTTCAGCCGCGGCTGACGTCAGATGATGACGTACCAACGCGCCACATTCGAAGTGGTAAACACTTGCGATTTATCTTAGGCGTTTTTGCCTGGGGTTCTGCTTCCTCGCTGGGGCGCATATCAGAGCTCGTCTCAATATATATATATATATATATATATATATATATATATATATATATATATATATATATGTGTGTGTGTGTGTGTGTGTGCAGGTATATACACACACACACACTCAATTTTCATTCATATTTCATCGAACAATTTTTTTACAAAATTCTACTATTTTTTTAAATGTAGGAGAGTCAAATATTGAATTAAATTTTTCATCTTAAAGGTATTTTTGTATTTCTTGTTGTTATTTAAAACGCTCTTCTTTTAGAGTGTATTTTGTGGACTACACTGAAAAAAATTACTGTCGCACTCAGAACCATATACCTATGTTAACGTGCCTTCCAGTTGTGGCAATCGATTTCCAGTTGTGGCATTCTGACAATAATCATCACAGATGACGTGACGGAGGTTCATTGTTCATAGTTCCAAGCCATGGGGGATGAAAAGTACGAGGGGACTGTCACTACCCAATTAATTCACATTACGTTCCAAGTGGTTGTCGCTAGAGCGCATGGTACTTCAGTCCATAGTGTTGGTGAAACTGCCCAAACGTCCTCCGGCGGGAAGCCCTTCCCGCGATAAAACGCGGGAGTTCTTGCATTCGTGAATCTGTTCGGCTGTGCGTTGTGTCGTATTGTGTTGTAGATAAGTACGCGTTAGTGTTTAAGCAGTAAAGAATGGACTCTTAAGTGCAGAGAAGAACTAACAAACATTAGCTTCCTCATTTGAATGAAAAGTTTGCTGGTAAGTGTAAATACTATTGCTGCGTAATGTTTAATACGGAGAGTGTAATTTGTTTAAATGTTCCGATTTCGAAACTGGTATATTTTAGAAACATCACGTCTAGTTGTTATTGAAATAAGAACGCGCACGTTTCTCTATCCATTCCTTTGTTCCCCATACTGTATAATAGGGACATTCCCATGGTGTTTAACAGGTGGAGGTGGCTTACAATGATGGTTTACAATGATCTGTTCTCATTTCTGATACAACGGCTTGCTTTTTCCTGCTTAATTTATAGTTAAATTTTAGGTTATTGACATGCTCAATTTTATTGTGATAAGAACTGTCTATTTTATTAAAAAGAGCGTTGTAAACAAAGCTAGCGGCTAAACCGTTCCGGCAATTCTCTCCAAAATGGATATTTCACAATCCATTTGGCTGATGTCGTGGCGTCCTGATTTTGAAGCCAATATTGTAATTTTGCATATATTTTTTTTATAATTTGGTAACATACAATGTAATATTGAGGGGTTCTTTATATGAAGTCTCTGGGATTCCTTTCAAATTTTCAAAAAATTGTTCCAAGGTTTTTGATTAAACTTCGTTATTGGATTGTGTGAAGGACGTTTAAAAAATGGTGCAGGTTGCATGTTCATTGAAAACCCTAATTTTTCGGCGTCTTCCTGTAAGTACAATTATGAAGATATACATTTTATCTTAATGAAATGTATTCATGAAAAACGGTTCTAAAAATAATAAGTTCAATTTCTCAAAAACATGAGTGATTTTTGCGAAATTTTGTGTAAAACATAGGCAATTTTCATTTTCTTTAAACAATTTTTTCTTTAAAACGGCACATATTTTTTTTAAGTTAGAACTTATAAAACGTAAATGACGCTTCAGAGCAGGTCGTTGATAAGTCTGATTTTACGAAAATTAAAAAATTAAAAAATATTTTAAAATCTTTCTACAACTACAGTTGTGAAGATACATGTTTTCTTAAGGAAACGTGTTAAAAAAATACAGAATGGTGATTTGTTTGAAACAGAGTATTTTTTGTGCAATTTGGCTATGAACAAAGTCACCCACTCCGAATTTACTGTGCTTTGTAAACTTAAGTTGAGATGTGTTTGAGAGCTATTTCTATTCTTATAAAGAAGTAGATCGAAAGAAGGTAATAAATTTAACTTAGAACTAACAAATTACTTCTCTACTTCAAGAAATTTTGATCGCTTATTCTGATATGTTTCATTTCTGAAGAAATTACCACTGTTCGTTGCTTTCGAAAAAAAAGTATCCACCACAGGCTTTTCTTTTGAATTGTTTGGGTTTGGATTATATTAGCATTATTTCTAATACTTAAATAAAATAAAAATTGAAAAAACTGTGTCTCACTAATTTTTATGAATATTTTAATTTTACATTACTACATACGTGCACTGGGACACAATGCGAAATGTTTATTTATCTATTTATTTATTTATTTTTCGTCAAAAACAGTTAAAAACTGCTTATAACGTGCTATGGGAAAGTGAATTGTGTACATTTTTAAATTCTGTGATCCCTACAAAAGTCATATACTACTTAAATTTTGAATTTTGAAAGAAAAAAAAAACTCCATGTAATAAAATCTATTTTCAAGCATAAACAGGCAAAATTTTGATTTTGAAAGGGAGAAAAAACAAAAAAACTCCCATTAATAAAATCTATTTTCAAGGATAAATAAGCAATAAATTTTGAATTTTAAAAGGGAGAAAAAAACCAACAAACTCTCATGTAATAAAATCTATTTTCAAATATAAATAAGGAATAATTTTTGGCCCTAATTACTTCCTGCCGCGACAACATGGAAACGATAATTTGAATTTCCCACTGAATTCTAGAAGACGTGCACAGAAAATGAAGTTACATTTATGTCCAGAAGCAAAACAAGGCGCCATCTCAGCATTTGCTCAATGGATCAGGAACCTGGACGAAAAACCTGATCGAGATGGGGTCATTGACCGAAGTTGTAGTACAATAGTTTTACAGGTTGTTTTTTACTCATTTATACAGTCCCAAAAGGTAAATAATGCATTATTATCATTGTTAAAATTAATTTACTTTTCTTGTTTATGCTCAGTATAGTCTCTAATTGTAAAGAAACAGTTATGCAAGAAACGATTTCACTTGGGATTTAAACTTTCTATTAAATTTAATCGTTTAATGTCATCTGGCAAAATGTTGTAAAATAATGTACATGTATTGTATGTAATTTTTGTAATGAGCTGTTGATAGTGTCACCTGGTGCATATGATTTCTACGTCGAATGTTAATAGACTTCGGCATTTTCTGAAAATATATTCCCGCCCTTGAGCACGTCATTTTTTACAAAAACCACTGATTCGTAAATAAAAAACCCCCTAATGGTAGAATTCTAGATTAATGAAGAGAACACATGAATCACGTGGGTGGGATTTGGTTATTATTCTTTCCCAAATTTGTTTTGTAATCTAAAGTCTGGAGCTATAGATGTATTTCCCCAGAATATTATACCATATCTCAGGCGGGAATGAACATTCCCGAAGTATAAAAACGAGCAGTAGAAGGCTGACTGAATTTGCAAAATTCTGAAGCGTAACATAATGAACTTAATTGTGTGTTCAATTCATTTAAATGGACATTCCATTTTAAGGTTTGACTAATTGAGAGACCTAAAAAATTTTTTCCCTAACATCAGTCAATGGTACACTGTTCATTTTCAATGGAGCAGAGAATTGTTTATTTGAAATGGAAAACTGCATTAAAACTGTTTTCTTTTCGTTACCCATTAATTTGTTATTTCGGAACCAATTTTAAACATCTGATATTGTACTATTTACTGTTTCTTTATTGCAAAGGATGTTTCGTATCATCCGCAAAGAAACCCTTCTTCCGTTTCGAATCGTCGAGGCATATCGTTTACGTAAAGTAGGAACAGAATAGGGCTAAAATTGTTCCTTGAGAACTCCCATGCAACGGGCAAAGAGTCGGAAAAGGGGCTTTCGAATGTTTCATCATTCCCGTAAGGTATTTCCCAATCTCTGAGATCGTTGTATAAGGTACGAACATACAATCTAGAGCAATACCACAATTCCATATGAAGGTAATTTGGAAAGTAAAATGTCATGATCAATGAACGTCAAAAGCTTTGAGGTTCTAAAAAAAAATCCCAAAAGGTGCCTCGTTTTTATCCCAAAGTAGGCCCGGAAAGAAAATATAGCTGTTTCTGTTGATTTTGATTTTCTAAATCATGTTAACAATCGAGCGCGCGTCGTGTTTAGTGAGAAAGGTTTCCATTCGTACGTAAAGTCTCTCTAATATTTTGAAAAAACTGATAGAAGAGAAATGGGCCTATAATTTTGAATTTCATTTTGTTGACTTTTTCGTGGTTTAATGCTATCAGTTTTGAAAACTTCTGAAATTATTCCGCTTCATAAAGATGCATTAAATGTGTGTTAACGAGTGTATGATGGCAGACACACACGTCTTTAACAAACAATACGGAAATTCCTCTAAACCGTCAGAATATTTATTTTTTATTTGACCGATTATTTTGAAAAATTATAGGAACAAGTTTCGGAAACGAACATTGTGTCTAAAATTTTGGTGAACTGTCTGTTTTTGAATTTTTGCCTGAAGACCCTTAGTGAGATCAGCAGCAATTCTCAAAGAAAAGTATTAGTTAAAGAGATTAGCCACTGTTGCCGGATTGTTCTCTTCTATGTCGTTGTATTTTTTAAAACAACACATTCTGTGCGGGATTTTATGTTGGTTGGTAGTATTTTTATAATATCCCACATTTCTTTTGTTTTATTATTTGAGTTCAAAATATCTTTTGATCCTTTTCATGATTTTGGCCTGCCTTATGACTTTTCATAACAATGTTTTGTATTTTAAAGTAGATAGAAATCTTGAATACATCCTTGACGTTGAAATGAAAAAGTAATTCGCTTGTTTACAAAATGTCCTAATCCTTGTGTTATCAAAATTGCTTTTCCGTGAAATATTTAATTTTCGTTTTTGAAAGAGGAAACAAATGTTGAAATGAAATGAAAGAAGTTGAAAAAAGGGAGTTAGATTGTTCGTTTTGTATTATCAGCAGTGTAAACCGTTTCCCATGACTCCTGCATCAAGTAAGCGTAGATAATTTAATTTTTACTTTTATTAACAATCTAGTCGTACGTGTATTATTTGTGCGTCAATAGTCGCATTCTTATAATGATAAATTCGTGCATCTCGTGGTCACTTTGTATTTTAAAACACATTTTCAACTTCATATCATGAATATTAGTTTGTTAATTATAATTTGATCGATTGCCTTGATCGAATGTTGTGTGATCCGTGTAAAGTACACATTAATTGTAGCGTCTAAATTAAAAGAGAATTAATTAAATTGAGAAACGTTTCTTTCTCATAAATTCGACCAAGAAAATCAATGTTAAAATCTCCACTACACAACAATGGATTCAAAAGAGCAGTTTGTGACTTTGTTAGAAAGTGTTATCTCAGGTTTTCTAAGAACAAAATATAATCAACAGTTCTCTTTGTTGGAAGTCTGTAAATGCAATGTATCACTTTTATAGTGAAGTAAGATGTACAACAGAAATTTCGAAAATATTTTCAATGGAGCACCATTTAATTCCATAAGGGATAAAATCAATGTTATTTCTAACATCAAATCACAGGAACCCCCATGTGAGACCTTTATGGGATTCTCTCTCTCTCTGCAATAAAAGCCTGTGAGTAAGTTTGGAATTTGGAAAATGCTAATTTAATTAGGAGATAACCAATATTCTGTAAAACAAAGAACGTCTGTTTGATTTAGATCACTCTGTATAGAGAGGCTGCCTCAAATAAATCAGTTTTATTTGAAAGGGATTGAACATTCATGGTGGAGATGTTTAGTTTTACCAAATGCCTACACACGAATGTTTTCTGCCTCATCTGACTGTGGTTGCTATGTATTTACTCATTTTTACCTCGAGTGCGTGGTCGAAGGTTTGTGGTGTGTCCAGCGGTGACAGGTTGTAGCCCGAGGAAGATGGGGCATCGGATGCTGAACGGGTGGTAGTAGAATGGGGAGAAACGGAAGTAGAGTTCAGAGGAAGAGGCAACAGGGTTCCAGAAATAAAAATTGTAACAGGTTTGAAATATTCAAAGTTCATTGTTGACCAGCAACAATAATATGCAATGTACGTAGCGCAATGATAATGCAATGTGAAATTGTTTCATTTGATGACCATTGACATCGGAATCCATTGAGGCTGTGTTCATTTAGTTGTATTTTTATTTAACGTTTAACGAGTGTGACGTACTATGGAGAGAAACGTACTCTGAGGTATAATACTCTCTGTTCCGTGAATATTATCGTAAAATCTGGTATCCCTACCCTAACGCAATTACATGTTGACTTCTGAATGCAAATGGAAACGAAACGTTTGTTCATCGATTAGTGAAGACAATTTTATGGAAGAAGTTTTTGGTGTGAAAATGTATGAATCATTTAGCATTATATATTTCAGACAAAGATTAATGTGTAATTCGTATTAAAACGAGCATATTTAGAATATTACAATATGTTTAATAATGATTATATATTTTTCGGTATATTTGCATTAGTTTGACAACGCGCTATCAATATCGTATTATTTATTAACTTTTTATTGTTTACTTTCTTACATACCTCATGCATGATTACGCCTCTTGCGAATATTGTAAAGCTAAAAACTCGTTGGTTATGTTCGTGAATACACTGCATACGTTGTAACAAATTTAATATGAAATATATCATTGATTTTAATAAAAATATTTTATTTGAAACCATTTAATTTTTCGCTCCAAGTGTTCTGCCACACGATATGTAATGAGTTTTACAAAAAATTACTGAGATGTGTTAGTTTGGAGAGAATTGTGAATTAAATAGTATGCGTAACCATTATTAAAGAGAGAGGCGAAGAAAGTACGTGCGGTTTTGCACCACTAGTTTAATAATATGGTAGCAAACAAAATTTTCTTTTCAAAGTTACTTCAACTTGAATTTCCCGCGCTCCATTTCCTAGTCTCAATGGATATGGAACCTCCACAACCCGCGCCAGAATCCTTCTCATTGTTGAGTCATAGTGCAAAAGCAGTTTTTTAATTGCTGCATTTGTGTTGTTATAAAAGTCTTACTTTTCTCTCACCTAATCGTCTACGATTTGTAATGAATTTACAGATGATAACTGAGATGCATCCTTACAAACGTACTAGTATGGACAGATATCGTGGTATAATAATATTACGTAATCGTTAGTAAAAGCGAGAAAGCACGAGCGATTTTAACACCGCTAATTTAAATTATTTCTCAGATAAGCCGCGCTGCTAGGGACATTCTGCGGGAAAATGTATGCCACTTGGCGCGTCACAATCAATACACCTAACAGCTTACTGAAGGTGCATGTGCACATGCAAAAGCATTATGGCGATTAAACAATAAGAGAGTGCAAAAAGAGGCTTTCAGGCTTTTAAATTGAATATCAGGTCATCCTTTGTGCTTTTATTTTTCTGCGGGGTAAGGCATACGTTCTTGCAGAATGATGTATGGGAACCAGTGGTAAGTTTGGGGAGAAATTAGGACTAATCTGTCCGAGAGAAAACGATACGGTCTTGCATTTTTATTATTTTAATGCAAAATCGCTTTTATTGGTTGATTATCATTATACTTTATTTTATTTTATTTAATGATGATGTACAGACAAATGAAAAAACTTGATGCAATGTGGCTAGGCCGAAGGCCTTTAAGCCATTACAATACCTACATTCTACCGCGTTCTAACCTTTCGAATTCTGGTATTCACCCCAAATGGTCTCTCCTTCGCATCAAAACCGCGGAAAAGAGACCATAAGGTACGGCTGAGGAAAAAAACCCTGAAGGGAAAAACCGTCAGAAGCCGAGTACATGCTAATCATATCGGTTTTAAACTGTGATTTATTTGGCGCGTGCGTCACGCATTCTCCGTCCAGTGTTTTGGCCTCCTCCGCACCTGAAAACAAACGGCACGGAAAATCGTCCGCACCAGCGCCTCTGCCCTAACATTTCGATTCCCACTTCCCTTCGCCCCCGAATGTGTTTTATTTTAACCGTTTCCTTTTATTTTATTTAATTTAATTTAAATTTATTTAACTTATTTTAATTAATTTAATTTTAATTTATTTAACTTATTTTAATTATTTTAGGATTAATTTATTTGCTTTGTTGACTTATTTATCTACATATACTTAACAATTATTACAACATATATTTTTGTACTGTTTACTAACCTAACACAACATGATGGCAATTGTTAGTTTATTGATTTATTATTTATTTCTCTCGTCTAGGCTCTGCTCGTACTAACCAGTGCTGTTTCCCTCCTCTAATTTCAGTTTCTCTGGGTCCAGACCTTTCTGAAATGTTCTAATTCTTTCATAGTTGGATCTTTTATCACCTAGAAGATATTTTGGGCAGAGCATTTACGTTCCTATGTTGAGTAGTTCCTATCATTTTCTCTCCAAGTTTCGGTCTTTTCACAAATTAAAGGAGGGTCGGGGTGGATGCAACGTGGTCAGGACTCTACAATAGTAATGGCATCTGTGTTTGCGGTGATAGGAGAACTGGATCATATCCTTTTAATTTTACTTTATTTTAGAAGTTTTCGTATTTGAGAATGAGACAAATACATAGTGCTTCAAAAACTAGGAGTGCTATAGAATGCGCACAGGCTGTCTCTGTGCTTTTCTAACCTTTTAGGGCAAAGAAACGGCTTTGCGATATTGCCCACCTTCTTCATTGCTACCTATCGGCGAGCAAAACAATTTTTGTCACATTTTCTCAATTTCTGGGCCCTAATAATAGAATTAAAATGTTCCTAAGAATGATAGAACAGTCCTATGTAAAATTTTCATTGAAAATTGAGAGATATTCTCATGATGAAAGACAGATTATGTGTGATTTCGCTGGCAGCCTATTCGAATTCAGTCAATGAAGCTTCATGCACCAGTTTTGCGATACAATATTAATAAAGATTTTAAATGTAGTAGCTAACAATTATCTCCTTGCTACAAGTTGTGGAACATATATAATTTTTTTAATATTACTTATTGTATTATTTTAACTACCCTTTCGTCGTCTTATTTTTGGTTGATCAGTGTTGAAAATTGCTAGAGTTTTCAAGATGTATATTCTGGCTTTACAATAATGTAGTGAAAACAAGTCGTAATGTTCATACTAACAGCGTGAGGAGATTAAAAAAATACACGTGTAATATTTTAAATCGAAATAAAAACAAAATTGCATTAATGACATTTATACAGTGCGTTTACCAGCAACTGTGAAAAAGTTTAATGAATGAATTTGTGTCATTTGCGAAAATCTCTTTCAAAATTATCACAAGAAAATGGAGAAAATTTTAGCTTTCATAAAGTAGTAATCAAAGATTTCTTCCGGGCTGATGGGCCGATGGTCCATTGGAAAACATATTTCAAGACGTTTCGTGCGCAACTACGGCCAGACATCCTCAGTGGCGATGTGTCTCGGAAAAAAACAATCCTTCTTGAAGGTTCCCCCGGTGACTGACAGAAGTGCGAATGAGAATAAACTTGTGCAGTTTGTGAACGCACGAAGTGCAATGCACGTTCACGCTACTGCAATTGCGACCATTCCTATCCTTACGGGCATCTATGGCCAATCCTGCAACATGACAGAAAAAACAGATCAAAAGATTTAATAACCATACGCGCGCATTGAGTTATATTTCAAGTCTCATTTCGCTGTTTCAATTTCTCTAACTTAGAACTGCTTGGGTCGCTTATGCTACTTCGCCCGTTTGTCGGGTTCGTATGAAACGACCTCAAATAGTGTGTTTCCGAGTCAGCTGCTTTTTCAAAAATTTTGCTGTAAAGCTTTTAAAGTAGTGTAAGCAGTGGCATTGAAATGTCGCGATGATCTTATAAAGAGTGTTACCTATGGGGCGCAGGGCGGCCCTTGGGCGATCATTTTGGACTACTTACGGTTATTTAGATAACTATCAGCTGCAATTGCACAACTGGGCATGCGTAGTCCATTTGTGGCTAACTGCTATAAGCGTGAGCGGTTGCCGTTGACAGTTTGCTTTGCTTGTGAAATAGCATCGCAAGCGGCCTCTGGTCTGCCGCGCTTTCTTCTGCACGTTCCAGTATGCGGTTAAAGTATGGTGATTTGTCTACAATGTCACTCTAAATATTTACACTTTTGTATTGATTAATTACGTCTCACACATAGCGCGAGCAATCCTCGGCTGCGTGAATCTCTGTCTCCGTGAATAGCTGTGTAGCACCTCACATTGACTTTGACCCGCCACAGCTTCAGCCTCTGGATCCGTGAAATGCTGATCCAAGAAATGCTACAGAGAAGCTCGATACATTTCGACGTCATGCTACAGCCGTATCTCGTCGGCGTCTCAGGCAAGTTCGATCTGAGGTGAGAATATCACGCACATGAGGCTGAAACGCAGAACTAGCACGCTCCTTGTGGCACTCGGCCCGTATGCGGCGGGTAGATTTGGCATTCAGAGGCGTTGCCAGAGCAGATTCTGTTTGCTACGGAAAGAGTGGACAAGGTGTGGGTAACTAGAAGGTTCAGGGTGTGGCGTTTGTCGGAACCGACATTGCCCAAACCTTGTGTCAAATACGCTGGCAACGTCGAGGAACCTCCGCCTGTGAATCAGCTCTCGAAGTTGCGTCTGATGCGGTCTGTAATTCTTCGCACAAGCTGATGCATCGTGCTGTTGCCCTTGCAAAGCCAAACTATCACTTAACCATTCTGCATTTTCTGGAAACAAATTTAGAATTCTTTTTAAAATTAGTTTTCGCTTTGATTTTCAGAGAGTGTGTTTAGTAGCTATACTGGCCTGTACGACTCGAACAATTCGAGTTCTTTCCCGGTTTTACAAGATTCATATCTTGCGTGTTCCCACTAACTCGAAATACTGGAAACATAATTGTTCGATTAAAGGGGCAACCAAAAACACTATGGCTTGCTGCGGCAGCTTCTTCAGGACGTCGTTAGAGATGCCGTCTGGCCGGGAGCTTTTAGCTTTCAGCTCTGCGTTGGCCGCCCCCAACTGATCTCCTCAAGTGAAACTCAGCTCATCGGCGGTACGATGCAGTGCCGCTCACCATTGTTGCACTTCGACAACGCGTGCGGTATTGGCGCTTCCTCGACCAGCTGAAACTGAATTCTAAAACGTAGCAAAGTTCCGCTTTCGCCTCATTCGACTCTGCGTATTCTCCTGTGCTGGTTTGAAGCGGCGCACTGTAACAGGTTTCCTGGAAAGCATGCGTGTAATTTTCCATAGTGAATTATCCTCCAGGTTTGAGGCCTGAAATAAATTTTTCCACTTCTGAACGCGGAATTCATTAACTCGATTTCAACACGCTTCAAGTGGTTTCAGCTCTCGCTTATCAGCACGACGCCTGCTCTGCCACACTCTGCGCGCTCTGTTTTCCTGTGGATTGAGACGCAAGAAATGGTGTTAGTGGCTGCTCCTTCTTATAGGAACGTTGCTTCTCCAGCACCGCGTTATGAGCTACTGTCACTCACAGCTTCGGCAATTTGGTTAACTCCTGCTTCAATCTGCTGCGGACCTGAAAGAGCAGACGCGTCCGGATGCGCTGTGCAGCTCATCTGGTATTTGCCAGTGGTGCGCTGCGTCGTAGGTGCAGTGGTGGAAGTCGCGCCGCCGCCTCATCTCCGCCAGCACAGGAAGTGGTCTGAGAAAGTTCGTATATTGTGGTTAATATGGGTAATAAAGTTTATGGCACAACGCGATGTCTGAAACATCGAGCGCCACTTGTCGTCAGGGATAAAGGTGGGTGTAGTGGAACGAAAATTTCGCAGCCGTTCGCATCAGCAGCTGCTTTCAGCTTACAGCCGCGAGGAGCAGGTGATGCAGGGCTCGAAGCCGTGTGTTTGGCATTAAATCGCCAGCCACAATTGTTGGAGTAGTGTTTGCCTCAACTAATTCTGCAATATCTGCAGCTAGTAGAGTTGCCACGTTTCCGCGGGCAATCAGGACGAGCGTAGGTTAGACAAGGCATGGCAGCCCGCGCTCCGTCTGCGACAACAACAGTGGCCTCGGCGTGCAGCTGCGGTAAACTGAAACATAATGATTTATGCTGCGTCTTATTAGTATAGCAGTTCCGCCTCCGATGTGAGGTTGTCGTGTTTGCTGCTGGTGCTGCTCCTGTCATTCCTGTAGCAGATGAAGCCTGGAATAGATAGAAGATGCGGGCTCAGCTACATGTTTCGCAGCATCATTATAGAAATGTTGCGAGCGAAAACTGCAGAAGTTCTGACTGCTTCAGTGCTAACAAATGCCGTTACCGGTTAGAAATGCAACAGTGCAGCTATTCCATAAAGAGGAGAAATAGCCATTATTTGGGGTGCGGGGGCGGAGTGTGGTGAGGACGAGGCGTGCTTCCTCATCGCTCCGCCGCGGCGGCCACCGTCATCTCGTGAGTGCGCAAGTAATTGCGACACTGCCACGCCAGTATGACCGCCGGCCACTCAGCTGGGTCGCGGCTGGTGATGGCTCGCAGAGCGCCTGCGTTACCCGCCCCGGCCGATCCACGTTGGACAGGATCGTCAACCGCGGCGATGCGCATCGCGCGCGCTCTGCTCCTCAGGGTGGCGGGAACTGGGGTCGTCTCCGCCGCCCGCCTCCGCTGCTCCACGCGAGCGGAACGCTCCTCGCGGGCCGCGACAGCGGCAGCCGCCGGCTGACGCTCCCGGGCGTGGTGGGGACGTTGCGCCAGAGTCGGAGTTCGTCCGCTCCTGGCGTCGCTGCCGCTGGGCGCGTGGGCGTTCGCGTCTCTGCGAACCTGGACCATGATGGCTGCTGCGGTGCTGGCTGCAGGAGGCGTGAGGTGCGGCGGCGCGAAGGTTCGCGCTCGTGAAGGAGAACGCGACGCCTCCGACTGCGTGTCGGCCACTCGCCTCTCGCTGATGTGGGCGCGTCGCGCGGCGATCCCGCTGCTGCCCGCTCGTGCCGCTGCTGCTGGTGATGATCCTGAGCAGCCGCGCTTACTCGGGGCGTCGTCCGCGTATTTTGCGCCGTGGTTGTCGCCAGCGAGGCAGTTGGGCAGCTACGCTCCTCCACTGAAGGGGGTTGGCCCCAACGGGCACTGCTGCGCGTCGTGGGTCTTCCCGCACTTCCTGCAGCGCGTGCCGCAGTTTCGATGCCACGTCGCGAAATCCGACGGTGTGGCACTGCGTCGGCCCGCGCGGTGGCCGACCACGCTCCACGTGAACGCGGAGCCCACGTATCGACTCCTGCCTGTCCGGGCGCCCGGTGACGCTCCGTGTCCGGCCAGCGTGGCATTGTCAGCGAGATAGGCCAGCCCCGTCGTCCCCGGCCGCTGGAGTGGTCATCCTCTCCAGCTTCTTTACCTGAAACCCAATGCGTTCCCAGGTTATCGTGAAACTCTGGAACGGAGTTCCAGAGGGATGCCCGGCAGGACATACCTCAGGACCTTCTCGACACCTGGCAGTACGTATGGTACTCACGGCTCTTTCTCCAGGGCGACAGCACACTCCGGTGCGCCTCGGTCTGCAGCGCACCTAACGCAGCGTCGCCAGCCACCTCTGCGGTGACCGCGGCGTCGCCGCCGGCACCGCGTGCCCTCGAGGACTAAGGGTCTCGGCCACCCGTACGAAAGATGGGGTGGGCGGCGACGGCAGGTGACGAGCATGAACTCGCCGTCTCCTCTTCTGCTGCTGCTGCGCCGGGTGCGGCGCGTCAGGCGTCGTGGCGGCCGCTGTGGCGGGCGGCGTGGGCGTGGTGATGGCGGCGGCGTCGCGGCGCGGGCGGCGCGTCAGCGAGTGGCGTGGCTGCGGCAGGCTGCGCGGCGGCCGATGTGGAGCAGCCCCGCTTCCTGCGACCCTTGGTTCTTTCCTGTGAGCAGAAGGCGTACGTTTGGCGCAAATGCGCGCTCAGTTGATGGGAACCGTTCCTCCGTTTCGGCTCCCGCTCGGTCTGCACGCGCTCGTCCTTCCGCGCTTTTACGCTCCGCCCCCGTGCGCGGGGTTTGAAACGTGTCGACGCGGCCGAACTCGCTGACGACGACATCGTAGTTTATAAAGCCCTAGAAGGGCTTTTATAAGTGAATCCCTAAAAGGGCTGTTTGTAAAACGCCCTTAGAAGGGCAAACACGCTTTTGCTCTTTAGCCCCTAATAAGGCTGTTTGTTCGCGGCGGCTAACGGTCCCACGGCGGGCGGGCATCACAGGTGGAAATCCGCTCTCCTCGGCTGCCGCGCGGGGATCAATACCAGCAGGACTGGTGGGGGCGGCTACTGATTGGCTCGGGCCGGGTGACGTGGCGGAGACGCTCACTGTGTGTACGTGACTGTTGTCATGTTCCCGCGTGCCTACTTGACCACTGTCACGTCTTTGTCTTTCATTAGGTTTTGCTTTGGCGGATTACGGGGATCCAAATCGAATTGATTTTCATTGCCTCCTCCTTTCTATTGAAATTCTGGGGATGTTTGTGAATTTCAATATGGCTACGTTTAATCGTGCCTGGTAGTGAGCTACTGTGGTGCTAAAACAATCCGTCTTCGAATCTTATGTAGTGTTCACGTGCCCAGAGAAAGCGTGTTCGGCTACTGCTGATTTTCCAGTGTAGCCAAAGAGCAATTACTTTGTGTTCGGAGAGCCACCAGTGTTGTTCTCCGTTGTGCCAGTGCCAATGTATACAGCGCGCCACAGGAACATGAATTCTATAGACCCACCGCTGATGATAATGGATCTCTTCTGTCCTTGGCAGATCAGAATAAGTTTCAAGCTGTGAAGTGGGCTTGAAAATGGCTTTACATTGTGTTTCCTAGCACTTTCCTATACAGTCATTGATGTTCTTCATAAGGTAGAGCTTACTTTCAGTGTTTGGATTAGATTTGTTTCACTGCATTGTTTCTTTGGATAGAGTGCTCTCTTAACTTCCGCTGAAATTATCCGTTGGCCTGCCAGCTCATTTGAGTGACTTAATTCCTCAGGTAAACTATGATTTTCACATATCCTTGTTGCACGATTAACCAGAGTTTTATCATGGCTCTCTTCTGACTTGCGTGGTGATTGGACATTTTGACTGAGGTGTCTATCTGTGTGAGTTGGTTCCGGTACGGTGTGTCCCAGTGACCGTCATTCTTAACAAGTACATCTGAAGGCCACCTTGTCACATCCACTCCTTTTCATTGTGAACTGAATGCGAGATGGACCCTGTTGAGATAGTCGAGGAAGTCGTTGGGAGTGACACTGCTCCGTGGCTCCATACGACAAAAGTGTCGTCAACATATCGAAACCAACCTTGCGTTTTAAGAGGCGCAGTGTTCAGCGCTGTAGTTTCAAAACTCTCCATGTATAAGTTGGCGACGACCGGGCTAAAGGCGATTACCATGGCGACCCGTCATTTTGTTCATAAAATTCTCCATTCTGAGAAGTATGTGGTGAGTGAACATGTTTGAACAAGCTGTAATATCATCACCAATATATCTCCGCAGTAATGTCATGGTTTTATTCTGCCGGTACCATCGTGAAAGTGGAGGACCACATCAAAGCTGATGAGAAGATCCTCAGGCTGCAAAGTAAGTTATTTCAGTTTCTCAATGAAGTGCATTGAATCTCTTATGTATGTGTTGATTTGACCGGTGTGCGGTTTCAAGATGTTGCAGAGATATTTGGAGACGGCGTAAGTCGGAGAGCCAATAGCGCTGACAATAGGTCGTAACGGTACCTCTGGTTGCCCGAGTATTACCACCGAGACTATACGGACTTCCGAAGATCCACAAACTAGAGGTACCGTTACGTTACCCGGTGTTCTACGTTTCTCGAAGACCCACCTTGTGATATTGACAATGATCTCTATTGATTATGATAAATATTGTCGAAAGTATGGTATATATTGTGCTTGACATTCATAATAGCGCTTTTTTTGGGGACATGAAACTGTGTATCAGGTTATCTAAATTGTCCGGCTCCAATGACCAGACCAATTCCCTCCAGGCGTCGATATTTTCTGGTGACGGGGAAAATAAAATTTACTTATCTCAGGATTGAAGAATTTTCTTCTTATTGAGCTATGGTAAAAATCAACTAATTTATATATAATTGTAAATATGTATCAAAACGTAAGAAAACGTAATCCAAACTGTTCATTTCATTTTCGATATAGACTTTTTGTTAGGATTGTTTTTATATAAACTGTAGGAATGAGCTCTAAAAAATTCTTATAGTATATCAGAAGAGAAAATAAATCAACTAGAATGAATAGAAAATGAATTAAAATTACAGTTCAATTGCTTACAATTTGCTTTTAGTTACAATTTCTGTGATCATTCACCATGTCACAGCAGTTCACTTTCCTTTCAAATTATTATATGTGATGGTAATTGAAATAAATATAAACTGTTAGTTCAAACAACTTCGACCTATTGGCAAAAAATGAAGTGAGGTTTATGGAGACTTGGCCAGTAGACTAAACATTTTAACAAATGTTTTTGTCGAATTTTGGAAAATGCATTTCCATTATAGAACTATACAAGATGAAACAGCAAAGAAAATAATAAGGCCACGCAAAAATAATAAGGCCAAAAACGTGTCCAAAACCGACGTAGGTCGGCGCCGGATCTCGCCATCCAGCGTGTTGACATCACCGCCACCTCGGGCGATAAAAGCATGCACTACACTTACCCAGGACTAATGACTTGCAACAGTTGACCTGCCTATTTACATCAAAAATATCATGAATAAAATAAATTTGAATTTTATTTTCCAAAAGGAAAGTACATTTCAAAATCAACATATCATATTTGAACTTCCCTTGGTGGTGTTTATGGGGAAGGGTGTTTGCAGCCATTTAATAAAACAAAGGAAAATTTGATGTCACTGTCAAGTAAACCTAACATAAACCACATATTTACTCCCTACTTTTACACAGTGTTTGAGGCGTTTCCTTTTCCAGTGTCTTGTTTTTGATTATTGTTTCGCGGAAAAGAGTTAAAATGCCATGGCAAATGTGAGGGTCCTGGGTGAAAACATTCTTAATAGAAAATTATTAGCATATCATGTGACACGCCTGTTCGACGCTAAATTTGTAATGAACTACACACGCGTGGAGTGTCACTACGATATTTGATTTTTGATTTAGTTATTTAGTAAAAAAACAGTAAAACTTTATGTGAAGTATGGGCGAGAAGATCTACGACCGTTTTCTTGAATTCCTCCCAACATTTTAACTATAAATAGTTTAAAGATGAATAAAAGTTTGAAAAATTAAACAAAATAAATTCAGAGATTTAAAAGTATGAGATTAATAACGATTTAAAAAACTAAGACAACTTCGTTCCCAAATTATAGAAAACTTATTTGCATAGGTAAACGAACTACTGATTTGATTTTCTACATTTACTATAAAATATTGATATCACCTCAAGCTCTACTCTTACCACTACAAGCGAAAGGAGAGTTAAATAAAACGTGCGTATAATGAATGCATTAGTGTTTGATGGGTAAACAATATTTCACATGGAATTGGACTTGTTTAACTATTAATATTTCAGTTTTAATTCTGATTTAAAGGTCTGTTGTTTACAAATAATAATTCACTTCCTCTATTTTTATTAAAAATCTTTAATTTCTAATACAAAGCCACCTATTTAATATATTTTGAAGTGATTTTCGTTCAAATTCAATTTCTCCATGCTTATGCGGTGGAACGTAGATATGAAGAAATGATGAGTCCCCTATCGAAATCCGTCTTCCTAATATGTATACAAAGAAGTAGGAAAAATAACTTGCCTACAGAAGGAGACACTGAACCTTTACACTCACAGACAGCGACTAGCGACAGAGATATCGATGTCAGTCGTCGAGGAGACTAAATACAAAATATATTATAATACTTTTATTATTACAACGTCTTTAAGAATACAATAAATTATCAAAGTAATACGTGTCTAGAAAAGCTCACACATCTAAGAAATCAAAATCTGGAAATGATAGGAAAATTACATTCTTTTATTGGATCTTTGATAATATAAGTGATATACAGTAATATAATTCAACTAATTGCTTTATTGATAAATTTTATGAGTTCATAAACACAAAATATTACAAATAATGGTATTAAAAGTGTATATAACAGAATTATGGTTCTTCATCCGAGGATAATTGTATTTCTTCTAGAAATTCATTGTCTTCAGCATGAGTAACATCTGAATACAGATATATAGGTTCAGCTGGAAGTAGCATAGCTAAGGTTGCCTTTAGAAAAAGGCCTCTTGATTTTTGGAGGTGACCTCATACCGGTAGTGAGAGGATCGGAACTTAATAGTAGTCTGTTAAGCACGTCTAGGTTGCAAGATACCCTGGAAAATTTTCTAGCGTAATTTTGACGGTAAAGGCGAAAATGTTTATTACGAGCTTCCGCAGCCTCTTCCGAAAGTAGACCTATTAGCAAAGGGTCCTCACCACAATAGCACCATGTAATTATTGTAAGCTTGTGAACTGTTGGCGTCATCGGATGCCATGGATGTAACTGAATATATAACAACCGTCTCCATTGTATTGTGGCGGCGCGTCCGAATCGACGGAATTATTGAAATGTGATTATGACATTTTTGAGAAGCAAAACGGTCACTGAATACAGCCTTTGTAAGAAGCCAATCGTCCGGGGACTTCCCTTCTCAACGACCACCAAGAAAATTATGGTAGCTGCCTGCTGCTGGCCTATCGGCGCGATCCTCGCCACCCCGGCGCCAGGGCTTCGATAAACAAACCCTGACCGCCACTCGTCCCAGAGAATTTCTATGGCCAATCGTTTATCAAGCCATATGCACCAATTACAAACTCTGACGGATTCCTCACACGTGCACGCACCCGTGAGAGAACAGAATATTTTAATCTGATGGAAATTTTCAGAATCCTCATGGTGATTGGGCGGGAGAATTTAGAACATGTATACTTTGACCAGTGAATTATAGGAACAGAGAGGGAGGGAGCGTTTTCTTAGAAGGGAGTAACTCAGGGAGAGGAGGCGAGCTCTGCGGCGCTGCGCGAAGACGCGAGAGAATGGAAAAAGACGTCAAGTGAGGACGTATTGTGGTAGAAAAGAGCACCACGGTCATGAAGTGGACCATTCTGGGAATGAGGCTGACCGCCGAGGCGATTGTGCTGTGCGTAAGATTGCGCAAAGGGACAGTGTGCGGCAGATCTTATCCAACCGCGGTGAAAACTGGGAGCGTTCACGAACATTAATCCGACGTAATCATGACGTTACCACGCATTTATTAATATCGGGGCCAGTCACCCACATGTGTTTGCGGCCCTCTGCTTCTGTCTGGGCCGGGCCAATATGTCACGCGAAGTATCTCGTGAATGAGCGGAGGAGACGGTCGACTCAGGACGGCGGGGCTACCGTTGACCTGCCCGGAAAACTTCGCCCCCCATCAGCTGTCTCCAGACGCCCTAGAAGAGCCATTGACCGCCGCAAGCCTGCCCAGGAAACTTCGCCCCATCAGCTCTCCGAACGCGCCCTAGAGGGGGCCATTGACAGCCTGCCTGCCGACCCTTCCAGCAGCCTGCGAGAGATCAACTCGCAATCACTAAATTGTGTATGCCCTAGACCCGCGCAATTGCGGGTATATAACCAGAGATTGCTCTTCAAGCAGACTTGTAACATTTTTACATTTTTTTATTTGTGTTAATGTCAGCGAGGCCGCGCATGGCTCAAATTATGTTTAATTTGGAAATTTAACAAGTTGAGCTCAACGGGTAGGGTGATAGTAATTTCTTCCGCAGTTTCTTTCTGTTGTCATGTAACTTCCCTGGTTTTGGACCAGAAATAAACCTATCGTTAAATTCTGAATTATTGTTACGACATCCTTCCTCCTCACGCATTCTCAATTTATAGTACTTGAAAAGCCCAACCGATCGAGAACTACCGTTGACAGTATATTCTGAACATTTTCCTATGTTAATGTATGTCCACAAGATATGGTTTCAATATCACTTTGGGCTTATTATATATTGGTGTAAAATCAATGCTATTATTTCTTATGCTAGTTCTGGGTCCATGAAAAACCTTCCTACTAGTATTACCGTCATTGATATTGCCCAACCCGGCTTAGGCATCTACAATTAAACCCATTTATTTTCAGGTTCTCTTGGATTTGTAGCTTTCTACTTCACTAGTGCTTTTTTCATTGTCTGATCTCATCTGCCATTTTTAACAGGGAGTTATGAAATATGTAACAAGCTTTCAAATAGGCAATTCTGTACGTAAGATCGATAAGTAAATTTCAGTATCTAGTTCATATATTTGACTTGTCATTGTTGAAATCTTTGTATTAGACCACAAACATATCTCATTGTGGAGATTGTTTGAGTAGCAGCATTACATGCTTTAGCATCTGATCATGGTGAGCATCCAGGTGTTTGACTGAACAATTTGTCTGCCAATGTCCTTTCGTGTCTTGCAACAAATTCATTGAGTTTTGCACATGGTGAGATTTATTCATTTGTTTTGTCCGTGGATTCTTTCAAAATTTTATTCTAAGTAGGACGGCAATAACGAAGAGGATTTTGGATTTGCCAGATCAACCTCTTATTTGTGCTACAAATTAGTCGAAGTGGAACAAAGAACTTCTGAAATATATGTGCATCAGAATCAGCATCATTCAGAATTTCTACTTATATTGTGTCTGTTATGAACCATCACAGCCCCACTTGAAAATTAACATTAATGAGGTAACATTCTTCTTCTCTTAAAAGTTGTACAACCCTCTTCTAACCATCAACAATCAGTAACAGTATGATAAGCAAATTTTGTAATCGATTGCATTGAATTCTGATTGGATGTTGTTGACGTTCTTATAAGAAGAAATAAGAAAGTCATCCTTCGTCAACATATCAGCTTTATTAAGATGATCGGCTTTCGACGGCTTTGCCGTCATCGTCGATCTACCAAATACAGAAAGATACAAAAATATAAATAAATACACAATAAGATGAGAAACAAAATTAATTAGAAATTACAATTGATAGATAACTCTAAATATTTGGTTACAGATAGATAAAATTTCAAAAACAGTGAGGATGCAACGGAGGATTAGTGGCAGTTCAAATTGAAACAAAAATCAAATACAGAAAGACACATTGAATGATTACAGTCAAGTATATAGTAGATAAAATTATAAAAATTAATTGCAGCGGGGAGGGCGGAAGATTAATACCTATAACAGTTCAAATTTCAGATTATAAATGTTTGTGAAAAATATGCATTCTCACATTCAAAAGAAAAAACAAATTGTGTATTTGTTACTTATTTTTTGTATCTTTCTGTATTCTGTAGACTGACGATGACATAAACCGTCGAAAGCCAGCTTTATCTTAATAAAAACTGATATGTTGACGAATGACTTCTTTTATTTCTTCTTAAATCGATTGCAGCACAATATTCAGTCGCATGATACGATTCTTTATCTGGATAACAATCATTTTTTGCCTTCTGAAGTATACTATAACAAGGATGTAGTTTCCTCAGCTTCAACAAACAGAGCTAGTGCACTGAAGTCGTTAGTTGTTTTCCTACCCCTCTAAACTAACAGAATATGCTTTCTTGTATTTTTTCGAAAGCTCGTTTAGAAGAATATGTGATTTCCTTAACAGTTTAGAAGCGTCTCTTTTTCCTGCAACACCTAATGTCTGGTACTTATAGTTAATATTTCTGAATCTGTCGCATGTCGTAAATCTTCGTTCATCTTCTCTGCTTCCTCTCCTCAAATTTTCAAATATTTTCTTTGTCTGCAAAGGGCAGTTGACTACTTTAGGTATTTCAAATGTGCCATTGAGCCAATCCACATTCTTTTAACAAACACATCTTCTCTTATGCTGCAGATACCTTCAGTTCATATCAGATTTAAAATATGAAAATTTATACTTTATTTCCTTTATTTGTTTGTCAGAATAGTTTTCTTTGCATGGCACAAACTAATTCTCTGTAAATTCAATTTTTCGTTCATATTTTGTAATTTTTGTTGCTGCATCATGTTAGTAACTCTTCAGTAAATACGTTGATGCCCGAATGTCCTAAAACGAAATTTGGAAGAAGTGTAAATGTAAATAAACATGTAAAAATCCGTAAATCCGCATTCGTACATAATTGGCCATTATCATTACCAAAACCGCGCGAATCCGCGGTTAATTTTACTAATTGTAAAATAAAACGTAACCCTTCCATTACCAAAATTGTAACCCGGAAACTCCAGAAGTACACTAATTTAGCTACATTAATTAAAATTTATAGCCGTTAAAACTTGAAAATCTATCTATACTCAACTAAAATGCATTAAAATCTGTACAAACTACACGCATAACGTGTACACACTTACCTGCTTCATCAGTCTCCATGGCTCTTCACTACAAAATCGAAACGCAGTAGACGCAATTCACTGTGAGACTGAAGCCCGCGCGGAACCATAAGAACGAACAGGCGCACTTCACAAGTGGACAGAAGTTCTGACAAGTTACCTGCCGTTAAAATTTGTGCAGCTAGTTTATTCCCTGACCTTTTAGCTTTACAATGAGGTGTTCTTATTTGTCTGGAATGAAATTTGAAATTTGACTTTATTACTTCAGATTGGTCAAATCACCCCACCGTGCGTCGGCTGGTGGGGTTTCCCAGCTACCAGAGTATCTCCCACCAGCGGGGCACCGCCCCAGCCGAGACAAGCTTTAAGCTCCCGACCGGTCTCCGGAATGTGTGGTAGTGTAGTGCATGTTAGTGTAAGTGTGTGTAAGGGGTGAGGATGGGACAAGGAAGAGGAAGGAAAGATCGCGCGCGATCCGTGGCCCGTTTGTTAGGGTGCTGCTCCGGCATTCGCCTGGTGTTCATCGAGAAACCACGGAAAACTACCGATCTGAGCAGCCGGCCGCTAGAATTCTCTCCAGACAGCGACTGAATTCGACGTAGCTGAAAAGCTAGTGTCGAAAATCCTACCGCCGTCGGGACTCGAACCTAGAACTTCCCGGTCAGAGGCGCTGCAGTGACATCAGTTGATGTACTGAGCTACCGCTCGGAAACAGATGTGAATAGAGACCACGTGAATTCACAAAATGACACATTTATTTCCACAAATGTTTTTAACTCGGATTTCTCCTTCATTGAATCGGACAAGCTGAGAAATTGTTACATATTTTTTGGGAAAAAGTTTTACAGACACAGGAAATTGTACCGAAAAATAGTACCGTAAAATTAATTTTATTCGATGTTAATTGTATTTCGTAATTGTATTAAATGAAATTTGCATTCACCTTGCAGCGTATCATTTACTTACTATTAATAGTTAAAATTATCTACTAAGAGGCGTTATAAGGGCACTAGAAATCGATCGCCGACAAAATAACGGAGCTTTTGTCAACCGGGATCATTAGAACTAGTTAACAGCCTTATTTGTACCTAATTTTCATAATGTATATTTACTTATTTATTACTCAACTAATTTTTAACTTGTCTCCGTCTGTCATTTCATATTTCCCTCCCATAATTCCCACCATAAGAAAACATGTAGCATATTCAACTTTTTCCATATCTTTCTCAACCACGATCCTCTGATCCAATTTATGTAGTGTATCGAGAGCTCCATGTCAAGGTATTACGAAGCTACATAACGTATCAGTAAAAATAAAATATATAATATCTACACAAAAGCGTTTAATGGAAAAGGGTTCAAAAAGTAGTTGTGTCCTTTTCATTTTCGCGCCCCTCGTGGTAAGAAGATAAAGTATTATGAGTCGTGCGCCAGGAAACAGTGAATGTTTTCACAAAAAAGCCTTATTGAGAGGCCTGGTGAAGAAAAATTGGATAAATAATGTGTATCACCTGTACAAAAATAAAATTACTTCTTCAGCACCCATAGTCAGTAACCATTTTGTTAGCCTAGCATGTCCAAAATATCGAGTTTTCAAAGTACAAAGTATTGCCTTTGACGTCTAAAAACATTGCAATGCTGACATACAAATTCTATTTTTCATTATTACTAAAAGCCCCATTGGTCAAGCATGCCAGTCAGGTATGGATGAAGGGGAAGCAAGGGAGAGCTCCCTCCTGGAGCACCATGAGAGGAACGAGGGTAGGGAGCAACAATTCCCTCGCACTGATAGCAGAATAGCCATAGTCGGGGTTGTTGATCACTGGCCGAAGCTGCATGCAAACAAGAACTGTATCGCACTAAATCTGGTAGTCTCAATTGTACTTAATTGGATGAGGGGAAATTGTGCATTCAGACCGAACCTTGTGTGGAAATCAGATTGGATCTAGTGAGAATAAGCATACATTTATTGTGTGTGTGTGTGTGTGTGTAACTGTCGATAAATGCTAGTTCTTTTGTTTAACATAGCACGATAATGTTCGAATGCTTAAGATTTCTAATAATGTTTAGTACAGGAATAAATAAACGTTAGGTATACTATATGATGTCTAAATCCACGAAAATTCTTTAATGAATAAATGCAAATTCCATTACTCTGCTTGTAAATATATTGCAATTTGGTAGCCAAATATATTTATAATTTAAAAGAAATATTTCTGAAATTATTAATTTCTATTAAATGTTCTAACGTCTTTAACTAAAGGTTTCAATAGTTGCATACGTATGAAATTTGTTAGTTACTTCATAAATGTGAAGTAGTATTGCGTTAGTGCTGCCACAAAGTGTCCGCTCTATATCTGATTTACATAATGTTGCAGTTCTGGAAACTATCTCAAAACGGCATGGTATCTGACCCCCACCGGAGCCTACCACGGCGATGCACCGCTGCAGCTAGAAAGGATCAGCGTATACTACAACGTTGGCTCAAGGGCATGTACGTGCCGCGCGCCGACCTCATCGGCAGGCCAGGACCATGGACATGATCAGGAGGACCGGCCCCTTCGGCCGTCTGTTCCGCCCCGACCTTCGTGAACGGGCGACGGCGCCGACGCAACTGGGCCAAACACTACACGGAGGGCGCCGAACTCGTGAGCACCGTGATGGACGTGGTCCTGGGAGGCCGAGGGCCCACGACTGCCTGCAGGGCTTCCAGCTCACGCACTCGCTGGGCGGCACGGGCTCCGGCATGGGCACTCTGCTCTGTCAAAGGTCCGCGAGTACTCGACCGGATCGCGAGACCTGCTCGGTCGTGCCATCCGAAGGTGTCGGACACGGTCGTGGAGACCGTACAACGCCACCTTGTCAGTCCATCAGCTCGTCGAACACGGACGAGACCTTCTGCATCGACAACGAGCCCACCGTACGACATCTGCTTCCGCACGTTGGTAGCTGGCTTACGTACGGAATTCGAACCTGGTCTCGCTCACCATGTCGGTCACCACCTGCCTGCGCTTCCCAGGCCAGCTGAACGCCGATGCTGCGGAAGTTGGCCGTGAACGCTGGTGCCCTTCCCCGGGCTGCACTTCTTCGTGCCCAGCTTCAGCGCCGCTGACGCGCGTGGCAGCGGCCAGCAGTACAGCGCCATGACCATGGCCGAGCTCGTGCAGCAGATGTTCGACGCCAGGTGCTGATGGCGGC
Source organism: Teleogryllus oceanicus (assembly GCA_964035755.1). Classification (NCBI taxonomy): domain Eukaryota; kingdom Metazoa; phylum Arthropoda; class Insecta; order Orthoptera; family Gryllidae; genus Teleogryllus; species Teleogryllus oceanicus. The sequence goes on from CAXIVR010000001.1 coordinate 150,807,226, forward strand.
CTGCGACCCCGCCACGGCGCTACCTCACCGTCGCCGCGGTGTTCGGGGGCGCATGTCTATGAAAGTGGACGAGCGGGTGATGAATATGCAAAACAAGAACAGTAGCTACTTCGTCGAATGGATTCCCAACAACGCATGAAGACGGCCGTTTGCTGATATTCCTCCGCGCGGCCTCAAGATGGCGCCGCCTTACATGGCCAATGCCACTGCTATTCAGGAAGTTTTCAAGCGCATATCTGGGCAGTTCAGTGCAATGTTCTGGCGCAAAGCTTTCCTTCACTGGTACACGGGCGAGGGCATGGACGAAATGGAATTAACGGAGGCAGAATCGAACGTGGTGGATCTGATCTCTGAATACAGGCAATACGAGGAAGCTACTGCATATAAAGACGACTTCGTGGAAGATCTAGAGTTGCAGTAAGATGAAATCAATTTAGATGATTGAATTTTATTTAGTCGTAGTTGTTTACAAGAGTAAATTCAAATTTACTTTATTCAGTATAATAATTGTAATAAAATGGTAAGAATTAAATGACTAATGTAAACTCTAAAATTCTTATTTTCCTTATCCTTCTGTCATGTCGGATTTTGCTGTATCTCATCTAACTCTAATTAACTTTGATTCTTCAAAACTTGGGTAGGATCGTCACCCGGAGATTTTCTGGCACACTTATAAGTTTGATAACTGATTTGTTTCCGGGCAAGTTTCTCCAAATTTAATTCACTTTGCCAGTTCTACAATACATATAAATTTATTATAAAAATAAATTCAAATTAAGTTCGAAATGCCCTTAACAATTTACAAAATAGAATAAATTTATTGCTAGATACAAAATTTACGAGGATGTTGAATGAAACCTGAGCGAATGCTGCGAAGGAAGCAAGCCATGGCTTTCTGCCGGAGAAATGCGTTCTTCTGCGCTCCATGAAGTCTGAAGGTTAAGCGTTCGAGACTCGCGAGTTCGTGGTTGGGTGACCTACCAGGGCCCGGGATCTAACGGCGTCGAGCCCCTGGCCGAAGGATGAGGCACTGACTGCGACGTGACGAGACTTGACAATTATTAGAAGTAAAAGCACATTGTGGAGGATTACTGCGAGTATAAAGTGCTCAACGCTCCTTGGGGCTTGGAGACCCGTTGCGTCAGTTGTAGACGCAACAATAAAAGAAAAAGCACTTTTGACACAGCCCTTCACTCTTCGCTCTTGGAATAAAAGTTTTCTTGCACTCTATAATCTGTGCAGTACAAATTTCTTTATTTATATCCTTTATCACTCATTCATTTTATCCAATGGAATTTATAATCCCTTGTTCTGAGTTTCGATTTCGTTATTGTCTGCAGGCGCTGTAGGTGTGGTTGGCGTTGCTCTGGGACATACACCGAAATCGCCGCCTGTTCGTACTTGTATCTGGATCTCGCGGATATGGTTCTCCTGATGGGGGTACCGCCATATATAACTTGAGTAATCGGGGTATCTGATTCAAAGCCGATTATTGATATATTTATAAACTTACACTTTTTCACTACATAAGACATGAATGTGAATACACCTAATAAAGATGTTTGTGATATATAACGTTAGTTTCTCATTTAGTTTAGTTGTATTTAAAAATTAAAAGTTTGTAATTTTTAGCTATATTTCTGTATTTATACGAGCTGACTGTACTTGCATCTAATAAGGAGGCAAGTAACTTCTTTAGGATGAAAAATATATGAATAAATTACAGAGTTAGTGTCTTGTTCGGCGATAATTATTTAATAATTAAGTAGAAGAATGATACTTATAAGCCTTCAGAAATTCTAATTTAATTTTGGAAGTGATTACATTTCTCTTAACCTCTTACCTATTAATTTACTACTTGAACCACAAAAGCATTTTCAGAAGTAAAAATGTTTATACACACACTCGTCTATATAGTGCTGCTTACATTGTCTATATAGTCTATGGTATGCTGTTTGATTTACGCATTCGAATTAGTTAAAATGGTTCTTTACAGTATTCTAAGTAGAAATGGTTGCCTATACAAAATCTTCGTAAAAATACGTTGGATATAGCTTGAATCATAAATGCAGTTTATTCATGTTAAACATAAATATAAATATTCCAAGTACCTTCATTCTCTCCTTGTATTTCTTCTTCTCTTTCTTATTTTTATCCTCTCGTTCTTCTACTTCTTTCTTTTTCCGACCCCTTTTTTCCTCCCTCTTTCTTCTCCCTTCACTGTTTTCTTCTTCCTCCCGCCTTAGTCTAAGCGTCTTCAATTATAATTCTTCAGGAATTTCTTCAATCGTCTTCACTGCGCTTTGTTCGCTTTCTGCTTTCATTGAGTGTTCGCTGCAATTATAGCCACCACGCGCTTGTTTCACTGTAGTATATATTCATATCTTGTACCACCATAGTTAACGCCAATTATTATGTGCATACTATAATGAAAAAATACATAAAGTATTAACTAGAGGTGCTACAGAATGGCACAGACTTTCTCGTAGTTATATTTTCTAATTTCTTTGGGATGGACTGGCTTTAAGGTCTTGCTCTGCCCAACTGCCATCTATCGTCACCAAAAGTGCATTTTCTTGACGTTTTCTTAACTTTTCGGTTTGTTAATAGTTGCCCCGAAAATACTTCAAGAATATTAATGAATAGAAAAACCTCGTCCTAAATAGAAATTTTCATTGAAATTTTTGAAGCCGTTTTAAGAAAATTGCGATTAAGCGTTACTGTAAATGCAAAAATTTAACCACTTTACACGAACCTTTTGGGGGTTTTTCGAAAAACTTAATTTGAAGGTATTTGAAGCACATCTACTCACAAATTTAATAATGTGTACAACACGATGAAAAAAGGTGCATATTAACGACGTGAGAGATATTTAAAAAATTACATTTGTGTAATTTAAAAAAAAACAAAGAATATACCAATATGAACTTTTCGTCATATTAAACAATGCAATAATCGCTATCCATGCAAAAATTTGAAGAAAAATTTGCAGCAATTTTTGAGAAAATGGCGTTTAAGCGTTTTGAAAATAAGTAATGTTAGCTCGTTTTACAGAAAATTGTTTAGTTTTCCGGAATCTTTATTTGACATTATTTAAAGCACATGTACTCATAATTATAAAAATTTGAAGAAATCGCCGTTAATATTAATATTACGGACGTGAGAACAGTCAAAAATTACATTTCGTAATTTTGAAAAATAAAAGAATAAAGCTATATGTGTTTATATCCGATGCGCTTGTACTCCCCACCAAAACTTATGGAAAAAATTGGAGCCGTTTTTTGAAGATCTTGTTTATGTATTTTTTTTAAATTACTAATATTGCAGACTCAATTGCATGAAAATCACTAAAATTTTTAAAAAGGTCTACATGACCTTAATGAAAGAACTATATATGGGCAACAAATTTCATTTTAAGGAAAAAATGTGTCTTCAATTTTATAGTTTGGGAAGTCCCAAAAAAACTTTGCAATGTTCGAAATTCAGTGTTTTCCGTTAAAATCGGACCTATCCATGTTTATAGGCGTATCTTACTCTATTCTTACAAAAATTAGAAAAATTTGGGCAGTTTTAAAATTTTGAAAATGTTCTGGGGAGCTTCATAAGTACCCCATAATTAATGAATTTTTCTCATAATCGACGAGCTTTGACTCAGGGCAGATTGACATGGTTTATTCAGCTGGAAAAATATAGAATAGTTTGGTGCAAGTGTTGTTTACACCCAGACGGAAAACGGACAGCCCGGACAGACGGACAGACGGACAGACGGACAGGCGGACAGGCGGACGACGGACAGGCGGACAAGGCGGACGGGTGCCCAGGCTGCAGGCTGACAGGCGGACAGACGGACAGACGGACAGACGGACAGACGGACAACGGAACGACAGAACAGACAGAGGGGCAGACGGACGCGGACGAACGGCAGAGGGAACAGAGGGAACGGACAGACGACGGGCTGACCGACGGGGCGACCGACGACCGACTAACAACAGAGGGGCGGAGACTGCCAGACGCGACACAACTGACAGACGACGGCTGAGGGGCGCGGCAGACTGACGGGCGAGCAGACTGGGGGGCAGACGGCAGCGAACTGGCAGACTGCAGACGACAGACTGACAGACGACAGACGGCGGCGGCGGGCTGACGCTTTTGGGCGGCAGACTGACGACTCCCGAAACGAACTGACGGTGACGGGCGGCAACTGACAGACGACGGGCGACAGACGACGGGCTGAAGCAGGCGGCGACAGACTGACAGACTGACGAGGCAATGACAGACACGCTGACAGACGGCAGACTGACAGACGGCAGACTGGGGGGCTGAGCAGACTGACGACTGACGACTGACAGACTGACAGACGACAACTGACGAACTGACAGACTGACAGACTGACAGACTGACAGACTGACAGACTGACAGACTGACAGGCTGATGTACTGCCTCGCTATCACCTCGCAGAACTTCGCTATCACTCTACGGCGAGGAAGATCGACACCTCTACCGTATGGCTTCACCGATCGCCAAACCATCTAAGTTAGCGCGCCCAAAACGAATCTCTTCCAAACTATACTCAAAAATAACAGCTAATTAATGCAAATTAAGTTGCTCTATTCTCGAATTTTCTCTATAGTTTTTCCCCAAATCGAGGCTCAATCCCAAAAAATTCCCCTCCGAACGTGCGCGCAAGGAAGAGAAAGCTCCTTCCCACCATGTAATTTATAATTCATCTCTAGCAAAATGTCCTAAACAAATAGTAAAAATCTATAATTAAAAAAATACCGCTCCTGGTTGAGTTGAATAACATGGTTCAGAAACCCAAAATGACCCCCGCAGAATGTACCATAGACCAATACTACAAAATTACCCTAGCCAATACTAAAATCTATAATTAAAAATTTTCCGCTCACCTGTTAGTGAGCATAATGATCTCAATCCCAAAATGAACCTCAGCAGAACGCTGTGCGTGGAAGAAAAACGCTCCTTCAAACCATTGAAATTTCTAATTCATTTCTCAACGCCAAAATGTACCATAGACCAAACCAAAAGTAATCTGTAATAAAAATTTGCCGCTCACCGTTTAGTTAAGTGCCTTGGCTCAGATCCAAAATTACTCTCGGCAGAACGCTGTGGAAGGAAGAGAGACGCTCCTTCCCAACCATCGTAATTATAATTCATACTCTACGCAAAATGTCCCAAAACAGATATTAAGTAATCATAATTTAAAAAATTTTCAGCTCACCCCGGGTTATGTTTACTAACATGAGTTCAATCCCAAATTACGCACGGCAGAACGCTGTCAACGAAGAAAGACGCACCTTCAAACATCGCTAATCATAATTCATACTCTACCAAAAAAGTTTCCATAGACCCAAAACTAAAAGTAATCTGTAAAAAAATTGCCCCTCGCCGTTTAGTTAAGTACCTTTGGGTCGAAACCAAAATGCCTCTCGGCGGCTGTCGTAAGGAAGGGAAAGGGCGCTCCTTCCCAAACCATTCAATTTCTAATGCAACTCAACCCAAAAATGTACCATAGACCAAACAACAGTAATCTGTTATAAAAAATTTCCGCTCACCGTTTGGTTTGGTACCATGGCTCAGATCAAAAAATGAACCTCCCGGGGAAAGCTGTGCGGAAGGAAGAAGCTCCTTCCCAACCATCGTAATTTATAATTCATTTCTCTACGCTAAAATGTGCCCCAAACGATATTAAAAAATAATCTATAATTTAAAATTTACCTCACCGGGTTAGTGCAATAACCTGAGTTCAGATCAAAATGACCCAAGGGGAAAACTTGCCAAACGAAGAAAGACGCTCCTTCCCAAAACCCTCGCAAATCATAATTCATACTCTACCCAAAATGTCCTAAACAAATATTAAAAATAATCATATTTAAAATGTACAAACTCACCGGGTTTGTGTGAATAACATGGCTCAAATTTCAAAAAAGTTCCCCGCAGAACGTGTTTCGCAAAGGGAAAAGGACACTCTACAAACCATTGCAATTTATAATTCTTATCACCGAAAATGTACCATGACAATACTAACAGTAATCTGTAATAAAAAATTGGCTGATCAGTTAGTTTAATAACATGAGCTCAATTCCCAAAATAACCCTTGGTCGAACCTGCGACTAATATAAAAGGGTGTTCCTCCCAAACCATCGAATGTCAATTCAGACTCTAGCCCTAAGCAGGTGCTAAACGTTATATGTTATTAAATATTGGCCGCTGACTGGTTAGTTAAATTGCTCAAATTTAAATTGCAGAATGTACCTTCTGGAAGTCATCTAATGTTTGCAGCGCCAAAAAACTAATTTCTACTAAAATATAAGTATATTCAAAATTAACGGCTAATTAAATGTTAATTAAGTTCTCTATTTTCGAATTTTCCGCTCTGCCGTAAGAACCAATGTTAACTGTTTCTCTTTGTAGAGCCCTGAATTTTGGAATATAAATGCGTGAGTATTTTTTTCTAAACCGATAATTCATGTTAATGTTTGGGTAGGGTTTCGTATTTTCTGAGGTTTTTAAGTTTATGGTTTTCTCATGCAAAAACCAATTTAATATGATCTCTTTGTACAGCCCTGAATTTTAAAATATAAATGCGTTGTAATTTTTTCCTAAGCTGTTAATTCTTGTTAATTTTGGTAGGGTTTCAAATTTTTTTGAGGTTTTTAAGTTGGGGTTTTTCTCTCTTGAACCAATGTTAATTGTTTCTCTTTGTACAACCTTCAATTTTGGAATATAAATGCTGTAAAATTTTTTTTCTAGGCCATTAATTCATGTTAATGTTTGGGTAGGTTTGAACTTTTCTAGGTTTATAAATTTTAATGCTTTTCGCCCATATAAAACAATGTTAATTGTTTTCCTTGCGCCCACGATTTTAAGAAAACTATAGAAGCTGAATATTTGGGAATAGGGCACTTAATTAGCATTTAATTAGCCGTTAATCTTGGATATAGTTTGGAAGAGATTCGTTTCTGGGAGCTGCTAACTTAAGTCTGCTAGCGCCACGATTTTGGGAAAACTATGGAGGGAAAATTAAAAAAGAGCATAAGAGCACTTAATTAACATTTAATTAGCCGTTAATTTTGAATACTTATAGTTTGGTGAATTCGTTTTTAGCGCTGCTAATATTGGGTATTCCAGAAGGTACATTCCCTGCAATTTTAAATCTGAGCAATTTCGCTAACCAGTCAGGAATTATGTTTAATAACATATTACTTTTAGCACCTGTTGGGGGCTGGAAGTCTGATTGTGACATTGGATGGTTTAGGAGGAACAGTTCTTATATTAGTCACAGCGTTCCACCAAAGGGTTATTTTGGGGATTCGAGCCCAAGTTATTCAAACTAACTGATCAGCGGCAATTTTCTTATTACAGATTATTGTTAGTATTGGTCTATGGCACATGTTGGCGTAGAGTATGAATTAAAAATTGCAATGGTTTGGATGAGAGCATCTCTCTTCCTTGCGCACTGCGTTCTGCGAGGACATTTTTGGGATGCAAGAGACCATGTTATTCCACACTAACCGGTGAGCTATGGAAATTTAGTAAAATATGGGTATTTTAATATTCGTTTGAGGTACATTTTGGCGTAGGTATGAATTATAAATTGCAATGGTTTTGGATGAGTCTCTTCCTTGCGCACAGCGTTCTGCCGAGGCATTTTGGGATTCAGGCCCATGGTACTATAAATAAACGGCGAGTGGCAAATTTTTTTTTATTACAGATTACTTTTGGTATTGATCTATAGTAGATTTTGCGTAGGTATGAATTATGATTGGGATAGTTTGGAAGGAGCGTCTTTCTTCGTTGCGCACAGCGTTCTGCGGAGGGTAATTTTGGAGATTCGAACCCATGTTATTGACACTAACCGGTGAGCGGTAAGTTTTTTAATTATAGATTACTTTTAGTATTCGTTTAGGGCACATTTTGGCGTAGAGTATGAATCATAAATTGCCATGGTTTGGAAGCAGCGTCTCTCTTCCTTCCGCACAGCGTTCGGCCGCGGTTCATTTTTGGGATTCGATCCCAAGGTACTCTAACTAAACGGTAGGCAGCAAATTCTGTTATTACAGATTGCTTTTAGTATTTGTTTAGGCACATTTTGGCATCAGTAGTAATTATAAGTGCCATGGTTTGGAAACAGTGTCTCTCTTCCTTCCGCACAGCGTTCGGCCGAGGTTCATTTATGGGATTCGAGCCCATGGTACTCTAACTAAACGGTGAGCGGCAAATTCTGTTATTACAGATTACTTTTAGTATTTGTTTAGGGCACATTTTGGCGTAAAGTAGTAATTATAAATTGCCATGGTTTGGAAGCAGCGTCTCTCTTCCTTCCGCACAGCGTTCGGCCGAGGTTCATTTATGGGATTCGAGCTCATGGTACTCTAACTGAACGGTGTGCGGCAAATTCTGTTTTTACAGATTACTTTTAGTATTTGTTTAGGGCACATTTTGGCGTAAAGTAATAATTATAAATTGCCATGGTTTGGAAGCAGCGTCTCTCTTCCTTCCGCACAGCGTTCGGCCGAGGTTCATTTATGGGTTTCGAGCCCATGGTACTCTAACTAAACGGTGAGCGGCAAATTCTGTTATTACAGATTACTTTTAGTATTTGTTTAGGGCACATTTTGGCGTAAAGTAGTAATTATAAATTGCCATGGTTTTGGAAACAGCGTCTCTTCCGCTACAGCGTTCGGCCGAGTTCATTTATGGGATTCGAGCCCATGGTACTCTACACAAACGGTGAGCGGCAAATTCTGTTATTACAGATTGCGCAGTATTTGTTTAGTACAGTTTGGCGTAAAGTAGTAATTATAAATTGCCATGGTTTGGAAGCAGCGTCTCTCTTCCTTCCGCACAGCGTTCGGCCGAGGTTCATTTATGGGATTCGAGCCCATGGTACTCTAACTAAACGGTGAGCGGCAAATTCTGTTATTACAGATTACTTTTAGTATTTGTTTAGGGCACATTTTGGCGTAAAGTAGCCAATTATAAAATTGCCATGGTTGGAAGCAGCGTCTCTCTTCCTTCCGCACAGCGTTCAGCCGAGAGTTCATTTTGGGATTCGATCCCAAAAGGTACTCTAACTAAACAGTGAGCAGCAAATTCTGTGTACAGATTACTTTTTAGTATTTGTTTGAGGCACATTTTGGCAATAAAGTAATAATTATAAATTGCCATGGTTTGAAGCAGCGTCTCTCTTCCTTCCGCACAGCGTTCAGCCGAGGTTCATTTGTAAGTTCAGGCCATGGTACTCTAACTAAACGGTGAGCAGCAAGAAATGAAAAAGAGTTCACGGAAGCAGAACGAATATGATCGATCTGATCTCCGAATACCAGCAATATCAGGAAGCTACGCAGAAGACGAAAGTTTCGAGGAAGATCTGGAGGTTGCCGAGCAAGATGAAATGTAATTTAGATGATTAGATTTTATTTAGTCGTGGATTGTTTACAAGAGTAAATTCAAATTTACTTTGTTCAGTATAATGAAATTGTAATAAAAATGGTAGAATTAAATGACTAGTAAACTCTAAAATTCTTATTTTCCTTATCCTTCTGTCATGTCGGATTTTTTGCTGTATCTCATCTCGCTCCTAATTAACTTTAGAGTTCTTACAAAACTTGGGTAGGATCGTCGCCTTGGAGATTTTTCTGGCACACTTATAAGTTTGATAACTGATTTGTTTCCGGGCAAGTTTCTCCAAATTTAATTCACTTTGCCAGTTCTACAATACATATAAATTTATTATAAAAATAAATTCAAATTAAGTTCGAAATGCCCTTAACAATTTACAAAATAGAAGATAAATTTATTACTTTAGATACAAAATTTACGAGGATGTTGAATAGAGCACAGGCGAATGCTGCGGGAAGCAAGCCGGCGGCACTAGCCGAATGCGTTTACTACGCTCCACTATGGGGCAAATGACAGCAAAACCTGGCAGAAATTAAAAAAACCAAAATTATTTAGGGTGAAAATTTCTTATGGTTTCGTGCAAAGGAGAACCTGGACGAATATGTCCTAGCATGTCACACCGCTTGGGCTGTCCGTCTCCACCGTAGAGCTTTCAGTTCATGCAGTGTTGTAGTGACGGTCGGACGTGCTTTTCATTAGTGAGAATTTATCTCTAGGTTCGTGGTGTTTTTCAGTCAGTGTTTGTGAAGAAAACCAACTTTTTGCAATGGAAGCTTCAAGTTCAGGTATTTAATGTTATTTAGCACGTGACAAATACAAAATCTAGGTCTTAATATTAATAGAAATAAAACTACAAAGAAATAGCTTTTAACATTTAAAACTTACGTCTTATTTTGTGAAACACACAACTTTTTAATTATGTATCAAAGGTGATCAAGCCTTGATCTTTGTTTCTCGCTATTCAGTAATGTTCCAAATATATTATACAGCTGTTTTTTCTTGCTACTTTTTGCTACTTTCTTCACCGGAATGATTTTTTACGGACGTGTCTGCACGTAAAATACCGGAAATGAATTGTGTACTATGTGAGTAATTTTTTTTTGGGGCAGGCAAGAGTTCGAATACTGTTCATATCAAGAGAAAAGAACTTTTGGATATTATGTGGAGTTCTAATGAGAGAGAAACAGACAAAAAATTTGATTTCTTGACTTAAAAACTGAAGACAAGAACAAAGTGTGGTTCACGGTTTGTCAATACTACATAGGTTGATACGCATGTTTGAGTGCCTATTGCATTTGGCTTATAAGTTACCTATTAAGACGTGGCAAGCGCGAGGGAATGCTAAAAACACTGTGGCTGAAAATAAAGCTCGTATTCAGAGTGAGATTCGAGGACGCAGTGGTTTGATTGTGGATCAGCCAAAACCAGGATCAGTAATACAAATACCAGAAATATAGCTCGACGGTTCTTTCAGAACCTTGAACTATCTGCTGAAATTACACGCATTGATGTAAATTTAATTAAAATGATGCAATAATTATGATTGTCGTATCAAGTGGCAGTGAAATTCATGTTGAAAAGTTTCGGGCTTTTGCTCAGAACACGGCTCGGTATTTTGTTAAAAATATCCATGGTACAACATGTCACCTACACTGCACAAGTATTTTATTCATGGACCTGATACTGTCTCGTCAGCTTTGCCTCCAATTGGACAATTAACAGAGGAAGCTCAAGAAGCACTCAACAAAGATTTTAAGAAAAACAGAGAGCACTTCTCCCGAAAATGTTCCCGTGAAAAAACTAATAGTGATGTTTTAAATTTACTGCTCTTAAGATCAGATCCACTTATCACCAACAAGAGAAAATTACCTACGAAAAATGTGCAAAGCCTCCCAAAAAAGCTCAGGAACTATTGGTTCATCCACCCGAACACAGTGTTCATTCTGAAAATTATGAGGCCCGCGCGGATGATGATTTGCGATGACACAGTTCATACTATTGATAGCGATGATGATGATGATTTTTTAATGATTTAATATAATTTCACTATATTTATATTTGACTTTAATTTATGTAATTAGTAAAACCTTTCATTTTTTGCTCCCCTCTCAATAAAACCTAATGTAACGTTATTTGTTGTTTTTATTTACAATGCGTATTCCTAGAAAATCGACTATTTTTTTGTCAGATGAAGAGGTATCGAAATGGAAGTTACACCATTCCTTTCAACATGAATTTCTCTTTACAGTGATATGCAATACTATGGGTTATAGGTGTTACTCGAATTAATGCCAGAAATGAGGCCCTCTTGCCCCACTGTGCGCTCCATGAAGTCACGAAGGTTAAGCGCATTCGAGACTCGCGGGTTCGTGGTTGGGTGACCTACCAGGAACCCCGGGATCTAACGGCGTCGAGCCCCTGGCCGAAGGGATAAAGGGCACTGACTGCGACGTGACGAGACTTGACAATTATTAAGAAGTAAAAAGCACATTAATGGAGGATTACTGCGAAGTATAAAGCGCTCAACGCCCCTTAAGGGGCTTGGAGACGCGTTGCGTCAAGATGTGGACGCAACAAATTAAAAAAAAAGAAAAAGCACTTTTGACACAGCCCTTCGCTCTTCGCTCTTGGGATGAATAAAAGTTTTCTTGCACTCTAAAATCTGTGCAGTACAAATTTCTGTATTTATATCGCTATAGTCTATTCGTACACATCCGTAGAATTTATAATCCCGCTTGTTCTGAGTTTCGATTTCGTTGTCTGCGAGCGCTGCCAAGTGTGGTTGGCGTTGCTCTGGGACATACACACCGAAATCGCCGCCTATTCGTGCCCATATCTGGATCTCGCGGATGGTTCTCCTGATGGGGCGCCGCCGCGCAGCAGGTAATCCAGGGTATCCTAATTCAAAGCCGATTATTGATATATTTATAAACTTACACTATTTTCACGCTACATAAGACATAGGATGTGAATACACCTAATAAAGATGTTTGTGATATATAACGTTAGTTTCTCATTTATTTTAGTTGTATTTAAAAATTAAAAGTTTGTAATTTTTAGCTATATTTCTGTATTTATACGAGCTGACTGTACTTGCATCTAATAAGGAGGCAAGTAACTTCTTTAGGATGAAAAATATATGAATAAATTACAGATTTAGTGTCTTGTTCAGCGATAATTATTTAATAATTAAGTAGATGAATGATACTTATAAGCCTTCAGAAATTCTAATTTAATTTTTGATGTGATTACATTTCTCTTAACCTCTTACTATAATAATTTACTACTTGAACCACAAAAGCATTTTCAAGAAGTAAAAATGTTTATCTTTTACACTCGTCTATATAGTATATGCTGTTTGGTTACGCATTCGGAGTGGTTAAAATGGTTCTTTACAATATTCTAAGTAGAAATGGTTGCCTAGCAAAATCTTCGTAAACAATACGTTGGATATAGCTTGAATCATAAATGCAGTTTATTCGCATTAAACATAAATATAAATATTCAAGTACCTTCATTCTCTCCTTGTATTTCTTCTTCTCTTTCTTATTTTTTATCCTCTCGTTCTTCTACTTCTTTCATTTTCCGACTCCTTTTTCCTCACTTTCTCTTTCTTCTCCCTTCACTGTATTCTTCTTCCCCGCCTTAGTCTAAGCGTCTTCAATTATAATTCTTCAGGGAATTTCTTCAATCGTCTTCACTGCGCTTTGTTCGCTTTCTGCTTTCATTGAGTGTTCGCTGCAATTGTAGCACACCACGCGCTTGTTTCCGCTGTGGTATATATTCATATCTTGTACCACCATAGTTAACGCCAATTATTATGTGCATACTATAATAAGAAAAAATACATAAAAGTATTAACTAGAGGTGCTACAGAATGGCACAGACTTTCTCGTAGAATATTTTTCTAATTTCTTTGGTGTGGACTGGCTTTAAGATCTTGCTCTGTCCAACTGCCATCTATCGTCACCGAAAGTGCATTTTCTTGACGTTTTCTTAACTTTTCGGTTTGTTAATAGTTGCACCGAAAATAACTTCAAAAATATTAATGAATAGTAAAACCTCGTCCTAAATAGAAATTTTCATTGAAATTTTTGAAGCCGTTTTTAAGAAAATTGCGATTAAGCGTTACTGTAAATGCGAAATTTAACCACTTTTACACAGGAACCTATTGGGTTTTCGAAAAACTTAATTTGAAGGTATTTGAAGCACATCTACTCACAAATTTAATAATGTGTACAACACGATGAAAAAGGTGCATATTAACGGCGTGAGAGATATTTAAAAATTACATTTGTGTAATTTAAAAAAAACAAAGAATATACCAATATGAACTTTTCGTCATATTAAACAGTGCAATTATCGCTATCCATAGCAAAAATTTGAAGAAAAAATTTGCAGCAATTTTTGAGAAAATGGCGTTTAAGCGTTTTTGAAAATAAGTAATTTTTAGCTCGTTTTTACAGAAAATTGTTTAGTTTTCCGGAATCTTTATTTGACATTATTTAAAGCACATGTACTCATAATTATAAAAATTTGAAGAAATCGCCGTTAATATAAATATTACGGACGTGAGAGACGAGTCAAAAATTACATTTTCGTAATTTTTGAAAAATAAAAGAATAAAGCTATATGGTGTTTATATCCGGATGCGCTTGGTACTCCCCCACCAAAAACTTATGGAAAAAATTGGAGCCGTTTTTTTGAAGATCTTGTTTATGTATTTTTTTTAAATTACTAATATTTCAGACTCAATTGCATGAAAACCACTAAAATTTTCAAAAAGGTCTACATGACCTTAATGAAAGAACTATTCATGGGCAACAAATTTCATTTTAAGGAAAAAATGTGTCTTCAATTTTATAGTTGTAGGAAGATGCCGAAAAACTTTTGCAATGTTCGAAAATTCAGTGTTTTCCGTGAAAATCGGACCTATACCACCTTTATAAGCTATCTTACTCTATTCTTACAAAAAAATTAGAGAAAAAATTTGGCGCGGTTTTAAAGAAAATTTTGAAAATGTTCTGAGGGCTTCATGTAGAGTACCCCCAAAATTAATGAATGTTTCTCATAATCGCCGAGCTTTGACTCAGGGCAGATTGACATGGGTTTATTCAGCTTGGAAAAAATAGTAAGAATAGTTTAGGTGCAAGTGTTGTTTACATACACCAGACGGACAGACGGACAGACGGACAGACGGACAGACGGACAGACGGACAGACGGACAGACGGACAGACGGACAGACGGACAGACGGACAGACGGACAGACGGACAGACTGACCGACTGACCGACTGACCGACTGACCGACTGACCGACTGACCGACTGACCGACTGACCGACAGACGGACAGACGACGAGGACAGACGGACAGACGGACAGACGGACAGACGGACAGACGGACAGACGGACAGACGGACAGACGGACAGACGGACAGACGGACAGACGGACAGACGGACAGACGACGGCGACGGGACCGACGACCGACTGACCGACTGGCCGACTGACCGACTGACCGACTGACCGACTGACCGACTGACAGACTGACAGACTGACAGACTGACAGACTGACAGACTGACAGACTGACAGACTGACAGACTGACAGACTGACAGACTGACAGACTGACAGACTGACACACTACCGACTGACCGACTGACCGACTGACCGACTGACCGACTGACCGACAGACCGACTGACCGAATGACAGACTAACAGACTGACAGACTGACAGACTGACAGACTGACAGACTGACAGACTGACAGACTGACAGACTGACAGACTGGACAGACTGACAGACTGACAGACTGACAGACTGACAGGCTGACAGACTGACAGACTGACAGACTGACAGACTGACAGACTGACAGACTGACAGACTGACAGACTGACAGACTGACAGACTGGGACAGACTGACAGACTGACAGACTGACAGACTGACAGACTGACGAGACTGACAGACTGACAGACTGACAGGCTGACAGGCTGACAGGCTGACAGGCTGACAGACTGACAGACTGACAGACTGACAGACTGACAGACTGACAGACTGACAGACTGACAGACTGACAGACTGACAGACTGACAGACTGACAGACTGACAGACTGACAGACTGACAGACTGACAGACTGACAGACTGACAGACTGACAGACTGACAGACTGACAGACTGACAGACTGACAGACTGACAGACTGACAGACTGACAGACTGACAGACTGACAGACTGACAGACTGACAGACTGCCTCGCTATCACACTACGCAGGGCTTCGCTATCACTCTACGGCGAGGGAAGATCGACACCTCTACCGTATGGCTATCACCGATCGCACAAACCATCTAAAGTTAGCAGCGCCCAAAAACGAATCTCTTCCAAAATATACTCAAAAATAACGGCTAATTAAATGCTAATTAAGTGCTCTATTCTAAAATTTTCCGCTCCTATAGTTTTCCCAAAATCGAGGGCTCAAATCCCAAAAATTTCCTCGGCAGAACGCTGCGCGCAAGGAAGAGTCCGTTTCTTTCCAACCATAGTAATTTATAATTCATACTTACGCCAAAAAAAACCCGCAACGAAGAGAGCTCTCCATCCAAACCATGGCAATTTATAACTACTACTTTACGCCAAAATGTGACTTAAACAAATACTAACAGTAATCTATAATAAAAAAACTTTTCCGCTCACCGTTTAGTCCGAATACCATGGGCACGAATCCCAAAAATGACCCTCGGCAGAATGTACCATAGACCATAACCAAAATGTACCAAGACCAATAAAAGAACTATTAAAAAATTTTCCGCCCTTGAATCCCAAAAATGAACCTCGGCAGAACGCTGTGCGTAAGGAAGAAAGACGCTCCTTCCAAACCATTGAAATTTCTAATTCATTCTCAACGCCAAAATGTACCATAGACCAAAACCAAAAGTAATCTGTAATAAAAAAATTTGCCGCTCACCGTTTAGTTAGAGTACCTTGGCTCGAATCCCAAAAATTACTCTCGGCAGAACGCTGTGCGGAAGGAAGAGAGACGCTCCTTCCTAACCATCGCTAATCATAATTCATACTCTACGCCAAAATGTACCATAGACCAATACTAAAAGTAATATGTAATAAAAAATTGCCGCTCACCGTTTAGTTAGAGTACCTTGGCTCGAATCCCGAAAATGCCCTCGGCGAACGCTGTGCGAAGGAAGAAGACGCTCCTTCCAACCATGAATTTCTAATGCGAACTCAACGCCAATATGTACCATAGACCAAAACTAACAGTAATCTGTTATAAAAAAAATTTGCCGCTCACCGTTTGGTTTGAGTACCATGGGCTCGAATCCAAAAAATGAACCTCGGCCGAACGCTGTGCGGAAGGAAGAGAGACGCTCCTTCCTAACCATCGTAATTTATAATACATACTCTACGCCAAAATGTGCCCTAAACGAATATTAAAAGTAATCTATAATTTAAAAATTTACTGCTCACCGGTTAGTGTGAATAACATGGGTTCGAATCCCCAAAATGACCCAAGGGAGAAAGCTGTGCCAAACGAAGAAAGACGCTCCTTCCAAACCATCGCAAATCATAATTCATACTCTACGCCAAAATGTGCCCTAAACGAATATTAAAAGTAATCTATATTTAAAAATGTACAGCTCACCGGTTAGTGTGAATAACATGGGCTCAAATTTCAAAAATGTTCCTCGGCAGAACGCTGTGCGCAAGGAAGAGAGACGCTCCTTACAAACCATTGCAATTTATAATTCTTACTCTACGCGAAAATGTGCCATAGACCAATACTAACAGTAATCTGTAATAACAAAAATTGCCGCTGATCAGTTAGTTTGAATAACATGAGCTCGAATTCCCAAAATAACCCTTGGTCGAACGCTGCGACTAATATAAGAGCTGTTCCTCCTAAACCATCGAATGTCACAATTCAGACTCTAGCCCTAAGCAGGTGCTAAACGTTATATGTTATTAAATATTGGCCGCTGACTGGTTAGTTTAAATTGCTCAAATTTAAATTGCAGGAATGTACCTTCTGGGAAGTCATCTAATGTTAGCAGCGCCAAAAAACTAATTTCTACTAAAATATAAGTATATTCAAAATTAACGGCTAATTAAATGTTAATTAAGTTCTCTATTTTCGAATTTTCCGCTCCTATAGTTTTCCCACAATCGTAGGCGCTGCTAGCTTTATACTAAAGTTTATCTCAAATTCAAATCAAAATCAAGAAATCACACCCATTATTTAGAAATAACTAACGGCTCTATGAAACAAATTACTACCGCATTTATATTCCAAATTCAGGGCTGTACAAAGAGAAACAATTAACATTGGTTCTTATGGGCGAAAAAACATTAAAACTTAAAAACCAGAGAAAATTTGAAACCCTACCCAAACATTAGCAAGACGTAACGGTTCTAGGGAAAAAACTTACTCCCGCATTGATATTTCAAAATTCAGGGTTGTAGAAAGAGAAACAGTTGACTTTGGTTCTTACGGGCAAAAAACATAAAATTTAAAAAACCACAGAACAAATGTCCAACCATACCCAGAAAGTAACACGAATTAACGGCTCTAGGAAAAACATTACTCCCGCATTTATATTTCAATATTCTGGGCTGTACAAAGAGAAACAGTTCACATTGTTTCGTACGGGCGAAAAACAAAAAAAAAAAGATTTTCTCCCCCATACATCACATACTGTTTTACTGTTTTTGACTAAATAAATAAATAAAACATAAAACTTAAAAACCGGAGAAGAAATTTGAAACTCTACCTGTTTGGGTGAATTTATCATGAATTACAGCGAATGGGACAACAAAACTCAACTTATACAGCTCCTCAATGTCAGTTACAGTCTAGTCAGAATACTATGTGTTGGCTCAGTTCTATTAATCTCTCCATTAAGCCAGCGTAAAATTAGAAGTTACATTTCAGAATTTAAATACGAAGATTTAAAAACAGACAACAAAATACTATTTTACCATAGTCATTTTATCTTATTAAGTCCATACCAGGACCGAATACCGAAATAATAGCGGTAAAGGTATTTATACCGGTATAGAAATACCTTTGCCTCTATTATACTTTATTCAAAATACCTTTAAAAATACCGGTATAAGACGTCAAATACCGGTATTTTTAGAGGTATTTTACCTTAATCCGACGTCTATACCGGTAAAATACCTCTATTTAAAGGTATTATACCGGTATTCTCGCATCAAAATACCGGTATTTTCATAGGAAAACACCAGTTTTTCAACAGAATCATACAGGTATTTGGGGAAATTCATTGTGATTTTTTCCGCTGAGATGGCTCAGAGGAAACAACTATTTGCACGGCAGAGTTTCTGACTGGGAGGTCCTAGGGTTCGAGTCCCGAGGGTGGCGGATTTTCGACACATATTCTAGCTAGGTCGAGTTCTGCCGTTGACTGGGACGTCGAGTTCTGTCGTCAGACGGAGGGACCAGCCAACGGGCTTTAGCAGACATCAACACCAGCCCGTTCGCTGACCTTGGACCTCACGTCCGGGCGCAGAGATGGCGACACGTGATAGTGTTGAAAATCTATCGAATTTCTCCGTATAAATCTTGTCCTTTCCAGTAGCGATAAAAAATGGAGAAACGTGTCTTCTTATCCATAAATGAGTCTTCCCACGCATACCAAACTTCCTTCATGCACGACTGTGTTTATCACTAAATAAGATTATTTGCTTAAATTTGATCGCATCACTAACATTCCCGAAAATAATTTTTTCAGTTGGCCCAGTTTACTTATTCTGCACCATAATTATAACTAAAAAATATTAAAAATTGACATTTAACGCTAATACGAGTACACAGCTAACAGGTCTCAAAAATTCGATTTTTTAAAAATAATTTTATATAATAGTTGAGTGTTTTAGCTTTAATTTCGTGAAAGATTTGTTTTGATATCTTTCATAGTTTAGAAGATATGCGTATTTAAATAAAGCCTCGCGCGCTTGACAGCCCTTTAAAAGTCTCGGTCACACCCCCATGCCGTGTTATCGGAATAAGTACTGGGTGGTCATACTCTGGCATTTCAAATTTGTAGCAAAATCATTATGAAGGTTTGTAGCAGTAGTTTCTCATACTAATTTTGCGGAATAGAGCCTTCGCTTGTTCACAACAGCAATTTCTCATACCAGGATATTATCAACTTATTATGGCAATGCTATAAGAGAAAATAGCAATGCTATAAGAAAAAATATAAAATATACAGTTGATAATATGAAAAAAGCTGTCTGGGCCATTTGGTTTCATAAAGCTTCAACTGATGAAAAGCCAATGCATGATACGTGTCCAAAAGGCATTGATTCATGGTGCCCATACCAAAAGACAAAAGAAAGTAACATGTTACCTGGTTACAAGTATAAAAACAACATTCCTATGGCAATTAAGGAAATTATTAAATGATTTTCAAGACTTATGCCACCCAAACCTTTTGGAAAGATGTGTTGGTGGTCACACACAAAACACCAATGAATCATTTCATTCAAAAATTTGGAAAGTGTGCCCAAAGAAAAGTTTTTTTGGAAAATGAATTGTTGAAATTGGTACATATGATGCTGTCATTACTTTCAATGATGGCATGACAGGGAGACTGAAAGTTCTGGAAAAACTGGGTGTGCCTTTGGGTAAAAACATGACGCAAGAATTTAAAAAAGTGGACCAAACAAGAATTCAGTCGAGTGAAAAAAAAAAAAAAAAAAAACTTGCCACAAAAAAGCAAGGAAGACCAGAAGAAGGCTCAGACTTGAAAACCAACTGCAGAAAATAGAAATTGAAGGACATTCCTATACTTCTGGTGCATATTAGGACACCAGATATCTTTCTCAGGTACTTTCCCAAGTTACTGAAACTTTAAGATCAAATATCTTGAAACATAGATTTTTCAAATGGTTTACAAGATAACTTTTTTTCTAATATATAGATTTTATTCAAATTTTCAGGAAATTTTTTATATTAACAATAAAAAAATTAATTTTTTACATTTGTAAATAAATATGTTTTAAAAATAGATAAAAAAAATTAATATTTTAAATTCAGCTTGTTATTTACATTATTTTCTTTTGTATTAAAATTGAATTTCACAAAATTTCAATGAAATTGGCTTTTTATGATGTAAACGGTGAGTATCGACAAATTAAACAGCATACATTTTAAATAACAAATAAACATATTGTAAATTATTAAAAAATACCAGATATTTGTTTTTGTGTTAAACATGTGCTATTATATCACAGTATAAAATTTAAAGATTGTATTGTTAGTAGTTAAAGAGGAATTAAATTTTTAAATTATCATAATTTTCCACTGAGATAGCTGTATCTACCCCCTTAACTATTCTTACGCGAGGAAACAGAAGCGTTATGTTTAATTCAAAATTAATGATTGAAGCATGTTTAATTTACACCCATGTATTTTTTAAGAAATTTCATTAAGAAAAAATATTAATAGTACTATATAATAATAATTAATTTTAATAAATATTTTAAAATTTTTTTTGATTAATTTTTATTTTTATTATTTTGTTTGTTAATTTATAAATTTATTTAAATTAAATGTTAATTTTAATTAAAAAGTAAAAATGTTAATATTAATTAATAATGTTAGTATATATTTTTATTATTAAGGAAGAAACACTTCTCGAAGTGGGATCCTCCAGATGCATTTTACAATGTAAATTTCCGCGTAGAAGGGACCCTTGCCCACATGCAATGTTAATGGCTAATAATAATAGTAATAATGATAATAGTAATAATGATAATAATAATAATAATAATAATAATAATAATAATAATAATAATGATATAATATATAACAAAAATTTAAAAAAAATTTTTTTTAGCCCTATTTGTATAATTAAGATTTAATTGTGAAATTAAGTAAAAGGAAATCATGTTTGAACAATAACAAAACTGGGCCTGAAAGCCGAGTGTTCGTGATTATCTCAAGGTGTCAACGCTTCCTCAGTTCGCCGAAGGAGGGGTCGGGGAGGGAAGAAACGGTCCTACTCCTACGGCACGGCGCATACGTTGACAGCCTCTCCATGTGCGAAATACAAAGACAGGCTTAGGTCATCTCTCGGGTCAGATGGGAGATAGCTCGATGAAGGACACTAAAAAAAGGTTCTCTTCAATGGAATCAATAATTATTATTTCATATTTCAACTTTTCTGAAGTTTAAATTAAGGGAGGTTTTCAATACATATAACGTATGCAAAAAGTAAACGCCCGAACACAAAATATTTACAATAATAAGAATAGAATTTAATACAGTTGTTATATACATACAAAATAATAATTTAAACAATAAATAACAATTATGAAATGATATTTGATTAATAAACATTTTGTGATATATTATTAACTAAAATAACCTGTTTTTTCAACACGTATGGATGGTAAGCTTTATTTCTTCATTGAAAATACCGGTATAATACCGATATAATCTTTATGGACGTCCATACCGGTATAGACGTCCTATAGAGGTATTTTACCGGTATAAAAGAATAAAGGTATTTGAAAAAGGTATGGGAAAATACCGGTATAATACCGGTATTTTTACCGGTATTCAATACCTTTTCGGTCCCTGGTCCATACTTAACTCCATATTTTGATGGAAATAACTTCATACAGTAAGTATTTATATAATTCATATATTTTTAGTCCATATAAATTCGTTCCCTGTCAATAAGTAACATTATATATTAATGCACACGTAATGCTTCTCCACTTACAATTTGCAATAACATACACCTTTCCCTAAGGTTATTCAATTTTGATGTTTATTCGGCCGTAAGAACGTATGTTAATTGTTTTTTTTTGTACAGCCCTGAATTTTTGAATATAGATGCAGAAGTATTTTTTTCCCTAGAGCCGTTAATTCATGTTAATGTTTGGGTGGAGTTTCAATTTTTTCTGCGGTTTTTAAGTTTTATGTTTTTCTGCCGTAAGAACCAATGTTAACTGTTTCTCTTTGTAGAGCCCTGAATTTTGGAATATAAATGCGTGAGTAATTTTTTTTTCCTAAAGCCGATAATTCATGTTAATGTTTGGGTAGGGTTTCGTATTTTTTCTGAGGTTTTTTAAGTTTATGGTTTTTCTCATGTAAGAACCAATGTTAATTTGATCTCTTTGTACAGCCCTGAATTTTAAAATATAAATGCGTTAGTAATTTTTTTCCTAGAGCTGTTAATTCTTGTTAATGTTTGGGTAGGGTTTCAAACTTTTTCTGAGGTTTATAAGTTTTAATGCTTTTTCGCCCGTAAGAACCAATTGTTTCTGTTTGTACAGCCCTGAATTTTGGAATATAAATGCGGAGTAATATTTATCCAAGAGTCGTTAATATATGTTAATGTTTAGATAGGGTTTTTAATTTTGTTTTGTTTTAATGTTTTTTCGCCCATATAAAACAATGTTAATTGTTTTCCTTGCGCCCACGATTTTGGGAAAACTATAGGAGCTGAATATTCGGGAATAGGGCACTTAATTAGCATTTAATTAGCCGTTAATCTTGGATATAGTTTGGAAGAGATTCGTTTCTGGGAGCTGCTAACTTAAGTCTGCTAGCAGGGCCCACGATTTTGGGAAAACTATAGGAGAGGAAAATTCGAAAATAGAGCACTTAATTAACATTTAATTAGCCGTTAATTTTGAATATTCTTATAGTTTGGTAGAAATTCGTTTTCTGCCGCTGCTAACATTTGATGACTTCCCAGAAGGTTCATTGCTGCAATTTAAATCTGAGCAATTTAAACTAACCAGTCAGCGGCCAATATTTAATAACATATTACTTTTAGCACCTGTTTAAGGCTAGAGTCTGAATTGTGACATTCGATGGTTTAGGATTATATTAGTCGCAGCGTTCGACCAAAGGGTTATTTTGGGGATTCGAGCCCATGTTATTCAAACTAACTGATCAGCGGCAAATTTTTTATTACAGATTACCGTTAGTACTTATTTAGAGCACATTTTGGCTTAAAGTAGTAATTATAAATTGCCATGGTTTGGAAGGAGCGTCTCCCTTCCTTGCGCACAGCGTTCTGCCGAGGGTCATTTTGGGGATTCGAACCCATGTTATTAACACTAACCGGTGAGCGGTAAATTTTTTATTATAGATTCTTTTACTATTTGTTTAGGGCACATTTTGGCGTAGAGTATGAATTATAAATTACTATAATTGGGAAGGAGCGTCTCTCTTCGTTGCGCACAGCGTTCTGCCGAGGGTCATTTTGGGGATTCGAACCCATGTTATTCACACTAACCAGTGAGCGGTATATTTTTTAATTATAGATTTCTTTTACTATTTCTTCAGGGCACATTTTGGCGTAGAGTATGAATTATAAATTACTATAATTGGGAAGGAGCGTCTCTCTTACTTGGCAGCGTTCTGCCGAGGGTCATAGTGAGCGGTATATTTTTTAATTATAGATTTCTTTTACTATTTCTTCAGGGCACATTTTGGCGTAGAGTATGAATTATAAATTACTATAATTGGGAAGGAGCGTCTCTCTCTCTTGCGCACAGCGTTCTGCCGAGCGACATTTTTGGGATTCGAGCCCATGGTACACGAATAAACGGTGAGCGGCAAATTTTTTTATTACAGATTACTTTTAGTATTGGTAGGACATTTTGGCGTAGTATATTAAAATTGCATGGTTTGGAAGGAGCGTCTTTCTTCCTTACGCACAGCGTTTTGCCGATGTTCATTTTTGGGATTCGAGCCCATGGTACTCAAACTAAACGGTGAGCGGCAATTTTTTTTATTATAGATTACTGTTATTATTGGTTTAGGGCACATTTTGGCGTAAAGTAGTAATTATAAATTGCCATGGTTTGGAAGGAGGTCTCTCTTCTTGCGCACAGCGTTCTGCGAGGGTCATTTGGGGATTCAACCCAAAAACTTTTAGTATTCGTTGAGGGCACATTGTGGCGTAGAGTATGAATTATAAATTGCGATGGTTTCAATGGAGCATCTCTCTTCTTTTCGCACAGCGTTAGGCCAAGTTTCCTTTTTGAGATTCGAACCCATGTTATTGAAGCTAACCGGACAGCGGCAATTTTTTTTTATTACAGATTACTGTGAGTATTTGTTTAGGGCACATTTTGGCGTAAAGTAGTATCTAAATTGCCATGGTTTGGAAGGAGCGTCTCTCTTCCTTCGCACAGCGTTCTGCCGAGGTTCATTTTTGGGATTCGAGCCCATGGTACTCAAACTAAACGGTGAGCGGCAAATTTCTTTATTATAGATTACTGTTAGAATTTGTTTAAGGCTCATTTTGACGTAAAGTAGTAAATTTAAATTGCCATGGTTTGGAAGGAGCGTCTCTCTTCCTTGCGCACATCGTTCGGCCGAGGTTCATTTTTGGGATTCGAGCCCATGGTACTCAAACTAAACGGTGAGCGGCAAATTTTTTTATTACAGATTAGTTTTAGTTTTGGTCTATGATACATTTTGGCGTTGAGAATGAATTAGAAATTTCAATGGTTTGGAAGGAGCGTCTTTCTTCCTTACGCACAGCGTTCAGTCGAGGTTAATTTTTCTCAGCGACCACCGGTACATCGAGGAAGTCGTGATGGAGTAGGTCGTGCCCAACTTCGTACAACGCTCGCCTGAAGCGATATTCCAGCAAGACATTGCGCGACCCATATCGTGCAACGTGTGTTCAATAAACACCAGATACAGCTCCTTCCGTGGCCGGCTCGTTTACCTGACATGCTCGCCAATTGAACATGTGCGGAGCATGCTTTCAGCTGAAGTTCGCGGGCACCTCCGCCAGCTTCCACCGCCGAACTGGACGCAGCCGGGGTGCATGGCAGGACCTGCCACGAAAGCGATACAGACTCTCATTAGCTCAATGCCGCGCCGTGTACGGGCTCTTGTGTATGCGCGTGATGGCTTCACAAGCTACGACTTGGCATGTATCCATATATTTGATGGTACTGCGAAGTAGAATAAAGTAGTGCCGCAACAGCGTAGGTACTGGTATTGAATATCATTTCCTAGATCCATTCGTTCTTAGAGTTTGCAATTTCCACAAACAGTAGTGTATTTCCAACGGTTGTTCCAAACCGAAGACACATGTTTATGACATTGAGGTAAAGCGTAACCAAGACACACCTTGTCCAGACACCTTGTCAGTTTACCTTGTCAACACGTCACCTTGTCCAGACGTTGAAATATTACATAGAACAGAGCGATGTCAAAGATAAAAATTATCTCAGTGGGTCTATTCTTTCTCACTGTTGAATTGGAAAAACGAGTTTGTTTGGTGAAGAGTGTTCAGGCAGTCGAGGTGACGCCAATTTTTGTTCCGTGTTTTCTGTATTTTGTCCAGTGACCTACTATTTAGGGTGCATGAATCCTATTATATAATTGTGCTGTAATTCTTCATTGAATATATTCTCCCTACATTTTATTCATGTTTATCTGATTCATTGTGTCAGCAGTTAAGACCTTTCTCATACCGACGATCCTGTTTCTGGAAATTTTAAGATCGCTTCACGAGCATTCATACTATCGCTCCCCCACGTGTTGGAAGGTGGTAAATTAGGCGTGTTAGAATATATTGTGACGTTTGATGCATCGCCACAAACCCCACAACGCCCACGCATCATCAGCGGAGATGTGAAGATCGAAGGAATACCAGAAAATGATTACAGATCGCAAAAGGACTGCACCTATTGGTTGCGGCCTGAAGCGCGGCAACCCCGGTGTACTTCGCATTATGGGCAGCGCAACGAGGTTCACCGTGACGTCACATCACCATTTTAAACGGCGAGGCACCGAGAAAGGGTCCTTCTGTATGAGACCCCAGGGTGAGGTCGAGTGAGAGCGCGGGGTAGTTGTGGGAAAGCCGTAGTAGTTATTGAGGCGTTGGAAGTGGGATAAGTGATATAGGAACGAGGCTACGTGGTTAAATAGAACACTGTATGAGACGGTTGTAAGAACTGAAAATTCAAGGACGGAGCAGAATAGTGGCCGCGACGCTGCGGAACTGAGTCAGTTTATAAAGCATTAGTGAAACGACACGCCAGCTAGCACACGCAGAGGGCTGGGCAATGCGTATGCGTGTCGCAAGATCGGCGGGCGAAATTAAGACGAGGACGAGGATCTGGTGGCGGGCGCAAAGAAGACTGGTCCCCGGATCTGGTGGCGGGCGCAAAGGAGACCGAGTGGCGCTTCAGACGGCGCCGAGGGGCAGGGAACACGAGTGAGAGGCACGGCTGGTTACAAATTGCATAAAACTGAAGTGGGAGACAGGAACTAGAAAGGTAGAATACTAAATCTTGCATGTTCGCCTTAAAACTGAATAACGGCGAGATATTTGATATAACCTCGTACGCCGGTGGTACATTTCATTCAGAAGCTGTAGTAAAGATAGTTAATTACTCTTCCACATTTTGTGTATGTAATTAATGATGTGGAAAATTTTGTATGTATAGCAGTAAGACCTGTGATAATGTGTACTGGTGAATCAATCCAGGAAGTATAGGAAAGTTAAATTTCCATTAGTGTGTGGTCAAACAAGAACTCTGTGCTTAGGAGATTATGAGGCAAATGATCGCTAGTTAGGTCAGAATGAAATCAAAAAGGAATTTTTTTTTTTCCATTTTTCTAAGAGTATTACCACTAGTGGATTTGCATGCGTCCTAGCGCGCAGTTAACAATTTGGTATATTTTTTTGTTCTCTTTTCTGTGACAGTGTAAAGGGTTTAATTTATTTTAATACTTTCTAAGAATATATTACTGTTTTTACCGAATTCTGTGTCTAGGTGTATGGGTATATATATATATATATATATATATATATATATATATATATCTATATATATATATGTTGTGACAGATTTCCACACACACCGTGGACTAACCTCCGGCGCGCCACTTACACAATGCAACTGGTCTTTGATCAGAAGTCCCATTAACCCTGAGGTGTGAAGCACCGCTCGGCGGGCGTTACCAGCGCCGTGCGGCGGCCTACTGTCGCTCCGACGCCAGGCCTGTCGGAGTTGTTCGTTCGTCTTGCCTGAGAAGCCGATAAGGTAGCTTGCAATGGATAGAATCAGGGCGGATCGAATTCTAATGAAACACTTGGATGGCTCTGGTAAAATTAGGCATGTATTCTTAAACTTTTTCCAGAGGCACATACCACATACACACTAGATTATAATAAACAACAAATTGAAATTTATTTCTTATAATTATAATCCTGCCCCATTAACGTTCTTGCTCCATCTTGTGCAAATAAACAATAACCCCCCTACCTTAAATACTCAAAATAAATCTTCCCCCGCTAATTACAATACTCAGGCAATTTAATTGTTATGCAAACCTACTGATCTTGCATAAAATGTTCTTTCATCTTTCGTTCCACTATTTATCGAACTAAATTTCCCCGTGAAGCGTTCGGCAAGAATACTTCCTAGTTATACCTTTTAATCACACCTTTGGAAATATTACGACCTCGCGGTCTGAATGTCGCCGTACTCACGCTTCGGCGTTTGGGGGAACACGTAACCTGGACCTCGGCCAACGCAGTGCCCGACCTCAGCTGCTTATCGCTGCGAACGGCTGCTCGCGCCGCGGGGGCGCTCGGCCTCGCCCAGCTCGCTGCGCTATACGCTCCCGGTCCGCGCTGCTTGCTCGCTTGATGCGCCTCCGTTCCCCCGGGTGGTAGTACAATTTTCTCCGGTCGCCCCGTAGAAAGGCCGTGCCTCTACCCCCCGTCTTCTTTCCCCAAAGAAACTTGCTTCTTTGGCTGTGTTGCACCAGAATTCCCCTCAGGCTCCGCTTTGGCGATGCGGCGTGTCGACGTAATGATCGTATACTCGACCCTTCGGCGATCTCTATCAGACTGTTCGGCGGTTTTCTCAGAATGTTCTGCGATTTCTATCAAACTCTCCGGCGACCTTTCTCCGACTGCCGGTTTCCGGGAACCCCCCTCGGAGACTTTTCCCCTCGTTTTTCTATCAACGTGCCAATCGCAGGATTTAATTTTCAGCGCTTATCGCCCGAAAAATGATTGGCGACCACCGTTACGTCCGACTTCAGCCCGGCTGACGTCAGATGATGACAACCAACCCCCTTTCAAGTGGTAAACACCGCATTTATCTGGGGCGTTTTTGCCTGGTTCTCTTCCTCGCTGGGCTATATCAGACTCGTCTCAATATATATATATATATATATATATATATATATATATATATAATATGTGTGTGTGTGTGTGTTGTGTGTGGGGGCAGGTATATACACACACACACTTCATTCATATTTCATCGAACAATTTTAAAATTCTCTATTTTTTAAATGTAGGAGAGTCAAATATTGAATTAAATTTTCATCTTAAAGTATTTTGTATTTCTTGTTGTTATTTAAAACGCTCTTCTTTTAGAGTGTATTTGTGGACTACACTGAAAAAATTACTGTCGCACTCAGAACCATATACCTATTTAACTGCCTTCCAGTTGTGCATCGATTTCCAGTTGTGGCATTCTGACAATAATCATCACAGATGACGTGCGGAGGTTCATTGTTAAAGTCCCAAGCCATGGGGATGAAAAGTCGAGGGACTGTCACTGCAATTAATTCACATTACGTTCAAGTGGTTGTCGCTGAGCCATGGTACTTCAGTCCAGTGTTGGTGAACTGCCCAAACGTCCTCCGGCGGAAGCCCTTCCCCCCGGATAAAACGGGGCAGTTCTTCATCAGAATCTGTTCGGCTGTGCGTTGTGTCTTTTGTTTGTAGATAAGTACGCGTTAGTGTTTAAGCAGTAAAGAATGGACTTTTAAAATGCAGAGAAGAACTAACAGACATTAGCTTCCTCATTTGAATAAAAAGTTTGCTGTAAGTGTAAATACATTGCTCGTAATGTTTAATACGGAGAGTGTAATTTGTTTAAATGTGTCCGATTTCGAAACTGGTAGATTTTAGAAACAGCACGTCTAGTTGTTATTGGGAAATAAGAACGCGCACGTTACTCTATCCATTCCTTTGTTCCCCAACTTATAAATAGGGACATTCCATGGTGTTTAACAGGTGGAGGTGCTTACAATGATGGTTTACAATGATCTTTCTCTTTCTGATACAACGGCTTGTTTTTTCCCTGTTAATTTATAGTTAAATTTTAGGTTATTGACATGCTTAATTTTATTGTATGAACTGTCTTTTTATTAAAAAGAGCGTTGTAAACAAAGCTAGCGGGTAAACCGTTAAGCAATTCTCTCCAAAATGGATTTTCACAATCCATTTGGCTGATGTCGTGGTCCTGATTTTGAAGCCAATATTGTAATTTTTATATATTTTTATAATTTGGTAACATACAATGTAATATTGAGGTTCTTTTATGAAGTCTCTGGATTCCTTTCAAATTTTCAAAATTGTTCCAAGGTTTTTGATTAAACTTCGTTATTGGATTGTGTGAAGGACGTTTAAAAAATGGTGCAGGTTGCATGTTCATTGAAAACCCTAATTTTTCGGCGTCTTCCTGTAAGTACAATTATGAAGATATACATTTTATCTTAATGAAATGTATTCATGAAAAACGGTTCTAAAAATAATAAGTTCAATTTCTCAAAAACATGAGTGATTTTTGCGAAATTTTGTGTAAAACATAGGCAATTTTCATTTTCTTTAAACAATTTTTTCTTTAAAACGGCACATATTTTTTTTAAGTTAGAACTTATAAAACGTAAATGACGCTTCAGAGCAGGTCGTTGATAAGTCTGATTTTACGAAAATTAAAAAATTAAATATTTTTACTGTGCTTTGTAGTTGTGAAGATACATGTTTTCTTAAGGAAACGTGTTAAAAAAATACAGAATGGTGATTTGTTTGAAACAGAGTATTTTTTGTGCAATTTGGCTATGAACAAAGTCACCCACTCCGAATTTACTGTGCTTTGTAAACTTAAGTTGAGATGTGTTTGAGAGCTATTTCTATTCTTATAAAGAAGTAGATCGAAAGAAGGTAATAAATTTAACTTAGAACTAACAAATTACTTCTCTACTTCAAGAAATTTTGATCGCTTATTCTGATATGTTTCATTTCTGAAGAAATTACCACTGTTCGTTGCTTTCGAAAAAAAAGTATCCACCACAGGCTTTTCTTTTGAATTGTTTGGGTTTGGATTATATTAGCATTATTTCTAATACTTAAATAAAATAAAAATTGAAAAAACTGTGTCTCACTAATTTTTATGAATATTTTAATTTTACATTACTACATACGCTGCACTGGGACACAATGCAGAAATGTTTATTTATCTATTTATTTATTTATTTTTCGTCAAAAAACAGTTAAAAACTGCTTATAACGTGCTATGGGGAAAAGTGAATTGTGTGCACATTTTCAAAATTCTGTGATCCCTACACAAAGTCATATACTACTTAAATTTTGAATTTTTGAAAGAGAAGAAAAAACTCCCATGTAATAAAATCTATTTTCAAGCATAAACAGGCAAGAAATTTTGAATTTTGAAAGGGAGAAAAAAACAAAAAAAACTCCCATGTAATAAAATCTATTTTCAAGGATAAATAAGCAATAAATTTTGAATTTTAAAAGGGAGAAAAAAACAAACAAACTCTCATGTAATAAAATCTATTTTCAAATATAAATAAGCAATAAATTTTGGCCCTAATTACTTCCTGCCGCGACAACATGGAAACGATAATTTGAATTTCCCACTGAATTCTAGAAGACGTGCACAGAAAATGAAGTTACATTTATGTCCAGAAGCAAAACAAGGCGCCATCTCAGCATTTGCTCAATGGATCAGGGAACCTGGACGAAAAACCTGATCGAGATGGGGGTCATTGACCCGGAAGTTGTAGTACAATAGTTGTTACAGGTTGTTTATACTCATTTATACAGTCCAAATGGTAAATAATGCATTATGTATCATTGTTAAAATTAATGTTACTTTTCTTGTGATGCTCAGTAGAGTCTCTAATTGTAAAGAAACAGTTATGCAGCAGAAACGATTTCACTTGGGATTTAAACTTTTCTATTGAATTTTCATTTTCAATGGAGCAGAGAATTGTTTATTTGAAATGGAAAACTGCATTAAAACTGTTTTCTTTTCGTTTACTATTAATTTGTTATTTCGAACAATTTGAAACATCTGATATTGTACTATTTACGTTTCTTATTGCAAAGGATGTTCGTATCATCCGCAAAGAGAACCGTTCTTCCGTTTCGAATCGTCGAGGGCATATCGTTTACGTAAAGTAGGAACAGAATAGGGCCTAAAATTGTTCCTTGAGGAACTCCACATGCAACGGGCAAAGAGTCGGAAAGGTGCGTACGTAATGTTTCATCATTCCAGTAAGGTATTTCAACTCTCTGAGATCGTTGTATAAGGTACGAACATAACCAATCTAGAGCAATACCACGAATTCCATATGAAGGTAATTTGGAAAGTAAAATGTCATGATCAATGACGTCAAAAGCTTTGAGAGATCTAAAAATAATCCAATAGGTGCCTCGTTTTGATCCAATGATGAGGCGACATCTTTAAGAAAAGAAAATATAGCTGTTTCTGTTGATTTTGATTTTCTAAATCCATGTTAGCAATCGGAAAGCGCGTCGTGTTTAGTGAGAAAGGTTTCCATTCGTACGTAAAAAAGTCTCTCTAATATTTTTGAAAAAACTGATAGAAGAGAAATGGGCCTATAATTTTGAATTTCATTTTTGTTGCCTTTTTTGAAAAGCGGCTTAATTGTAGCTGTTTGGAAATATCTGAAACGTTCCAGTGCATAAAGATGCATTAAATATGTGTGATAACGGGTGTATAATGGCATACGCACATGTCTTTAACAAAGAATCCGGGAATTCATCTAATCCGGACGAATATTTATTTTTTAGTTTACCGATTATTTTGAGAATTTCATAGGAAGAAGTTTCGGAAACGAACATTGTGTCTAAAATTTTTGGTGAACTGTCTGTTTTTTGAATTTTGTGCCTGAAGACCCTTAGTGAGATCGGCAGCAATTCTCGAAAAGTATTGGTTAAAGAGATTAGCCACTGTTGCCGGATTGTTCTCTTCTATGTCGTTATATTTTAAAACAACATTCTGTACGGGATTTTAAGTTGATTTGGTAGTATTTTTTATAATATCCCACATTGCTTTTGTTTTATTATTTGAGTTCAAAATATCCTGATCCTTTTTCATGATTTTGGCCTGCCTTATGACTTTTCATAACAATGTTTTGTATTTTTTAAAGTAGATAAGGAAATCTTGAGATACGTCATGACGTTTAGAAATGAAAGAAACAATTCGCTTGTTTTTACAAGATGTCCTAATCCCTTGTGTTATCCAAGAATTGCTTTTCCGTGAAATATTTAATTTTCGTTTTTGAAGAGGGAAACAAGTGTTAAAATGAAATGAAAGAGTTGAAAAAAAAGAGTTAGATTGTTCGTTTGTATCAGCAGTATTGTAAACCGTTTCCCATGACTCCTGCATCAAGTAAGCAATGAATAATTTAATTTTACTTTTAGTAAACAATCTAGTCGTACGTGTATTATTTATTGTGTCAATGATCGCATTTCTTATAATGATAAGAATTCGTGCATCGTGGTCACTGTATTTTAAAACTTTTGTTTCAACTTCATATCGAATAGTAGTTTTGTTAATTATAATTAATTATAATTTGATCGATTGCCTTCATCGAATGTTGTGTGATCCGTGTAGGTACATTAATTGTAGCGTCTAAATTAGAGGAATTAATTAAATTGAGAAACGTTTCTTTCTCGCAAGATTCGACCAGAAAATCAATGTTAAAATCTCCGCATACAACAATGGATTCAAAAGAGCGATTTATGACTTTGTTAAGTGTTATCTCCAGGTTTTCTAAGAACAAAATATAATCAGCAGTTCTCTTTGTTGGAGGTCTGTAAATGCAATGTATTATCACTTTTAGTGAAGTAAGATGTACAACAGAAATTTCGAAAATATTTTCAATGGAGCACCCATTTAATTCCGCCAAGGGGATAGAATCAATATTATTTCTAACGTAAATACAGGAACCCCCATACGTAGGACCTTTATGGGATTCTTCTCTCTGCAATAAAAGCCTGTGAGGTAAAAGTTTGGAATTTGGAAAATGCTAAGTTAATTAGGAGATAACCAATATTCTGTAAAACAAAGAACGTCTGTTTGATTTAGATCGCTCTGTAGAGCTGCCTCGATAAACTCAGTTTTATTTGAAAGGGATTGAACATTATGGTGGAGAATGTTTAGTTTTTGCAAGTACCTACACGAATGTTTTTCTGCCTCATCTGACTGTAGTTGCTATGTATTTACTCCATTTTTACCTCGAGTGCGTGGTCGAAGGTTGTGTGTGTCCCGCAGTGACAGGTTGTGAGGAAGATGGGGCATCGGATGTAGACGAATTGGTAGTGGGAATGGGAGAAACGGAAGTAGGTTCAGAGGAAGAGGCAACAGGGTTCGAAATAAGGGTGGCAACAGGGTTTGAAATATTTCAAAGTTCATTGTTGACCAGCAACAATAATATGCAATGTGCAACCGGCAACAATGATAATGCAATGTGAAATTGTTTCATTTGTTGACCATTGACATGGAATCATTGAGGCTGTGTTTCATTTAGTTGTATTTTTTATTTAACGTTATTTAACGAGTGTGACGTACTATGGAGAGAAACGTACTCTGAGGTATAATACTCTCTGTTCCGTGAATATTATCGTAAAATCTGGTATCCCTACCCTAACCCAATTACATGTTGACTTCTGAATGCAAATGGAAACGAAACGTTTGTTCATCGATTAGTAAAGACAATTTGCGGAAAGTTTTTTCGGTGTGAAAATGTATAGATCATTTAGCATTACATGTTCAGACAAAGATTAATGTGTAATTCGTATTAAAACGAGCATATTTAGAGAATATTACAATACTACATTGTTTAATAATGATTATATATTTTTCGGTATATTTGCATTAGTTTGACAACGCTATCAATATCGTATTATTTATTAACTTTTTATTATTTTACTTCTTACATACCTCATACGCGAATTACGCCTCTTGCGAATATTGTAAGGCTAAAAAACTCATTGGTTATGTTCGTGAATACACTGCATACGTTATACAACAAATTTAATATGAGAAATATATCATTGAAAGTTTTTAATAAAAAATATTTTGTTGAAACCATTTAATTTTCGCTCCAAATGTTCTACGATATGTAATGAGTTTTACAAAAAATTACTGAGATGTGTTAGTTTGGAGAGAAATTGTGGATTAAATAGTATTACGTAACCATTATTAAAGGCGAGAAAGTACGTGCGGTTTTAGCACCACTAGTTTAATAATATGAGTAGCAAAGCAAAATTTTCTTTTCAAAGTTGCTAACTTGAATTTCCCGCGCTCCATTTCCTAGTCTCAATGGATATGGAACAACTCCACAACCCGCGCCGAGAATCCCTTCTCATTGTTGGGAGATGTTATAATTGCATGAAAAGCAGTTTTAATTGCTGCATTTGTGTTGATATAAAAGTCTTACTTTTCTCACCTAATGTCTACATTTGATGAATTTTACGAATGATAACTGAGATGCATCCTTACAAACGTACTAGTATGGACAGATATCGTGGTATAATAATATTACGTAATCGTTAGTAAAAGCGAGAAAGCACGAGCGATTTTAACACCGCTAATTTAAATTATTTCTCAGATAAGCCGCGCTGCTAGGGACATTCTGCGGGAAAGTAGCATACGTACTTGGCGCGTCACAATCAATACGTAAACGGCTTGCCTGAAGGTGCATGTGCACATAATGCAAAAGCATTATGGCGATTAAGCAATAAGAGAATGCAAAAAAGGCTTTTCAAACTTTTTTAAATTGAATATCGGGTCGCTCCTTTGTGCTTTATTTTCTGCGGGGTAGGGGCATACGTTCTTGCAGAATATGTAGGGAGCCAGAGGTAAGTTTGGGAGAGAAGGTGGGACTAATCTGTCGAGAAAAACGATACGGTCTTGCATTATTATTTAATGCCAAAATCGCTTTTATTGGTTGATTATCATTATACTTTATTTTTATTTTATTTAATAGGTAATTATTACAGACAAATGAAAAAAATTGATGCAATGTGGCTAGGCCGAAGGCCTTTAAGCCATTACAATACCTACATTCTACCGCGTTCTGACCTTTCGAATTCTGGTATTCACCCCAAATGGTCTCTCCTTCCCATCAAAGCCGCGGAAAAGAGACCATAAGGTACGGCTGAGGAAAAAAACCCTGAAGGGGAAAAACCTGCCGTCAGAAGCCGAGTACATGCTAATCTATCCGGTTTTTAAACTATTGATTTATTTGGCGCGTGCGTCACGCATTCTCCGTCCAGTGTTTGGCCTCCTCCGCACCTGAAAACAAACAGCACGGAAGAAAATCGTCCGCACCAACGCCTCTGCCCTAACATTTCCGATTCCCACTTCCCTTCGCCCCCAATGTGTTTTATTTTAACCGTTTCCTTTTTTAATTTAATTAAATTTTTTAATTTTTTTTTAATTTAATTTTAATTTATTTAACTTTATTTTAATTATTTTAAGTTAATTTATTTATTTTTATTGACTTATTTATCTACTTATACTTAACAATTGACTACAACATATAACTTTTTTTTGTACTGTTTACTAACCTAACACAACTTGCTGACTAACTTAATTATTGTTAGTTTATTGATTTATTATTTATTTCTCTCCAGTCTAGGCTCTGCTCGTACTAACCAGTGCTGTTTTGCCACTCCCTAATTTCAGTTTCTCTAAAGGTCCGAACCTTTCCTAGAAATGTTCCTAATTCTTTCATAAAGTTAGATCTTTTATCACCTAGAATGTTTTGGGCGAGCGTTACGTTCCTATGTTGGAAGTAGTTCCTATCCATTTTCCTCTCCAAGTTTCGGTCGCACTGCAAATTAAAAGGAGGGTCGGGGGGTGGATGCAACGTAGATTAAAGGACTCTAATGGTAATGGCATCTGTGTGCTTTGCGGTGATAGGGAAGACTGGATCCATATCCTTTTAATTTTTTACTTTATTTTAGAGAGAGTTTTCGTATTTGAGAATGAGACAGAAATACATAGTGCTTCAAAAACTAGGAGTGCTATAGAATGGCACAGGCTGTCTCGCAATAGCTTTTCTAACCTTTTTAGGGCAAAGCAGCTTTGCGATATTGCCCACCTTCTTCCAATTTGCTACCTATCGGCGGCAAAACAAATTTTGTCACATTTTCTCAATTTCTAGGCCCTAATAATAGAATTAAAATGTTCCTAAGAATGATACAGAACAGTCCTATATGGAAATTTTCATTGAAAATTGAGAGATGTTCTCATGATGAAAAGACAGATTATGTGATTGCGTAGCAGCCTATTCGAATTCAGTCAATGAGCTTCATGCACCAGTTTTGCGATACAATATTAATGAGAATTTTAAATGTAGCTAAAAAATGTCATCACCGTCGTCCTTGATTACAATTTCCCTATTCTCACCGAAGCTCACAAGATTCCTAGAAAAATCCACTACTCCATTATTTTCCCGTAAAAATCAACCCCAAGTATTACGTCGTAATTCAGATCCTCTGCGATCAAACATGGTACATCAAATAAAATTTCCCTGATTTTTAAAGAAAGCAAAGCCTGCATAGTAATTGGTTTACTTTTTCTTTTCCTACTCCAATAACAAAACACAATAGTGCGAGTTGGTATTGAATGCGTCGTTTAATAGTTTATAGAACTTCCTAGAAATTGCACTGATTTCACTGCCAGTGTCTATCAAAGCTTGAACACTAAGATTTTCAATAAGAAACCTACAACCGGACATTTTCTGCTCGTTCTGACAGGTTCATTCAAGTCGTCGTTTAGGTCAAAAAGGCATATAATGACGACACAGTATTGAATATTGGTATTCTGAGATAATTCGTCGTGAACCGTGATACCCAGAAAGCTCAAACGGGTCTAGCTTGACGGACTCGTCTTATGGAATCCTGATGTCCATTCCTACTTGCTAAAGGGTTACATGGTCATTTGAGTTTTTAGTATGACGGGGAGTTGTTCCTCTCATTCCTCTGACCCTGATCATCACGCACTGACTGCCTGTTCCGATTATCTTCCTCGGCGAAACCTGTGATTTCGGTCCCAATTTTCATAAGGGTTTGACCGCGTTCTATCAAATTGCGCCAGCAATTCTGAAAATGATCACATTTGCCAAATCGTACACTGTTAATAAGGTTTTGCACGTAAGTAGTGAAAGTGTGCGGTTAGAGCAGAAAATTTTTAAGAAACTTAAAAAATACAGAAGGGTTTTTTTCATCAGGTTTTTTTTATGTAATTTGGCTATGAACAAAGTCACCACTCCGAATTTACTGTGCTTTGTAAACTTAAGTTGAGATGTGTTTGAGAGCTTTTTTTATTCTTATAAAAAGTAGATCGAAAAAAGGTAAAACAATTAACTTAGAACTAACTTTACTTTTTATTTAGAAATTTTGATCGTTATTCTGATATGTTTCATTTCTGAAGAAATTACACTGTTCGTTGCTTTCGAAAAAGAAGTATCCACCACAGGCTTTTCCTTTAAATTTGGGTTTGATTATATTACACTATTTCTAATACTTAAATAAAATAAAATTGAAAAAATTAGTCCACAAATATTTACGAATATTTTAATTTACATTATACATACGCGCCCTGGGACACAATGCAGAAATGTAGATAACCCTATTTATTTATTTATTTTACGTCAAAACTGTTAAAAACTGCGAAATAACGTGCTATGGGAAAAGGAATTGGTACATTTAAAAATTTCTGTGATCCTCCCAAAAGTCATATACTATTTAAAATTTTTAAATTTTGAAAAGGAGAAAAACTCTATTAAAAAATCATTTTCAAAGATAAACAAGCAGAAATTTTGAATTTTAAAAGAGAGAAAAAACAAAAACTCCCATGTAATAAAATCTATTTTCAAGGATAAATACAATAAATTTTGAATTTTGAAAGAGAAAAACAAACAAAAACCCCCATGTAATAAAATCTATTTTCAAAGATAAATAAGCAAAATTTTGGCCCTTATTACTTCCTGCGACAACAGGGAAACGATAATTTGAATAATTGTATTTCACTGAATTCTAGAAGACGTACAGAAAATTAGGTTACATTTATGTCCAAAGCAAAACCAGGGGCCATCTCAGCATTCGCTCAATGGACAGGAAACTAGACAAAAAACCTGATCGAGATGGGGCCATGCCGGAAGATGTAGTACAATAGTTGTTACAGGTTGTTTATACTATTTATACAGTCCAAATGGTAAATAATGCATTATGTATCATTGTTAAAATTAATGTTTTTTTTCTTGTGATGCTCAGTATAGTCTCTAATTGTATAGAAACATTTATGCAGCAGAAACGATTTCACTTGGGATTTAAACTTTCTATTTGTTAATCGTTTAATGTCATCGCAAAGTGTTGAAAAAAATGTACATGATTGTATGTGAATTTTTGTAATGCCTGTTGATGCTGTCACTTGATGAATATAATTTCTCGTCGAGTGTTATAGTAATTTGACTTTGGGATTTTCTGAAAAATATTCCCCCCTTGAGCCCTCATTTTTACAAAAACCCCTGATTCGTAAATAAAAGACACGGTAATAGAATTCAGATTAATGAAAGAGGCTTAAAGAACCACGTGGTGGGATTTGGTATATCGTACAATCGTTTTAATCAAAAATCTGGAGCTATAAGATTTATTTCCCAGAATATTATGCCATATCTCAGGCAAGAATGAAATTCGCGAAGTATACACAACGCAGTATGAAGGCTGACTGAATTGCGAATTCTGAACGAACATCATGAACTTAAGTTTTCAACATTTAAAAAGGACATTCCATTAAGGTTTGACCCCAAATTGAGAGACCTAGAATTTTGTTGCCTTAACATCAGTCAATGGTACACTGTTCATTTTCAATGGAGCACAGAATTTTTTATTTGAAATGAAAACTGCATTAAAACTGTTTTTTCGTTTACTAATTGTTATTTCGGAACCAATTTGAAACATCTGATATTGTACTATTTACTGTTTCTTTTTGCAAAGGATGTTCGTATCATCCGCAAAGAGAACCGTTTTTCCGTTTCGAATCGTCGAGGGTTCGTTCGTAAAGTAGGAAAAAAAATGGGCCTAAAAACGATCCTGAGGAACTCCACTGCAACGGGCAAAGAGTCCGAAAGGTGCTTAGGTCATGTTTCATCATTCCAGTAAGGTATTTCCACTCTGTGAGATCGTTGTTTAAGGTACGAACATAACCAATCTAGAGCAATACAACGAATTCCATATGAAGATAATTTGGAAAGTAAATGTCATGATCAATGACGCCAAAAGCTTCTGAGAGATCTAAAAAAATCTAGGTCCCTCTTTTGATCCAATGATAAGGCGGGGCATCTTTAAGAAAAGAAAAAAATAGCTGTTTCTGTTGATTTTGATTTTCTAAATCCATGTTGGCAATCTGAAAGGGCAGGTTTTGTGAGAAAGGTTTCCATTGTACGTAAAAAGTCATCTAATATTTTTGAAAAACTGATAGATGAGAAATGGGCATGATTTTTAATTTTATTTTTGTTGCCTTTTTGAAAAGCGGCTTAATTTTAGCTGTTTGAAAATATCTGAAACGTTCAGTGCATAAAGATGCATTAAATATGTGAGTAACGGGGTATAATGGCATACGCACATGTCTTTAAAAAGAATCCGGGTATTCATCTACACCGGACGAATATTTATTTTTTAGGGTTTTCTGATTATTTTGAGAATTTCATAGGAAGAAGTTTCGAAACGAACATTGTGTCTAAAATTTTGGGTAAACTGTCTGTTTTTTGAATTTTGTGCCTGAAGACCCTTAGTGAGATTGGCAGCAATTCTCGAAAAATATTGGTTAAAGCGATTAGCCACTGTTGCCGGATTGTTCACATTTATATCGTTACATTTTAAAACAACATTCTGTAATGGGTTTCTAGTTGATTTTGGGAGTATTTTATAATATCCCATATTGCTTTTGTTTTATTATTTGAGTTCAAAATATCCATATCGTTTTTCATGATTTTGGCCTGCCTTATGACTTTTCATAACAATGTTTTGTATTTTTTAAAGTAGATGCGGAAATCTTGAGATACGTCATGACGTTTAGAAATGAAAGAAAGAATTCGCTTGTTTTACAAGATGTCCTAATCCCTTGTGTTATCCAAAATTGCTTTTCCGTGAAATATTTAATTTTCGTTTTGAAGAGGAAACAAGTGTTAAAATGAAATGAAAGATTTAAAAAAAAGAATTAGATTTTCGTTTGTATCAGCAGTATTGTAAACCGTTTCCCATGACTCCTGCATCAAGTAATCAATGAATAATTTAATTTTACTTCTAGTAAACAATCTAGTCATACGTGTATTATTTATTGCGACAGTTATCGCATTTCTTATAATGATAAGAATTTGTGCATCGTGGTCACGGTATCCTAAATCTTTTGTTTCAACTTCATATCGAGTAGTAGTTTTGTTAATTATAATTTGATCGATTGCCTTCATCGAATGTTGTGTGATCCGTGTGGGTACATTAATTGTAATGTCTAAATTAAAGGAATTAATTAAATTGAGAAACGTTTCCTTCTCGCAAGATTCGACCAGAAAATCAATGTTAAAATCTCCGCATACAACACTGGATTCAAAAGAGCGATTTCTGTTTTGTTAAGTGTTATCTCCAGGTTTTCTAAGAACAAAATATAATCAACAGTTCTCTTTGTTGGAGGTCTGTAAATGCAATGTATTATCACTTTTAGTGCTGTAAGATGTACAACAGAAATTTCGAAAATATTTTCAATGGAGTACACATTTAATTTCGCCAAGGGGATAGAATCAATATTATTTCTAACGTAAATACAGGAACCCCCATACGTAGGACCTTTATGGGATTCTCTCTCTCTCTCTCTCTGCAACAAAAGCTTGTGAGGTAAAAGTTTGGAATTTGGAAAGTGCTAAGTTCATTAGGAGATAACCAATGTTCTGTAAAGCAAAGAACGTCCGTTTGATTTAGATCGCTCTGTAGAGCTGCCTCGATAAACTCAGTTTTATTTGAAAGGGATTGAACATTATGGTGGAGAATGTTTAGTTTTTGCAAGTACCTACACGAATGTTTTTCTGCCTCATCTGACTGTAGTTGCTATGTATTTACTCCATTTTTACCTCGAGTGCGTGGTCGAAGGTTGTAGTGTGTCCCGGCAGTGACAGGTTGTGAGGAAGATGGGGCATCGGATGTAGACGAATTGGTAGTGGGAATGGG
Organism: Teleogryllus oceanicus; assembly: GCA_964035755.1. NCBI lineage: Eukaryota > Metazoa > Arthropoda > Insecta > Orthoptera > Gryllidae > Teleogryllus > Teleogryllus oceanicus. Next base: position 150,848,984 of record CAXIVR010000001.1, read on the forward strand.
AGAAACGGGAGTAGGTTCAGAGGAAGAGGCAACAGGGTTCGAAATAAGGGTGGCAACAGGGTTCGAAATATTTCAAAGTTCATTGTTGACCGGCAACAATAATGTGCAATGTGCAACCGGCAACAATGATAATGCAATGTGAAAGTGTTTCATTTGTTGACCATTGACATGGAATCATTGAGGCTTTGTTTTATTTAGTTGTATTTTTTATTTAACGTTATTTAACGAGTGTGACGTACTATGGAGAGAAACGTATTCTGAGGTATAATACTCTCTGTTCCGTGAATATTATCGTAAAATCTGGTATCCCTACCCTAACCCAATTACATGTTGACTTCTGAATGCAAATGGAAACTAAACGTTTGTTCATCGATTAGTAAAGACAATTTGTGGAAAGTTTTTTCGGTGTGAAAACGTATAGATCATTTAGCATTACATGTTCAGACAAGTAATTCGTATTAAAACGAGCATATTTAGAGAATATTACAATACTACATTGTTTAATAATTATTATATATTTTTCGGTATATTTGCATTAGTTTGACAACGCTATCAATGTCGTATTATTTATTAACTTTTTATTATTTTACTTTCTCACATACCTCATACGCGATTTACGCCTCTTGCGAATATTGCAAGGCTAAAAAACGGGAGTTTTTTTGTTGTTTTTTTCTCCCTTTCAAAATTCAAAATTTATTGCTTACTTATTTTGAAAATAGATTTTACTACATGGGAGTTTTTGTTGTTTTTTTTCTCCTTTCAAAATTCAAAATTTAAGTAGTATATGACTTGGTGTAGGGATCACAGAATTTGGAAAATGTGCACACAATTCACTTTTCCCCATAGGACGTAATACGCAGTTTTTAACTGTTTTTTGTACTTAAAAATTAAATAAATAAATAAATTTTGAATTTTGAAACTCAATGGTTATGTTCGTGAATACACTGCATACGTTATACAACAAATTTAAAATGAGAAATATATCATTTAAAGTTTTTAATAAAAAATATTTTGTTTGAAACCATTTAATTTTCGCTCCAAATGTTCTACGATATGTAATGAGTTTTACAAAAAATTACTGAGATGTGTTAGTTTGGAGAGAAATTGTGGATTAAATAGTATTACGTAACCATTATTAAAGGCGAGAAAGTACGTGCGGTTTTAGCACCACCAGTTTAATAATATGAGTAGCAAAGCAAAATTTTCTTTTCAAAGTTGCTAACTTGAATTTCCCGCGCTCCATTTCCTAGTCTCAATGGATATGGAACAACTCCACATCCCGTGCCGAGAATCCCTTCTCATTGTTGGGAGATGTTATAATTGCATGAAAAGCAGTTTTAATTGCTGCATTTGTGTTGATATAAAAGTCTTACTTTTCTCACCTAATCGTCTACGATTTGTAATGAATTTTACGAATGATAACTGAGATGCATCCTTACAAACGTACTAGTATGGACAGATATCGTGGTATAATAATATTACGTAATCGTTAGTAAAAGCGAGAAAGCACGAGCGATTTTAACACCGCTAATTTAAATTATTTCTCAGATAAGCCGCGCTGCTAGGGACATTCTGCGGGAAAGTAGCATACGTACTTGGCGCGTCACAATCAATACGTAAACGGCTTGCCTGAAGGTGCATGTGCACATAAAGCAAAAGCATTATGGCGATTAAGCAATAAGAGAATGCAAAAAAGGCTTTTCAAACTTTTTAAAATTGATATGGAGCCAGAGGAAGTTTGGGAGAGAAGGGGGACTAATCTGTTGAGAAAAACGATACGGTTTTGCATTATTATTTAATGCGAAAATCCCTTTTATTGGTTGATTATCACTATACTTTATTTTTATTTTATTTAATAGGTAATTATTACAAACAAATGAAAAAACTTGATGCAATGTGGCTAGGCCGAAGGCCTTTGTTCATTACAAATACCTACACACCGCGTTCAACCTTTCGAATTTGGATCATGCAAATGGTCTCTCCTTCGATCAAAGCCGCGAAAAGAGACCATAAGGTACGGCTGAGGAAAAACCCTGAAGGGAAAACCCGCCGTAGAGCCGAGTACATGCTAATCTATCCGGTATTTAAACTATTGATTTTTTGGCGCGGCATCAGGCATTCTCCTTCCAGTGTTTGGCCCTCCGCACCAAAAACAAACAGCACCACAGAAAAACGTCCGCACCAACGCCTCTGCCCTAACATTTCCTTCACTTCCTCGCCCTTAATGCAATTTTAACTGTCTTTTATTTTATTTTAATTTAATTTAATTTATTTAACTTATTTTAATTAATTTAATTCCAATTTATTTAACTTATTTTAATTAATTTAATTTTAATTTATTTAACTTATTTTAATTATTTTGGGTTTAAATTTTTTTTTTATTTTATTGACTTATTTATCTACTTATACTTAAATAAATTGACTAAAACTTATAACTTTTTGTACTGTTTACAAACCCTAACATAACTTGTTGACTAACTAATTATTGTTAGTATTGATTTTTTATTTATTTCTTCCAGCCTAGGCTCTGCCTCACCAACCAGTGCGCTTTTCCCTTCCCTAATTTCAATTTCTAATGTCGGAACCTTTCCTAGAAATGTTCCTAATTCTTTCATGAAGTTAGATTTTTATCACCTAGAATGTTTTGGGCGACGTTACGTTCCTATGTTGGAAGTGAATTCCCATCCATTTTCCTTCCATGTTTCGGTCCGCAAATTCAAAGGGGGGTGATAACGTAGATTAAAGGACTCTAATGGTAATGGCATCTGTGTGCCGGGGGATAGGGAAGACTGATCCATATCCTTTAATTTTTTCTTTATTTTAGAGAGAGTTTTCGATTTGAGAAGAGACAGAAAAATAGTGCTTCAAAAAATAGGGGTGCAGAATGGCACAGACTTTTCTCGCAATAGCTTTTCTAATCTTTTTAGGGCAAAGCAGCTTTCCCATATTGCCCACCTTTCTTCCAATTTGTTGCCTATCGGCGGCAAAACAAATTTTGTCACATTTTCTCAATTTCTAGGCCCAATTAGAATTAAAATGTTCCAAGAATGATACAGAACAGTCGTATATGGAAATTTTTTATTGAAAATTGAGAGATGTTCTCATGATGAAAAGAAGATTATGTGATTGCAGCAGCCTATTCTGACTTCAGTCAATGAGTCATGCACCAGTTTTATACAATATTAATGAGAATTTTAAATGTAGCTTTGCTAACAAAATTATCACCTTGCTGCGTTATTGAACATATATAATTTTTTTTTAATATTGCTTATTGTATTTTAACTACCCTGTCGACTAACTTCGTCGTCTTATTTTTGGTTGATCAGTGTTGAAAATTGCTAGAGTTTTCAAGATACTTATGTTCACAACTGCAATAATGTAAAGTAAAAACAGGGTCGTAATGTTCATACTAACGGCGTGAGAGATTAAAAAAATACACGCGTGTAATTTTAAAAATCCAAAGAATAAAACAAAATTGCATTAATGACATTTATACAGTGCGTTTACCAGCAACTGTGAAAAAAGTTTAATGAATGAATTTGTCATTTTGCGAAAATCTCTTCAAGAGTTCGAAAAAGGAGAAATTTGACTTTTAATAAAAGTAGAATCAAAGATTTCTTCCGGGCTGATGGGCCGTGGTCCATTGGAAAAAATATTTTCCCGACGTTTCGTCCGCAACTACGGCAGACATCCTCAGTGGCGATGGGTCTGGGAGAAAAACCCCGGGGTTCCCCGGGGGCGCGAAGGTCCCCGGGGGAATTTTTTACCGGGGGGGACTGTGGTGGTGGGGGGGGGCCACATTGGTGGGGCTGGGGAGGGGCGCAGACTCACTGTGTGTACGTGTTTCAGTTCTGGGGCCAGTGACCATTTTCCCCTTTTTTTTCATTTGGGGTTTTTTTTTGGGGTTACGGGATCCAAACGGGTTGATTTTCAGCCCCCTTTTCTATTGAAATTTGGGATTTTGAATTTGTTTACCAAAAGTTAGGATTGTGGTAAAAAATCCCCGCTTGAATCTTAGGCCCCCGGCTGAGAGGGGGTCGGGTACTGCTGACTTTTTAGTGTAGCCAAAGGGAGTTCCCTTTTTTTTTCGGAGCCTGGTTTGGTTTGTGTGCCAAGATACAGGCAAAACATGGAATTTAAAGACCCCGCAATAATGGATATCTTCTGTCCTGGGAGATGGGAAAAATTTAAGCCAAAAGGGGGAAAATGGTTTGCATTGTGTTTTTTCCCAGCATTTTTATCGGTCCGTGATGTTCTTCAAAAATAGGCTTACTTTCAGTGTTTTTTTTCTTTGTTTCATGGGGGAAATTCTTTGGGTGGAGGCTTTTAAATCCGCCCGAGTATCCGTTGGCCTGCAAAGTGTTGAGGGATAATTCCTGGGAACCGATTTTTACATATCCTTGTTAGATTAAGGAAAAAGAGAACCGATTAACTGTTTTTTCTGATTTTGGGGGGGATTGACATTTTTTAGGTATCTATCTGTGTGAGTTGGTCGGTACACAACCCGGGATCCGCCTGACTGGTGCATCAAAAACCATTTCATCCCCCCCTTTCCAAAGGAACTGTGCGAAGATGGACCTGGGGAGATGGTCGAGGTGTTGAGGGTATTTTTCCCCTTTCCCCATACGAAAAAAGTGCGTCAACATATCGAAACCATTTTGGGGTTTAAGAGGATGTTCACCTTTTTAAAAAACCTCCTGAGTTGGGACGCCCGGGCTGGGATTACCCAGGGGACCCGTCATTTTGTTCATAAAATTTCCTTTCCACAGGAAGTATGTGGTGAAATTTCAACAAAAGTAAATCATCTGGAAATATATCTCGCAGTAATGCGGTTTATCACCGGGGACAATCGTGAAGATAGATACATCAAAACGGGTGGGGGATCCAGGGGTGCAAAGTGATTTCAGTTTCCAAGTGCATTGAATTTTATGTATTTTTGGGACGGTGGGTTTCGGGGTGTTTCAGAGATATTTGGAGAGGGTTATTGGGCCCAAAGCGCTATTTTTGTAACGGACCGGTTTATTTGGGATTACCAAGACTATACGGGTTTCCAAGATCCCAAACCAGAGGATTTCGTTTCCCGGTGTTCTACGTCAAAACCACCTTTGGGTCATGACAATGATTTAGATTTGAAAATTGTCGAAAGTATGGAAAGGGTTGACATTCAAAAGCGCTTTTAACAAAATTGGGATCTTTCAAAATTTTCCTCCAAGACTAAAAATTCCCCCCAGGCGCATATTTTGTGATGGGAAAAAAAATTTATTATCTCGATTGAAGATTTTTTTAATATTTAAAAAATTTAAAAAATTTTAATAGCAAATTTTTTCAAAAAGTAAGAAACGTAACCCAAAAGTTTAATTTTTATTTTGATATAGACATTTGTTAGGGTTGTTTTTTTAAACTGTGAAACAAAATTTTTATTTATATATCAGAAGAAAAAAAACAACTGGAATGAATAAAAAAAAAAAATTTGATTAAATTTTAAAATATGTTTTTATTTTTCGTGATCATTAAATTTTTCACACAGTTCATTTTTATTTAAAATTTATTATATTTGGGGAATTAAATAAAAAAAACTGGGGAGCAATTTGACCCTTTTAAAAAAAGTACTGAAGTGAGGTTTATGGATTTGGGTTTAAGATAAAACCTTTTAACAAATGTTTTGTCACTGAAAATGACATATAGAACATAAAGATGAAAAAAACAAGAAAATGATAGCCATGAAAATAATGGGGAAAAAAAACAAAGCCGACGGGTCGGCCCCGGATTCAATCCGGGGTAAAATGATCACCGCCACCCAGATGCATGCCAAATTTTGGGGCAAGACTTGCATTTACCCCTGTTCATAAAAATATCCCGGGAATACAAAAATAAATTTTAATTTTATTTTCCAAAAAAGACATTCAAAAACAAAGCATATCATATTTAACTTTTAATTTGGTTTTAGGGGGAAGAGGGTTTGGGCCATTTAAAAAAAGGAATAATGAGTCGAATAAAACCTAGAAGCCACATATTTTCCCCCAACAGTGTTTAGAGGTTTTTTTTGTGTCTTGTTTTTTTTTTTGTTTTGGGAAAAAAGTTAAAAAAGCCAGCAAATGGAGGGGCCGATTGAAAGGATTCTTAAACAAAAATATATCGTAAGACACGCCTTTCGACGCAAATTTTTTAATGAAAACCCCGCGTGAGGCAACATTATTTTTATTTTATTGATTAGTTTTTTATTAAAAACAGTAAAATTGTTTTGAGTATGGCGAGAATTCATCTCCCAGTTTTCATTTAAATTTCCCCAACATTTTAAAAAATTTAAAGATGAATAAATTTTTTAAAAAAAAAAAACGAAAAAAAAAATTAATTTTTAAAGGCGATTAGTAACATTTGAAAACAGAAATTTTGTTCAAATTTAAAAAAAAAATTATTTGCAAGGGTAAACGAATGTTGATTTGATTTTCCATTGTAAAAAATATATTCACCTCAGCTCTCCCCCACTACAAGCGAAAGGGAGAAAAAAAAACTTTAAAACTTATTTAGGGAAAAATTTTTCACAGGAATTATTTTTTAACATTGATATTTGTTTTAATTTGAAAAGGTCTTTTTTTTTAAATAATAATTAAATTTTTTAAAAATTTTAATTTATAATATTAACAATTTAAAAATTTTGAAGGTTTTTGTCCAAATTGAATTTTTCCATGCCAGGGGGGAACGTTATATGAAGAAAAAAGAGTCCCCTGTCGAAACCCGTTTTCCTAATAATACAAAAGTGGGAAAAATAATTTGCCCACGGAGGACACTGGATTTTTAACAAGATATAAAAACGAGGTTTTTGATGTAAAGGGCCGGGGGCAAATAAAAAATATAATATAATATTTATTCAACAAAAAATCTTTTAAAAAATACAAAAAAATCAAAAATAAAAAAACAAAAAGAAAGTACATCTAAAGAAAATTAAAAAAATAAAACCAAATACATTATTTTTTTGGGGTTTTTGGGAATATGGGATATAAGTTTTTAATCCAATTTTTTTGTTGATAAAATTTGAGCAGGTTAAAAAAAATATTAAAAAAGTATAAAAAAATGTATATAAAGGTTTGGTTTTTTATCCGAGGATAATTTTAGTTTTCTGAAGATTATTTTCTTCAATGAGAAAATCTGAATACAGATATATAGTTTCACTAAGAAATATAAGGTTGCCTTGGGCCTTTGATTTTTTTGGGGGACCTCATACCCGTAGTGAGGATAAATTTAAAGTAGTCTGTTAAGTCTAGGTTGGGTTCCCCGGAAAATTTTCTTGGGGAATTTTTTGAAAAAAAATGAAGAGTTGCCCTTTTCCGAAAGAGACCTATTGCGAACTCCACCACATTAGACCTGTATTAGTAGGGAACGTTTTATCGGGGATGGAAAAACTGAAATTTTAATTAACCGTTCCCTTGTATATTTTAAAATTTTATTTAATATTAGTCCCCAAGAAAGGTTTCCCAAAATCACTTAGCGATATATTAGTGTAAAATCAATCGGTAATTTTTTTGCGTTCTGGGTCCAAAAAATTTATAGTTTTCCTTAAATTTCCCAACCCCCGGTTTAATCTTACAATTAAACCCATTTTATTTTTCAAGTTTCGGGGTAGTTTTCTGCTTTATAGTGCTTTTTTATTGTCTATTCCCTCGCTTTTTTTTCAAGGGGTTTTTAGAAATGGAACAAGCCAAATAGGCGAATTTCATTAAAAAAAATAACAAATTTCAATGTTTTTTAATTTATTTTGACTGATAAATTGTTGAAATCTTTACTTGTTGAACCACAAATATAACATCTCATTGTGGAAGTTGTTTGAGTAGCAGCATTACATACTTTAGCATCGATAATGGTGAGCATCAGAGTGTGTTTGACTGAGAACAATTTGTCTGCCAATGTCACTTTCGTGTCTTGAAGCAAATATATTGAGTTTTGCACATGGTGAATTTCTTCATTTGTTATGTCCGTGGATTCTTTCACAAATATTATTCTAATAGGACGGCAATAACGTGGCGAAGAGATTTTGGATTTTGCCAGATCAACCTCTTATTTGTGCTACAAATTAGTCGAAGTGGAACAAAAGAACTCTGAAATATATGGCATCAGAATCAGCATCATTTAGAATTTCTACATATATTGTGTCTGTTGTGAACCATCACAGCCCCACTGCAAATTAACATTAATGAGTTACATTCTTCTTCTCTTAAAGTTTGTACAACCTCTTCTACATGCACCAACAATCGAGTAACAGTATGATCAAGCAAATTTTGTAAATCGATTGCTTTGTGGGAATTCTGATTGGATGTTGTTGACGTTCTTATAAGAAGAAATAAAAGAAGTCATCTTCGTCAACATATCAGCTTTATTAAGATAGCCGGCTTTCGACGGCTTTGCCGTCATCGTCAGTCTACAGAATACAGAAAGATACAAAAATTATAAATAAATACACAATAAGATAATACAACTAATAAATAAATACACATTTTAATTTGCGTTGACAAAATATTACGCCCAAATTAAATAAGAAGAAACTGAAAACGTATACAAGCTCACCCCATTCAACCAGAAACCATCAAAATTTATTTCTATTCCGTTCTTTGAAGAATATCCTTAGAAGGTACCCCATATTCTTCACAAATACAATTTTCACGTTTCCTTACACACAAATCCCTCAAACAGCTACTTTCACCTCGCAACACCACCCACTCATGGCGAAATCAGGAGTTTATGAACTAACCACCATGAGGTAAATAACGGAAAAACTGGTGGAAGCTTTAATCCCAGAAAAAAGAACATTTAAGTGAAGAAAACAAAAAAACGCACTTTGCCAAAATCTTATAAACGCACATTTTCCACCAAATAAAAAAATTTTTTTAAAAAGAAAATAAATTTGGAAAAAAATGCTTTAAATTTTTCACTTTTTTTAAAGGAAAACAGAAATCTGACCCTTTCAAAGAACAAAATTTCCCTGTTTAATTTGCCCCTGCTAAAAATTTTACACCCCTGACGTCCCAACTGACCCCCCGCCCCCCAAGACATTTCCATAGAACACTAAAAAACCTCCGACCCCGCCCGACTGAAAGCAATAAAAACCCGGCCATTTTTTCGGGGAAAGTCGCTCGATTTTGGCCGACGGGGAAAAGAAGAAAAAACGGGCCCAACTTTTTTCAATTTTTTCCCCTTCTTGTAAAAACATTGATAAGGGAAATATTATTACTATTCCCATTTTTTATATATTTTAAGTATGTATTTTGTATGGGGATATAATATATATATATATATATATATATATAAAAAATAATTTTATATATAAAAATATAAAAATTTGTTTTTTATTTTTAAAATGAGAATGTAATTTTTCCAAAATTTTTAATCAAATTTTAACTTTTATAATTAATTCCTTTCCCCCCCCGCAATTAATTTTATAATTTTTTCTTATGTTCCAATTTTTGAACCGCAATGTTTTCGATTATTTTTTTTTTAATTTGAACCACAATCCCGTTGCATCCCCCTTACCGTTTTTGAAATTGTATTATCTGTAAAAAAATTTTTGAGTTTTCATCAATTGTAATTTAAAATTTTTCATCTTTTTGTTATTTATTTATAATTTTTTTGGGTTTTTATTCGGACGACGATAGAAGCCGGAAAGCCGGTTTTAATAAAATGAAAGTTGACAAGATGACCTTTTATTTTCAAATCGACTGGGACAATTTTTATCGCTGAACGATTCTTTTTCTGGGTAACAATCATTTTGCCCTTCTGAAGTATACATAAAAGGATGAGTTTTCAGCTTCAAAAACAGAGCAATTAGGTCGTTATTTTGGTTTTCCACCCCAAACTAACAAAAAAGTTTTTGTTTTTTCCAGCCTTTTAGAAGAATATTTTTCCCCCACATTTTTAAAAGGGTTTCTTTTTCTAAAACCCAAAATTACCGGGAAAATTTTAAATTTTTGAACCCCTTGTCAAATCTTCCGTTCTTTTTTTTGCTTTTCATAAATTTTCAAAATTTTTTTTTGGTCTCCCGGGGGGTTGACTTTTGGGTTTTTCAAATGCCTTGGGCCAACCAACCTTTTAAAAAAACACATCTTTTTTTTTGGGCTGCAGACCCCCTTCGTTTAATCAGATTTAAAATAAAAATTTAATATTTTTTATTTGATTTCGAAAGTTTTGAAAAAAATTTCAAATTCCTTTTTCGTTCATATCTTGTAATTTTGTTGCTGCATCATGTTAAATAACTTTCGAGAAAATATTGAGCCTAATCCTAAAAACGAAATTTAAAAAAATTTAAAAAGAAAAACCCATAAAAAAATCCGAAAACGACGCAAAGGCCAAATATCGTAAAAACCGGAAACCCCGGGAATTTTTATTTTTTTTTAAAATAAAACAACCCCTTCCCATTGCCCCAAAATTGTTCCCCGGGAAACCCCCAGAAAGTAATAATTTATACAAATTAAAATTTGTTCTTTAAAAACTTAAAAAAGCTTTCTCAACTAAAAAAATTTAAAACTGTAGAAATTAAAATAAGGGTACAACTTCCGTTTCATCCTCAGGGCCCTTCCCCAAAATCAAACGCAGTAAACACTGTAAATAACCTGGGAGAAAAGAACAACAGGCCTTTAAAAGTGGACGTTCTAGTTGCCCTCTTTTAAAAATTTTGGCACTTTTTTCCCTGACCTTTTAGCTTTCAATGAGGTTTTTTATTTGTCGGGAATGAAATTTAAATTTTGACTTTCGCCTAAATTGGTCAAAACCTCGGGGCTTTAGTGGGTTTTTACCGGGATTTTCCCCCCAGGGGACCCCCAGCCGACAAGCTAAAAACCCCCGACCTTCCGGAATAGTGGTGTGGGATTTAAAAAGGGTGAAGGGGGGGAAGGGAAAAGGGAAAAACGGGAAAGATCGCGCGGTCCGTGGCCCGTTTGGTAGGGTACGCCCCGGGCCGCCTGGTTCATCGGAGGAACCAGGGAAAAACTACCGATCAGAGCAGGCGGGCGAATTTCTCCCCAGGCAGCGATAAGACGGCTAAAAAAGCTGGTCGAAAACCGCCGCCATGGGACTCAAACCCCGGGACTTCCGGGGGGAGGCGCGCAGGACTCAGTTACCGCCGGGTCAGTTCCCGAGCTACCGCCCGGAAAAAGATTGAAGGGGACCACGTGGACCCAAAATGACACTTTTTATTTAAAGTTTTCAATTCGTTTTTCCCCCTTCATTGAATCGGAGTTGAGAAAACAAGGGAAAAGAAGACACGGGAAATTGTACGAAAAAATTTAAAAAATTAAATTTTTATTCAAATTTTTTGTAATTGTATTAAATAATTTTGACATTTTAAATACATTTAATTTTAAATAGAATTATATCGTTAGAAGGGCATGTTCGATCGGACAAATGAGGGGGAGTTTTTTGTCACCGGAGATCATTGAAGTAGTTCCCCCTGTTGCGTACAAAATTTTTCTTTTTACATATTTCATTTATTCCGAAGACTACTAAAACAGACGTAACTTGACCGGTTTGTTTTTCAATTTCCCCCCCAAAATTTCCCCATAAAAAAAAACATGAAATATTGAAATTTTTTCCAATTTTTTCAACCCACCATCCTTCTGATTCAATTATGGTGGACGAGCCCCGTATCAAAGGTAATTGCAAGCTAAAGTATCAGAAAAAAATAAAATAATATTATCAACAAAAGTGTTTAATAAAAAAGGGGCAAAAAAAGTAGTTGTCTTTTCATTTTCGGCTCACGGGAAGAAAACTTTGTAATCGTGCCCGGGAAACGGTGAATGTTTAAAAAAAAAGTCTTATTGAGGGGGCCCCGGGGAAGAAAATTGGGATAAATAGTTACGTAAAAAGAAATTACTTCTTCTAGCATTTTAGTCAGTAACCTTTTGGGGCCTAGAGCGAAAATATCGGTTTAGAAAAAGTTTTCCCTTTTGGCAAAAATTAGGGAAAAAGGGAATACATACTGTTTTTCGTGTAAAAAAAGCAGCATTTCCAGCAGCAGGAGCGAAGGAAAGAAGGGGGGAAAAAGGGGGGGAAGCCCTTCCAAACAAGGAGGGGGCAAGGGGGTAAACACAATTTCCTCCGCACTGATAGAAAAGCCATAGTCGGGGTTATTCAGTCACAGCTGCTAAAAGAAACTGTATCGACAAATCTAGACGTAATTGTATTAATTTAAGATGAGGGAAATTTTTCCAATCGACCGGGCAATGGGAAATCAGATTGATCTGTAAGAATAAAAACATTTTTGTGCGTGTTTTAATGTCGATAAATGTTTTTCTTTTAAACGCCGTTCTAATTTTCAATGCTTAAGTTTTTAATTTGTTTAGTACGGGAATAAAAAAGTTATATAATATATAGTGTCAAATTTAAAATTTTAATGAATAAAGGGAAATTTCCCATTACCTCCCTTAAATATTTTGGGAATTTTAGTATCCCAAAATATATTGCAAATTTTTAAAGAAAATTTAAAAACTTTTAAATTTTTATTAAATGTTCTAACGTTTTTAACTAATTTCCTGTTGCAAAATTAAAAATTTTTATTTACGAAAGTATTGGTTTTGGCTATTAAAAAGGTCTGCCCCTACATAAGCTGTTTTCCCCCCCTTATTATTTGCATTTTGGGAAACTATTCCGACGAGCATGGTATCGACCCCCCCGGAGCCTACCACGGCTGCCGCTACCAGCAAAAAAAGCACAACGATACCAAGTTGGCCCCCAGGGCATCGCCAAACCCCCCGTCCTCGTCGACTTGGACCCCGGGGACCATGGACGAGCGGGGGCCCTTGGGCCCGTCTTTTCCCGCCCCGACAACTTCTGAAGGGGGCAGAGGCCGGCAAAAACGGGCCCAAAAGGCCACTCACGGGGGGCGCCCCAGACGCCGTGATGGACGTGGTCCGCAAGGAGGCCGGGGGCTCGACTCCCGAGGGGCTTCCAGCCCGCACCGCTGGGGGGCCCCGGGGGGCCCGGCATGGGCACTCTGCTTTTTCTTTTCCGCAGGAGCCCCGACCGGATCATGAAGACCTACTGGCGTCCACCCCGAAGGTGCGGACACGGTCGGACCCGAAACGCCACTTCCATCAGCTCGTGAGAACACGGACGAGAGTTCGCACGAAACGAAGCCTGTACAATCTGCGCACGTTGAAGGACAACCCCATTTAGGGAGACCCGGAACCCCTGGTCTCCACCGCCCGGGGCACCCCCCTCGCTTCCCGGGGCCAGCTGAACGGATCTGCGAACGAACGGGCCCTTTCCCCAGGCTGACTTCCCCTTGGCGCCGTGGGGCGCGTGGCACCAGCAGCAGAGCCAGACGACCAGCCTGCAGAGATGTTACGCAAAGAACATGATGGCGGCCTGCAACCCGCCACGGCCACCTCACCGTCGCCGCGGGTTTGGGGGGCGCGGGGTTTAAAGGAAGGGACGGCGGGGATAAACAAAAAAAAACAGTAGCTATTTTGTGAATGGACCCCCAACAACATGAAGAGGCCCTTTGTTTCTCCCGGGGCCTAAAGATCGCACCATCGCCAATACCCCCGCCAGGGCGCAACTGAAGTTCATTGTTAGCCAAGGTTTCTTCATTACAGGGGCAGGGGGACGAAGGGAAATTCAGGAACAGAATCGAATATGATGATCTGATTCCGAATCCCCAAATCGGGTACTAGAAGACGAAAGCGGGGAAGATCGGGGGGTTTAGCAAGAGAAATGTTTTGATGATTAGATTTAATTTGTCGGGATTTTTTCGATAATTCAATTTATTTTTTCAGTATTTTGAAATTTTAAAAATGGTAGAATTAAATGATTAAAAATTCAAAATTTTATTTTCTTCCTTCGTCATGCAATTTCTGACCATCTCCCTAATTAACTTTTAGAGTTCTTACAAAACTTGAGGATATTTCCCTTTTGAAGTTTTTTCTGCATTTATGTTTATAACGATTTTTTCAAAACCCAAAATTTTAATTTTTTGCGTTCTAAAAAATATAAATTTTTTATAAATTAAAAAAAATTGTTTTGAATGCCCCAAAATTTTTTTCATTTTTAAAATTTTTATTACTTTAGATACAAAATTTAGAGGATGGAATAACAAGGGGAAGTGGGGGAAGTTTAAAAGGGAATGGTGTTTAATGCCCATGAAGCCCAAAGGGTTGCCAGACCCTCGGTTCGGGGTTTGGGGGACACCAGGAACCCGGGGTCTAAGGGCCACCCCCGGGGAAAAAACCCCCGAACGACGGACGAGACTTGAAAAAAGAAAAAAAAAGGAGGATTACCCGGATTTCCAACGCCCCGGCTTGAGACCCGGGGTCAAGATGGGCGCAAAAATTAAAAAAAAAAAAAATTTTTAACAGCTTTCGCTTTCGCCTTTGGGGTGAATGTTTTCTTGCATCAAACCTGAGCAGTACAAATTTTGATTTTTCCTATATTTATTCGACACATCCGAGAATTTATAACCCGCTTTCGAGTTTGATTTCCGCGGGCCTGGTGGGGGCCCTTTTGGGAACACACCAAAACGCCCCATTCGTGCCCATACCTGATCTCGCGGATGGGTTTTCCATGGGGCCCCGCAGCAGGTAATCCGGGGTTTCGATTCAGCCGATTAATATTTATAAACTTAATATTTCACCCAAAAAAAGAGGGGGGATGCAAACCTAATAAAGATGTTTTGTATATAAGGGTTTTTTTTTATTTTGTTTTAAAAAAAAAGTTTGTAATTTTAAATTTTGATTTTTAGAGTAAATGTACTTGCATCTAATAAGGGGGCAACTTTGATGAAAATTTAATAAAAATTTGATTTAGGTCTTTTTCCAAATTATTTAATAAATTAGATGAAATTTAAATTTTTTAGAAAATTTAATTTAATTTTTTGAAGTGATTACTTTCTCTTAACCTTTTTATATAATAATTTACTACGCCACAAAAAATTTTTTTAAAAAGTAAAATGTTTATCTTTACACTGTTATATAATATGCTGTTTGGTTTCGCATTCCGAGTGGTTAAAATGGTTCTTTTTAATATTCCGTAGAAATGGTTTAGAAAAAACTTTAAAAAAAGTTTGGATATACGAATCATAAATGCAAAATTATTAAAACAAAAAATAAAATTTAAAATTCATTTTCTCCTTTTTTTCTTTTTCTTTCTTATTTTTATCCTCCCTTCTACCTTTTATTTGACTCCCTTTTCCTCCTTTTTTTCTTTCCCTTCACTGTATTTTCCCCCCGCCTTTGTCTGGTCTTCAATTATAATTCTTCAGGGGAATTTTTTAATCTCTCACTGCGCTTTTTTCGCTTTTTCTTCTGAGGTTCTGCAATTGAGCACACCACGCGCTTGTTTCCGCTGAGTATATATCCATTTTACCACCATAGTTAAGCCAATTATTATGTGATACTATAATAAAAAAATACAAAAAATATTTAACAGAAAAACAAATTACAGACTTTCGAGAAATTTTTTTAACTTTTGGGGTGGATGGCTTTAAGATCTTTCATTCTCTGTCCAACGTCGTCAAAAGGATTTTTTACGTTTTTTAAATTTTTGGGTTTTTTAATAAAAGAAAAAAATTTAAAAAAAAGAAAGTAAAACCGTCCTAAATAGAAATTTTTTATTGAAATTTTTAAACCGTTTTCAAGAAAAATTGGTTACTGTAAATGGGGAAATTTAACCACTTTTAAAGAACCATTGGGTTTTCGGAAAACTTAATTTAAAGGGATTTAAACACATCTACATTTACAAAGAAAAAAGGTGCATATTAACGGGATGGGGATTTAAAAAAAATTTTATTTGTGTAATTTTAAAAAAAACAAATAATATAAATATAAAACCCTCATATTAAAAGAGCAATTTTACTATGCACAGCCTTTGATGAAAAAAATTTTCACCCTATTTGAGAAAAAAGCTTGGGTTTTTTTTAAAATAAGTATTTATGTTTTTGAAATTGTTTATTTTTAGAATCTTTTTACTTTGCCCCATTTCAATTTAAAAAATTTAAAAAAATCGCCTTTATTTTAAAAAATTAGGGGGAGACGAGTCAAAAAAATTTCATTTTCGAAATTTTGTAAAAGAAAAAGCTATATTGTTTATATTCGGGTGCGCTTTGGGATCCCCCACCCAAAAATTTTAAAGAAAAAAAATTGGGGCGTTTTTTAGAAGATCTTGAATGTACTTTTTTTTTAAATTTCGAATATTTTGGTCCCCATGAAAAAACTAAAATTTTTAAAAAGGTCATGACCTTAATGAAAGAACATTCATCAAAAATTTCATTTTCAGAAAAAAAGTGCTTTAAAATTTTTAGTTTGGGAAAATGCAAAAAAAAAATTTTTCAATGTTTAAAATTCAGGGTTTTCCCTGAAAATGGGCCTATGCCACATTTATAAATTTATCTTACTCTATTCTTACAAAAATAAGAAAAATTTGAGCGGTTTTAAAGAAAATTTTTAAAACTGAGGGCTTCATGTAGATTACCCCCCAAAATTTAAAATTTTTCCTAATCGCCGAGGACCGGGGTTTAGGGACTGTGGTGGATGTTTAAAAACCAGACGGGCAGAAGGGTAGAGGACGACGGAAGGACAGACGGGCAGACGGACAGACGGACAGACGGACAGACGGAAGGGGGGGGGCAGAGGACAGACGGCAGACGGACAGACGGACAGAGGAAAACGGACAGAGGAAGACGGGCAGAGGGCAGCGGGCGGACAGAGGACGAGAAAACGGAAGAGGAGGAAGACGGACAGTTTTTCGAGGAAGAGGACGAGGGGGCAGACGGAAGACGGAAGAGGACAGAGGACAGAAAGGACAGAGGACAGACGGATGACGGGAAAACGGAGACGGACAGAGGGCAGAGGAAAAGGACAGACGGACAGAGATTTGACAGACGGACAGACGGAGATTGACAGACGGGGCAGACGGACAGAGGGCAGAGGACAGACGGAAAAGACGGGGATTTTACAGATTTGACGGGGGGCGGGGCGGCGGACGGGGCGGGGCGGACAGACGGACAAAGGCGACGGAAAACGGGGCAGACGGACAGACGTCGATGCAGACGACTGACTGCAGAGGGGACGGACTGAACTGACCGACGGGTAGGACCGGGCTGACAGACGACAGATAAGATGACAGATCAATTTCAGACTTGGGGTGACAGACGACAGATGACAGACGACAGAGACAGACTGACAGACGACAGACGGGCAGACTGGGCAGACTGACAACGACAGACGACAGACGGGCAGACGGACAGAGACAGACGACAGATGAAGACTGACGCTGAAGACTGGAAGACGGACAGACGGGGACAGACGGAAGACGGGGGGAGAGACAGACTGACAAAGACAGACGAAGACTGACAGACTGACAGACGACAGACGAAGCCCAGGACGAGGGGGACAGACGAAACCGACAGACGAAGACGACAGATGGGAGACTGAAGACGAAGACTGCAGAGACAGACGACAGACGACAGACTGACAGACGACAGATGACAGACTACAGACTGGCAGACTGAAAAACCAACCGCCTCGCATCACACTCGCAGGGGCCCGCATCACCTACGGCGAGGAAGATCGACACCCTACCGTATGGCTATCACCCATCGCACAGCGAATCCACCCCCGTTAGCGCAGCAGTGAATACAGTGACAAGTCACAGCATGTCCGCCAGCGGTTCGGCGCCGTCTTGTGCAAAGTGGCTTGATTGCTCGCCGCCCCTTTTGCGCCTTCCACTGACTCTCGACAACAGACGCCTCCGACATCTGGGGCGTCGAACATCGACATTGGCGGGCTGAGGGCAGAAAGTCATTTTTTCCGACGAGTCCCGCTCATTTGCCCAATAACGACGGTCAACGCGTTCGACAACATCGCGGTGAACGCAATCTGGGGGGATGAATTCCCCAGCGTCATACCGGCCCAACACCCGGTTAATGGTATGGGGTGCCATTTACCCTTCGGACGCGCCTACTCCGCAGTGAGGAAATCTCAACGACCACCGGTACATGAGGAAGTCGGGGGAGTAGGTCGTGCTCTTCGTACAACGCTCGCCTGAAGCGATATTCCAGCAAGACAATGCGCGACCCCATATCGTGCAACCTGTGTTCAATAAACACCAGATACAGCTCCTTCCGTGGCCGGCCGTTTACCTGAATGTCGCCAATTGAACATGTCGGAGCATGTTTTCCCCAGAGGCTGGTCCGCCAGGCACCTCCGCCACTTCCACCGCCGAACTCGGGACGCGGCTTAAGGCATGACAGGACCGCCAAAGCGATACAGACTCTTATTAGCTCAATGCCGCGCCGTGTACAGGCTCTTGGGGATGCGCTGGTGGTTTCACAACACTGACTTGCATGTATCCATGTATTTGATGGTACTGCAAATGAAATAAGTAGTGCCTGTGGCATGGGTGCACAGTACATTGAATATCATTTCTAGATCCATTTGTTTTTAGAGTTGAAATTTTCCCACAAACAGTACTGTATTTCAACGATTCCAAAACCGAAGACACATGTTTATGACATTGAGGTAAGCGTAACCAGAGGAAAGCACTCACCCCTTTGCCCAGACGTTGAAATATTAATAAGAACAGAGGTTTTCCGAATAAAATTATCTCAAATGGCATTCTTTCTCTTGTTTGGTCGGAAAAAAAGTTTGTACACGATAAATATACCTGTTGATTTGATGCAATGTGGATATAATTGCAATGCTTCCATCGACAACATTATATATTTGTAAAGAATATTGCGTCATCCCGGCGCCACTTCGAGGTGGCGGGTTACGTCATCTGCCCGGGGACCACGAGCCGCCGGTGAAGAGTTTTATCACCTGCCGGCGGATTCGTCCAGAAGAGTCGCGGTGTCCGGATGGTTCTGGATTGTCCTGACGAGTATAATACGCGACGGGCCGGCGGCGCGAGCGTCTTGAGTCCGCAGGGCTGAACTGTATGTGTGCATCGCGGTGAATAGCTGCAGGGGGTTTTCAGTGAAGTGAACCGTTGTCGTGCATCGTACTGGGTTTTTGGGGGTGAACGGTGACCAGTGCATCGAACTGTGATCAGTGCAGTGAACTGTGCCAGTGCTTAGGACTGTGCGAGTGTGCAAGAGAAGTGAGTGTAAAAATAAGAGAAGTGTAGTGTAAATAAAGCAAGAGAAGTGTAGTGTAAATAATGAAGAAGGGAGTGTAATAAAAAATCAAGGTTTTCAGGATTTGTTTAAGTAACAAAATAAACGTTTTTTTTAATGAGACTTTAATTCCCCACCTAAAAAATAACAAGGGGCAGGGGGTTTTTAACGAGGGGAATTAAAAAAATTTTTCAAGATGTTTTCACAAAGTTTTTAGGACAAATGGGGAGTTGAAGAGGGGTTAGAAGAGGGAACAAGACATTTCCGGGAACAAAGAAAATTTTAAAGAACTTTAAACGCGATGAAGGCGGGGGGGAGGACCCAAGATTTTTTTTCGAGACAAGGGGCAATTTTCGACCTACCCAAAATTTTTAAAAAGGAGTAGGAAAAATTTCCAAATTTTGAAGAAAACTGGAAAATTCCCAAAATTTTTAAAAAAGGAGAATTAAGGGGACAATTGAGGAAAATTCCAAAATTTTTAAAAGGGAAAGTTCGAAAATTCGAATTTTAAAGAACTGACTGAAAACCCAAAGCGAAGAAAATGAAAAATTCCGGTTTTTGGAAGAAAAGTTGAACAGAAGATAAAAATAAAAAGGGGGAGGAAATTGAGGGAAATTTTTTTAAAAAAGAAGAAAAAGGAAAGAAAATTGAGAAGAGGAAAAAAAATTTTAAAATAAAAAATTACAAATCTGTTAGAAGAGAAGCGAAGGTTTTACCCTCAAAGAAAAATCGAATAAAACATCCAGGAACCACTAGAAATAGCACTACCACCGTGGGACCCACTGGGAAAAGAAGAAAACCACCATTTTGATGGATTTCCCATGGTCGAATTATTTGAAGAATTCAAGGCTGCGCGAGGAAAATGGCTGGCCCGCAACAGATTGTGCACCCCCGATTTTCTTTGGGGAAACGCCGTCGATATTCTGAACAATACCACCGATGCAGCCCAAACTTCGAGCAAATTGTAAAGAGACTGAAACAGGTAGGGGCGGCATCGGGAAAAATGTTTTTTACCCAGCTAAGGAAGGGCAAAAGGGGGGGTTTCAAGAATAGGTTTTTCCCGGTGCCCCTGGACCCTGATGCTTCAAAAATTTGAAACCACAGCCGCCCAAAAAGCATTAAGCCCATGATGGAAACAAAAAAGCATTAAGACGGAAGCCCAAAAAACCTTTAAATTGCAAGACAGATTTCCCAGGTTGAAAAAAGGCATCAAAGGGAGGGACGATGAAAGAAACCCGGCGTCATATATGAAAAAAAAAATTTTAGGAATGGGGGGAAGGTTGGTGGAACCATTTCTAGTGGAAAGGGACAACCTCGATGTTGGAATTGTGAGAATTGGGGGCATAAAAAGACGATTAACCGTCCACTGAACAAAAAAGGGGAGCGCAGTCTTTTTTAAAACGCGGGTCAGAAGGAAAACTGCAAACATTGTTGTCATTGGGGAAAGAAAGATGTCCTACCTGGGTCACTGTCAGTAATGCCCAAAGGGGCCAGAGAACTTCAAAAAGATCAGAAAGGGGAGGAATTAAAAATTTTTGAAAGGGAAAAAAGGAGGCCATGGAAGAAATTCCCGTTTTTCAGCAGAAACATTTTGGGGCGGGGATCAAACGAAGGGGAAGGGGTCTGAAACGAGTTCAAAGTGAAGAGGCCTGCAGAAGGGGACGAAATATTGTTCCCGAGAAGGGTCCTGTATTGAAAATTGTGAGGAACCGGGGGGACACCCATAACGAAACCAGAGAAATTAAAAACGTTTTACGGGAAGAAGAAGAGGGGAAAAGATGGGTGAAAAAGTTATTTGTGCACCAGCAAGGGGCCCATAAAAGAGAAGAGCGAAGATGGGGAAAAACTTTGGGGAGCCCTTTGAACGAATTCCCATTGATTCTCCCTTTTCCCAATTTTCAAATGGGAAAAATACTACCTCATGGATTTTTCAGAAGTTTTAAATATCCTACCAGCAAGAAACGCTATCTCCAAGTATGGAAAGGGAAAAGGGGAGGATTTTTCCACTGGAGTTAATTCAGATCAAGGACGGAACTTGAATCTGCGGGTTTTTCATGTGGAACTTCGGAATAAGAAAACAAGAACAACACCACATCCGCAGTCAGACGGGGGGGGGAACGCATGAACAGAACAATGGGAAAATATTTAGAAGGTCGATCACCAACGCTTTAAATACATCTTTTCTTCTACCCTACCATCGTTCATGAGAAACTGGGCAAAGCAAATTCTTCGGCCAACTATGTCTCCCAGGGACCAAGTTTGGGTTTTAAACCAAAAAAAATTTAAGATTTTTAAAGACCTAAAACGGAAAATGGACATAATTCAACCAGGTGCTGAAAAATCCAATGGACAGGATGAAAGCCCGGATGAACCAAAGCAAGGGGGGGTTATCAACCGGGAGACTGTTCGTTTAACCCCAACGACGCCGGGGTTTTTTTCCAAAATTAAAAGACAGGGGGAAAGGGCCGAGAGGTCGGGAAAAGGATAAAGGTTGTCAAAAATTAAAAAATTCCCAATGGAAAACCACGAGCGTTATTAATCGGCGGCCCCACGGGAAGAATGAAATGATAAGAAAGACCCCACGAGGGAGCTGGACATGCAAAAAGTACATTTCAGGTTTATGTCCGAAAAAAAAAGCATCAAGGGGTTATGGGGGAAAATGGAGGGGAAAGGGGCGTTTTCCCCCAGGGAAAATGCATTGGCGCATTTGGCCCAGGGTTTGAAAGACCAGAGGGGCATGTATTAAGAAAATACGGGAAAGGGTAGAAGAATTAAAGAACCAACAAAAAGATATTGGGGAAAGGGTTTTTATCTAGAGTCAGAATGTTTATTACCGTCCAAAAGTAAGCGTCACAAGGCATCCTTTTTGAAAATCTTTTGGGAAAATTTATGAAAGCCAACAAGTACCAAAAAGTCCCCGAAGAGCCAGTCAAAAATGGGATGGTTTTTATGGACAACTGAGAAAGTGAAAGCATGTTGGGAAAATGTTGGTACACTGGGGTTGCATCTTAGTCTGCAGCTACCCCATGGAATGTTTTCAAACCAAAGAAAAAGACGCCACTTTTAACCTCCAATCCAGAGGCCCCCGGGAAGTATCGGCATACATAAACGCGCCGAGACGGATCCAAAAAAGGAGGGGTGGAATATTTCGATCCCCCCGCCACTTCGAGGTGGGGGTTACCATCGCCCACACGACCCCCGGTGAACGAACACCGCCCGGGGGACGTCCAGAAGAGCGGGTGCCCCGGGTGGTTCTGGATTTCCCGAAGTATAAAACGCCGGCCGGCGAGCGTCTTTAGTCCCAGGGAAGCGAATCAAAGGGGTTGCGGGGAATAGCTGTGCAGTGGGTGTGTAAGGAACGTTTTCGTGCATCGTATTTGGGAGGAACGGGGCCAGTGCAGAACTGGATCAGGCAGGAATTCCGTGCTTAGACTTTCGAGTGAAGAAAGGGGAAAAAAAAAGGAATGTAGTGTAAATAAAGCAAAAAAGGGGAAATAACGAAGAGAAAGGTAAATAAAAAACAAGTGTTTTTGATTGTGTTAAGTAACAAAAAAAACGTTTTTTTTAAAAAAAACGAGACTTTAATTCACCCCAAAAGTAACAATAAATAAATTAGATCTAGTAACCAACAATGTGGGAATTGATTACGTTAGGATTTTTTTTTAGACTTTTCTTCTCAAAACATTTTCAATTTTTTCAAAAAACGCCCAAATTTTTATTAAATCTTTTTTACTAATGAAAGGACTTGAATTTAAAAAAATGGGGTCTCATTTTTGTTGAAAGTTGTGATTTTTCAATATTTCAAAATTTCGAAGTTTTTTTGGGTTATCCAAACAATTTGAAAAAGTTTTTATCCCTTTAAAAAAATATTTTTTTAAAAATATACAAATATGGTCTAAAAATTTTGAAAAAGAATACCGTATAATTTGTGAAATATAAGACTTTTAAAAATTTTTTAAAAATTTTTTTTAAAAAGGGCCCCCTTTTTTTAAATTTTTGCATGGGCAAAGGGCCAAAAAAAATTTGGGGTTTCATTTCCGAAAACTTGTATTTTGAAAAATTGAAAATTAAATATTTCAAAAATTTTAAAGTTGAAGATAACAGTTAAGATAAATGAAATTGCCAAAAAAAATAAGAGGGGTTTAAAGAATCTAAAATATGTTCCCAAAAAAAACCTTTTGAAAAAATTCCAAACTTTTTCAAAGAAAAGGTTGTTTTCCAAATTTTTGTTGGAAAAAGTAGTTTATAAAAAAAAATTTTAAAAAACCAAACATTTTTTTTTCCGCGCTTACAAGGGGCGCAAAAAAACGGGAAGATCTATATTCGCAAACCCAATTTTGAAAATTGGAAAATATAAAAAAGGCAAAGGGTTCGTAGCAAAATATTTATCTTGCAGTGAGAAGGTTTTCCCCGCTTTTTTCCCACAGCAGGCCCCGTGTAAATCTTGGTAAATATAAAAACCTTTCAAATCATTGTCAAAAATTGTTTACAATCACTGTTTCCCGAAATTTAAACCTCTCAATTCAAGTCTTTTTTTAAAATAACTATAACATGAAACAAAAATTTTAACCCGTTTTTCTGCCCGTTTCCCCGGGGCCCTTTTTTTTATGAGATGTAATCAGACTTCGGGGAAATTTTACTCTTTGTATACGTATCACTACTGAAAATTTAAAATAACATGAAACAATAGATTTATTTTGCAATTACCACTACCTTTTACTGAGATTTTCCCCCGATTTACAATTTTGATTTTCTAAATTTCTACCCATTGAAGGGTTTCTCATTTTTTAACTGTTATTTAATTTTCCAAACATTGCAAGTTTAAAATTTTAGGATCCTTTCGTACAATTACATTATTAGAGATCTCTTATTCATACGAAATTTATTCTCACAATTACTTCTTTAATTAAAGTCACGGTCAATGGTCAATGGTCGCCCCAGTGAAAATCAAAATAATCATCTTATACTGTAACTCTGTATGTATTTTATGACAGGGCCATTCACAAATTTCATTCTGTATATAAGTTTTGTTCATCCCGATGCAAGGTCCTAATCTTTCGATGCAGGAAACAAGCCCATCTGTGGCCTGAATCGTCGGATGTCATTTCACGCCCCTGACCTCACCACGCAGGTGCGCGCGCAGGGCCAGCCAGCGCCTTGGCTGCGCGCCTTTTAGGAACCTGCTGCACATGCCAGAGGCTGGTGACGCGACGCGAGCAAAATCGTTGCTGATTCTGTCGCGTTTGCAACAGGAAATACGACGGAAATGCGTCGTGTATACAGTGTAGTGAAGTGTGATATGAATGAATGAATAAATGTGTTTGTAAGTATAGTTTAAGAATGAATGAGAGTGTGAACGACAAAAAAAAAGAACTTTCAATCTACAATAATTATCTGTACATATATTAAAAACCACAACGCCGAAAGTGGCATGATGTATTAGTTTTAAGTTAGTCTAAAGGTGCGTGTTCACTTGAGAGCTAAGCTCTCGTGAGTTTGTGTCGAGAGCGTTTCTCGCCAATGGACACAGTTCTGAGAGTAGGCAACAGAGTGCGGTGCGATGCTCGCAAAGAGCGGTCGCCAAACGTACAATTCGCTTGTGGACAAGCCTGCGCGAGGACTCGCACATCCCTGCTCTCAGGTTTCGAAACGTATTCGAAGCGTCTGCTAGTGAACTGAGAGCGCCGGTATGTCGAAGTCCGAGAAACAGTGGACGCGTGAAGAGACCATGCGTCTTGTACGAGTGTGCTGGTGCTCTGTGGGACACCAGCAGTCCAGACTACAAAAACAGAGACAAAAGGGAAGGAGAATTTAGAAAATTGGCGGAGGAATGTACATGTACGGATATTGTACATGTTCAGAAGCAGAGGTCAGAAGAAAAATACATAACCTACGAAACCAGGTAAGCAAAACGGATATCGGATTCATACGGATTCATATTCTGATATTATACATTAATGAAAAAGAATAGGAATTAGGTGTTTCATCGAGGTCTAGAAATTTGGAATTGATATGGAACCACGGAAACTATTGTATGCTTTCTTCAAATGTTGAAGTTAAACAATGTGTGTCTTAGCCACCTGTATTTCTTTTTCAGATATCCCAAGAAATAAAAAACTGTAATAAAAAAGGAGTGGAATGGGGGCCAGTGAAGTCCATATATCCAACTGGCAATTTTTTAATGCCCTTAAATTTCTCTCACCAAGTTTCACTGCAAGTAGAACGGAGTCAAATGTAATGAATGTAAGTTATGAATTGTTTCATGTGACTCAAATTTTGTAATTTTTTTAATCCTACTGACCATTTACGTGTTTGAAACAGTTGCAACATTTTCAAGCTAAGAAACCCACAGAGATTTATAACAATGCTTTTAAATAAAACAATAGATACTTTGCGTACATAAACTTTTTCAAGTGCGCCCCCAACACACACACTTATATATAATGAGCAATAACAATTTGCTTATAATTAAAGGGTTTACTCCCATTTATTTCTCCCGGAGTCATAAAGTAATTTTAAATCCCCCTGCTTTTGACTATAATTATGGAGTCTCCCTTGTTAAATTCAAAACGCATTTATTTGGCGGGTCATCATCCCAAACCCCCTTGAATAGTCTCGTGGGTTCATTTTCTGAATCTTAAAAAGGCACTAAATAATTGGAATCACTGTCCCGGAGAAAAAGTACACATATGGCCAGCACAATCTTTTCCCCCTATCAGGCTGAAAGTTCAGGGGCTTGGGGGCCAAAACTTTTAAAATGATTCCAAATGCTTTAACTATTTTTCTCAGGAGGCGATAATTGAAGATTCGCTTGGAGCAGGCTGGTTGCAAAGTGATAGGGTTTTTAAAATTATGTTCTCTCCCCGGCATCATCCCACAAAAAAATAGGGACTCTATAGCCCTTTCCCAGGCAAGGGATCACGGATGTATTCAAGGGAACCATCTTGTTTTTTTGATCTAAAGAAGAGTTTTGAAAAACTCCCCCGAGATCTCCCCCATTGCACCCAATCTATATATAAAAATTTGGGGAATCATTATGAAAACAATGCTTTTGGATTTAATTAAAATGGGGAATGCCATTTGAATTGGATTCATTAAATGTGCTTCCGCCCAGTGCCCCTACGCATGGGGAAAATTTCCCATCTTTTAAAACGCACATGTTTTTCCCACTGAGGACTTGACTCTGGGAACTAAAAAACCCATATCTATAAACCTCATTTGTTCATTTTGTTTAAAAAAATTTAAATATATTAAGTAGATTTGATTTCAAATCATTAATCCTAATATTTTTTTTTGCTAATGTAGACCCCTGAAATGAACAGCCAGAAATCTGTATTTGATAAACCAGGTCCATCATCGAAGAACAGTACATTAAAAAAGCATTGGCTAATGCCATAAAAATAATGGATAGTGATGATCTAAACTACTTTTATTTAGAATAAAAGGAAAAAAATTAAAACAGCAAATTGGCAATCCATTATGAAAATTGGAGGAAGATAAAAAAGGGGTTTTATCCTTCCTGTCAATGTACAAATTATTCCCATAATGAATAAATAAATCTTGACTCTAAAACTTTGATTTTTTTGTATATTCCTTTGCAATTAAGAAAAAGGATGGGTTTGTCAAAAATTTGATAATATTGTCAAATTAAGAACCTCCAAAAGGTATATTATTTCATTATCCCATTTAAACTTTTTGATCCTCTAATTTTTTTTGATTAAACTGTCAGAAAAATGAATATTTTAAAAATACTGAGTGATTTCAAACTTAAATTTACTTTTTTCAATCAGTCATCCTTTTATTTTTACATATATATCTAGTACCCATCACATTAACAAAAAAAACCTTACCTTAAAATCCTTTTATACTTCTTTTAGTAGTTACTTGCAATATATTTTTCCCAATTGTACAGGTAGGGATACGGAATAAATTTTGCATGTGTTTGATGCACCTGAATTAAAGGAAATTGGGCAAAATTTTTCATTTATTCTGATTTGAGGCGACCAGCAACGTCTACACCTCCTTTGGTAAGGTTGTAAAACGTTATTACCTCCCGTTTATTTTGGTCTACAGATTTGGGATCGATCACATCATCATCATGCGGAGCAGAACTCATCAATACATTTCTGTTCTTCTTAGGAACATACGAGCAAAGAAGACTCCGATTTCCTGGTTTCTGTCCGAAAGCAAACATACTAAACACCGTGCACTGGCCCACCTTTTACTGATGCAAGTTCTGGAGGAATGTCTCGTTTATTCCTTCGAAGAGTTCCTACAACTGTCAGTCGATTCTTCATATGTAAAGTACTAGCAAGCCATACCGAAGAGGAAATAATTATCCCATTGTCACATTTCGTCCTATATTGTCAATTGGACGTATCAATCTCAAAACTACACTTCTGGCTTCATTGGAAATCTGATATGGTCCTTCAGGTTCTTTTCCAGAATAAATTTCCATATTTATCGTGTAAAATGTTCTTGCATCACAAAGTGCATATATCTTTATCCCATACTTAGCAGCTTTTTCGGGATGTACTGCCTGAATTTGCATCGTCCTCTAAATGCTTCTAGCATTTTGTCTCCAGTGGTGTATGCACTTGGACTGTAGCTACTTATGCAAGCTTTTACAAACCGGCCAAATATTTCTCTTACTGGGGCAAAATTGTCTTCCTTCTTTCTTTGCGCCCTTGTTAGTTTATCATAGAATCTAATTGATTTCAAAATAGTGTAAAATATTCGTTTTCTTATTGCTACAATAAAAAAGTCAGGTGCAGTTCCGTCAGTGGCCCACAGTTCATCTGCATATAGGTGTTGCACCTTTTTTATCCCAGCAAGATACAGATCCGAGAAACGCCGACATTTCTTCAAAATCTGTTCGCGGACAGACCCTTGGATTTCGTGAATATGAAGTTCCCATTCGATCGAATTCTACGTTAGTGTTCGCAACAATATTAGAGATAGTAGTATCAGTAAAGAACACTTTCCAACAATCTAGAACAGTTTTCAAGTTTCTGCACTCACGTTTCACACCTGGCAGCTGCGTTACAATATTCTGTCGTGTCTTCTTTGTTTTATTTATTTATTTATTTTACATAAAAAAAACAGTTAAAACTGCGTATGACGTGCTATGGGGAAAAGTGAAGGCATTGTTGAAGGTATTCTTTGTTTCAACCAGAATGTTGATCCATCTTTACCCCCGTAAGTTTCGCAATTTAATCGTTGCGTTGCAGCTCCCAAAACGCTCTCAGAATCGCTGCCATCTGACTGCTCTGTTTCGGTATCAAGATATCCTGTCGGGTTCATCTCTGAGTCCAAATTCATGTCAATCAAAACTTTTTGATCTTCCTCTTCTTCGAACCATTTTCTCTTCGCCATATACTTTTCTGCAAATAACAAATGTAACTAACAGGAAACTACCGAAAGTGTACAGAAAATATATTTGCCAAATCTATGAATCGCCTTTATATAGTCTTACCTTTGATATAAAAAGAAAGAACACAACAAAGATGAGTTCTAAAACTTTTCTGATCTTCACGCAAGCACGAAACGAGCAAGACACCGGGAAAGAATCACCGGAAGAGAATTCTAAACAGTCACTTCGATACTGATGTCACCCAATGCATGCGAGTTTGCTCAGCAGAAATTATCTCCCAGGACAGCGCTGCGTTTCATCAGCGCCTTGACAGATTGATTCCCTTTCGCCGAACCCAGTAAGAATGACGATCGGATGGAGAGCTGAGGCATGGGAGAAGGCATTGCTACAGCGTTATCTCCCTGTGTTGAAAAATGTAGTTGCTACCAGTGGTCTGCCAGTAGATAGGCCGGGGCTTGTTCTTATTTGAATTGTTTTTGAATTTTTAAATTTAAATTAGTTAAAAATTTGAATTCTCCATGGGGGCCTCCGTGGGCCAATAGCGTCGAAGGGCGCAAGCACGATGCGCAAAGAAGTCTACAAGACCAGACCAGCGGTATTAACATGCTTTGTGTGAAAACGAGCAGTTTCATCTGAACGTTTTTACTTAGAGCGTTTGTGTGTTAGCGTTTGTGTGTTTCTGCGTTTGTGTTTCTCAGAAATGCCCCAATTTGGGCGTTGTTGGGTACCCAATTTATGATACTGGCAAAATAGGAAGGAGTGAACAACAATTCTTTAAGTTTCCAAGAGATCTGAAGGTAAGCGATATGAATTGCTTAGCATGGTTTCTATAACAATTTTTTCATGTACTATTTAGTGACGTAGTAAATTAACTATGTCACTAAATAATACATGAGAATTAATTACATAATGTAATTATATGCGAGGATATTGTAAACTTTTGTATTATGAACATCCAATGTATTGAAGTCATGAAAGCACTGGTTGCTTCAATAATCATGTAATTGATAAGTTATAATAGCTATATTAACATTAAGGTGATTTTGATATAACTATAATAGCTCAATAATACCTACTAATTTTATTACAGATTATGAAATGGTTAAAGCAATTGGGGATCTGACTTTGTATGCTTTGAAATTCTCATAATGTTGAGATATGTATGTATGGAGCACTTCCGCTGGAAATGTTCACTGCAGCGATGAACTAGCACTTAATGTAGACCCATAATTTTTGCTGATGTGCGTCTGAGTTTCGGAGAAATTTCAGGTCATTTATAGAAGGCTTACACAACAAGAGTGTACGTTTCTATTATTATTATTATTATTATTATTATTATTATTATTATTACTTAACTACAAAGGTGTAATAAAAAACTTTTTCGTTTTAATTTAATTAAACATCCTTATTTCATTTGCAGGATTCACTCGTGTAGTGACAACATTTCTCCTGCGTTCTCGGTTGCTAAATGAAGAGAAAAATCCTGTAACCGTGGTGTAGTCAAAATCGGTTTTATTGGGATGTGATGCGAAAAACCAGCGCTGGGCTAACGTCCATAGTATGTGAACGACATAGCGCTTCAAACCATGGGGTACCAAATTGAAGAAACCCTGTCAATACTGTATCTAGTAGAAGGTTAGAAATTTTAAAAACCTTCCTTAGTTTTTGAGAACTTTATATGAAGCCGTAAGTAGGATTCAGAATTTTCTCAAAAAATGGCACAAATTTTTGTTTTAATTTCTTGTAAGAACAGGTAAAATAACATAAAGGTGGCAAGGTCAATTTCCAAGATTAACTCTGAATTTTCAGAAATTTTAAAAGTGTGCGTTTTTATCATCAACTACTTTGATTACAATATTGAAGTTAGAGACTTTTCCTTGAATTAAATTTGATGTGCATAAATGGTTCTTCATTTAGGTGTGAAGATTGTTTTGTAAATATTAGTAGTTTTTGTGCAATTGTGTTGAACTATTTGGAAATTTTAAAAATGACAAAAAAAGAAGATTTTCTAAAGCGGCTCCCACTTTTTTTTTCTGAACAGTATTATATTTATGAGTACATGCACTTTAAATATTATCAAAGTAAATTTTCTTGAAAACTCAACCCTTTTTATTCAAATGAGCTCAAAATTACTCATTTTTCAGAATAGCTCAAAACACCATTTTCTCAAAGTGGCTTCAATTTCTTTCTTTAAACTATTTCAACAGATAGTGGTAATGGTACTGTTTAATATAATGTAATGTAATGTTCATTTTGCGTATTCTTTGTTTTCCCAAAAATTGCACAAATGTTTTATTTCTTTCAATATCTCATGCCAGTAATATGCACATTTCAATGGATATATTATTGAATTTGTGATGGAAGTTCTTCAAATTACTTCAAATAGAGTTTTAACTCAAATGGATTCAGAGAAAAGAGCTTCAATTTGCATTGTGCGCTCACGCCTTTTTTTAATGGCTTCAAATTTTCAACAGACTTACTATTTAAGGCAAAGGTTTTAGCCTTCTTTAATACTCTTAAAATAATATTCGGTTCTACTATTTGATAATGAAGAGTTGAAATTGGCAAAATGTATTTTAGTAGCGATAGATGCAGCGCAAGAAGGATGAGGGAAGACCATTACTAGAGCCAGTCCACTCCAAGAAATTAGAAAACTTAACTTTGAAGCTATTCTGTAGCACTTCCAGTTACTATATACATTTAGTAAATCAAACTGGGACCACTTTCTTGGAGACATGTGCCAAATTGAAGTTTTTGGGATTCAATTTAATAAAATTGTATTTTGAGTGATAATCATTTAGTGTTTCTGTTGCAGTAAATTTTTATCTCAGGTGTTTTTGGCCCATATCTGTCTTGTGAACTATGTATAAGTCTTTGTATAACAGTTTGGCATTTGTGGGAAGCATTAGCTATTTTCTAAACATATTTCTGATGGTTCTTGAGATGTCTGTTAGGTATAATCTCCTGAGTATGATAAGTGCTTTTATTTAGTTATATTGTTTTAGAAGTGTTATTAAATTAGTCACATAACATGATTAGGAGAAGACATGAAAATATTTTTTAGTAATTGAAAAACTGTTCAATATCTGTATCAAATGTTGAGTAATTCTGGATATAAAATCGACCTTTGTGGATTTTCTCCACGATCCATTGAGTAACTAGCCGTAGCACGGACAAATATGTAGCCTGTGATATCGGAATATTAGTGAAACTACCAGAAGTCCAAAAACTCTGCTTTGAGATGAATGAAGTTGAAGTAGAATCATGTAATTTTTACTTGTTCATCACTTGTACTAGGTAGGGTAAAACATGTTTCTTGTAATACACAGTTTAATGTATATGTTGCTTTTGAAAACAAGCAAAAAAAGATTTGTGGACTGTTTGTGCAGATGCAAGTTTCCTGTTTATTTATAAAACTTATCAATAATATTCATTTGTATTGGACCTTAGTATGAATTTTGATAATAGGCTGAAATTTGACAGGTGTTGATAGCTGAATGTCATTTTAATGATGCAATATTAAAGTAATGGTCACTAGTTATATTTGGACAATTGTCTAAATTCATAGTTTCAATATTTAGTCAATGGCAAAAGTAAAATAAATCTTTATGTCTGATTACTTGCTCACATTTATTTTGTAAAGAATTGTATTATTGTTTATATTATTATTATGACTATTTACATAATTTGAAATAAATATTGTGTTTATGAAATAACTTTTATTTTACCTACCAGGACAATAATTCCATTCAGTGACTTAGGATTCCAAATCTATGTACGAATCTTCTTAATTGCCTAGCGTATTTACACTAAAAATAATGTATTCATTTGACATACATTTGGAAAACAACTTCATTTTAAATGTCCCGGTCGTCAGCCGCGCCACCTCCGGTGGTAGAACGCCCTTCGACGCTGGTAACAGGAGCCCAGATGGCGGCTTCCTCCATGAAAATTAAAGAAATTTGCAGGAATAAGAGCGTTGGGATTAACATTGAGTACCGTCTCTATTAGTATACTCTCTGGTTGCTACTGAAGTAAATATGAAGAAATGTAGAGATTTTTCCCCAACGTGAGCAACGGCGGAGTTAATATAATTATTAGAATTAAAACAAAACTTCTGCCTTTAACTTTGTTCGCTACTTTTAATAATTCTCTGGAATGAAATATTTAAAACTTAGGTGGCAGTGGAATTTATAAGAATTTGAAGAATACAATTTTTCAACAATTTAAAAACCACTACAAAGTACATATGGGCACTAAAATCAGTTTGGAAAGCGCATACGTATACAAGTATATGATTAAATGAATGTGAATGGGACGATTGATGATTCATCGATGAAACTTTTTTTTGAATTGTCATTCGCAAACTTCCCTGAAGGGACTTATCCGTACTGTAATCTAATTTGCTTGTTTTATTATGCAATATTGAACCCTATGCGATAGGAGTGATTCTCCTTGAATATTAATCATAAACAATCTAAGAACAAAATAAAATACGGGATATATCTACAAGTCAGTATAGACTGTCTTTTTAAGTCGCTACAATGAGCAATATGTCATTAATGGAGCCCGGAAGTTTGGCAAAATGCCTTTTTGTTATTGTTACTATTTTATGACTTTTAACAATAGGAATCAATTAATTGTACTTCTGGGGTTGTTTTAGTGGATTTTTATTTTGCCTTTTGTACCTATTTTAGCGTCTGATGCCTATTTTTGCCATTTTGCCTTATTTTAGCCTTTTTCGTCATTATTAGGTTTCATTTTCCCTTTTTTACCTATTCTTCTGATACCTATTTTTGCCTTTTCTCATTATTTTGCTTACTTTTTCTACTGGCATCGATCGCGATCAAGTTGGGTTCATATACCTGTAAGTCGTAACTCGCAGGCACAGTAGTATGTTCTTTTGTGGAAGTAGATGCGATAAAAATCTAAATGAAAAGGACGATGATCACAATCATTATTTTTTTATTTTTCATTGCAGTCATCAGTCTGTAATTTCGCTCGAGCAATCACATTCTACCCTTGATTATGGCCTACGACCGCTTTGAGAGTTGAGTCAGTATGATTCTCACAATATTCAAGGAGTTCACAATAGCATTTTGAGCGACAGCGTCGCAGAAAAGAAATTCCGTAGGCACCATACCGCGTGGTCATGCGAATCAAATTGGAAAAGATCGTATTGTTTCTACGCGTGAAGTGATTATGTAAGAATTTTAGAGTTGAAATAATTTTACTTATTATTTTTGCAATCACTATGAGTTTCAACATTTGCCTTCTACACCTCTACTTTTAATACAATAAATGCCTTTTGAAATGCCTATTTTGTAAAAATAAATGCCATTTGCCTGCCTATTTGAGGTAAAATAATGCCTGAACTTGATCTCTAGTCATTAAGATACATTAATTTAAAGGACAGAGGGTATGAAATTCCGTGCTCATTTCAGGCGGTCCGAAACATTGGTGTGATATATGAAATGAATGGAAAGTAAATGAAATTGTTCAAATTTTTTACATGGTATTATTATTATTATTATTATTATTTGATTTTCCTTTGCTGCAGTATGCGCAAAAGCATTCACCTGAGCATTGCTGGTCTGAAGCTCGGTCGATCTCGCAAAAACTAGACACGAATGAATGTTACTCTGAATGACATTTCAATTAATCGTTTCCCAAACAGTCGTACATCCCAGGAAGTATTCCGGCCATGAAACGCTGTCTGAGGAGTCTGAGTGTCTCGTGGAGTGACGGGGGGGTGGTGCGAGGAGGCGATAACTGTTGAATTAGTTTGACAGATGACCTTGAAACCTACATGGTCTGTGAGAAACGCACCACGATTCGGTACCCACATTAAACCGTTCCTTACCTATGAGGCTGCCGCGGCATGCCGCCCGGAAATCGCATGACGGTACAGCGAATGGGACAACAAAACTCAACTTATACAGCTCCTCAATGTCAGTTACAGTCTAGTCAGAATACTATGTGTTGGGTCAGTTCTATTAATCTCTCCATTAAGCCAGAGTAAAATTAGAAGTTACATTTCAAAATTTAAAGATGAAGATTTAAAAACAGACAACAAAATATTAATTTACCACAGTCATTTTTTATCTTATTAAGTCCATACGTAACTTCATATTTTGATGGAAATAACTTCATACAGTATGTATTTACATATTTCATATATTTTAGTCCATATAAATTCGTTTCCTGTCAATGATAACATTATATATTAATGCATGTGCTTCTCCACTTGCCACAATTTGCAATAACATACACCTTTCTCTGAGTTATTCAAATTTTGATATTTATTCGGCCGTAGAACTTATTATTATTATGTTAATTGTTTTCTTTGTACAACCCTAGATTTTTGAATATAAATGCGGAGTAATTTTCCCTAAGTCGTTAATTCATGTTAATGTTTGGGTGGAGTTTCAATTTTTTCTGCGGTTTTTTAAGTTTTATGTTTTTCTGCCGCAAGAACCAATATTGCTGTTTCTCTTTGTAGAGCCCTAGATTTTGGAATATAAATGCGCGAGTAATTTTTTTCCTAAAGCTGTTAATTCATGTTAATGTTTGGGTAAGGTTTCGTATTTTTTCTGAGGTTTTTTAAGTTTATGGTTTTCCTCCCGTAAGAACCAATGTTAATTTGGTCTCTTTGTACAGCCCTGAATTTTAAAATATAAATGCGTTAGTAATTTTTTTTCCTAGAGCTGTTAATTCTTGCCAATGTTGAGTAGGGTTTCAAATTTTCTGTTTTTAAGTTTGAGGTTTTTCTCCATGAGAACCAATGTTAATTATTTCTCTTTGCTTTATGCTCCCTAGATTTTGGAATATAAATGCAGGAGTAATATTTTCAAAAAATAAATTAATTCATGTTAATGTTTAGAAAGGGTTTTGAATTTTGTTTTGTTTTGTTTTAATGCTTTTTTGCCCATATGAAACAATGTTAATTGTTTTTCTTGCGCCCACGATTTTGGGAAAACTGTAGGAACGGAAAATTCGGGAATAGAGCACTTAATTAGCCGTTAAGTTTGGATATAGTTTGGAAGAGATTCGTTTCTGGGAGCTGCTAACTTAAGCCTGCTAGCAGCGCCCTCGATTTTAGAAACTATAGGAGAAAATTCAGACATAGAGCACTTAGCATTAACATTTAATTAGCCGTTAATTTTGAATATACTTATAGTTGAAGTAAGTTCGTCTTTTGGCGCTGCAAACATTCGATGACTTCCCAGAGGTACATTCTACAATTTAAATCTGAGCAATTTAAACTAACCAGTCAGTGGCCAATATTTAATAACATATTACTTTTAGCACCTGTTTAGGGCTAGAGTCTGAATTGTGACATTCGATGGTTTAGGTTGGTAGTTAATGGTTTAAATGGAGGTCTTCCCACGCGTGGAAGATTCGCGCTGCTGTCTTGCGGTGGCTGACGCTTGCCACCGCCAGCTCGAGTCGGCATCCGGGCCACCACTAGCAAAGCGTTGGTTTAAATGGAGGTCTTCCCACGCGTGGCCGATTCGTGCTGCTGTGTCTTGCGGTGGCTGACGCTCGCCACCACCAGCTCGAGTCGGCATCGGGGCCACCACTAGCAAAGCGTTGGTTTAAATGGAGGTCTTCCCACGCGTGGCCGATTCGTGCTGCTGTGTCTTGCGGTGGCGCGCTCTTTTTACCAGCTCGAGTCGGCATCGGGGCCACCACTAGCAAAGCGTTGGTTTAAATGGAGGTCTTCCCACGCGTGGCCGATTCGCGCTGCTGTGTCTTGCGGTGGCTGACGCTCGCCACCAGTAGCTCGAGTCGGCATCTGGGCCATCATTAGCAAAGCGTTGGTTTAAATGGAGGTCTTCCCACGTGTGGCCGATTCGCGCTGCTGTGTCTTTCGGTGGCTGACGCTCGCGACGTCGGAGCTACCGCTAGCAAAGCATTGGTTTGAATGGTCTTCCCACTGGGACACTGCCGCGGCGCAGAGCTGCGGCATATAACAATGCAGTTATTTCTATACTTCTTTACGATATGCGTATAATATAGAATATAAAATGAAATCACGCCAGACGCAGTGTAGTCATGAATGGCAAACAATATCTCGAACTTTGCAAATATCTAAAATAAATTACATTTTTCCCCATTCTACATTCCTTCAATCGTTTTCCTCCGATTTTTTCGTGTTCTCCTCTCAAAAAATGTATTCGTTTTCCGTGCATTTTTGCACATTTCGGTATTTGTTTCCAATTTTTAAGAAATACATGCTTATGTAGATTTTATACGTTTCTTTGGAGTAATGCATAATATGTAGACGTTTAAATATTTCGACATTAATCGGCTCGTTATAGTTTTTCAACAATTTCTTGCTAACTTGATGCAGCAGTCAGATGCTGTATATTTCAAAATGCCCGAAGTTTGAAAGAAAAGTAACTTTGGATGGATGAATCTCACTAAATAATTTTTTTTAAAACTTAATTTTTCCATGACAATATCCGCTCATAAGTTTTGTACCGGCCAAAAATGTATATAACGGGTGATAATTGATATAAGCCTTAAGAATATCAGTCTCTCCATGTCACAAAAGGAGGTACTCACGCCATGCCACACGTGTTTCTGGGCGCGTCACCTGCTGTCATTAGTCCCGTAAGAGTAGTGGATGTTTTAATTGCAGTGATGACAGTAATATTCCCCCGCTGGTTTTTCGGGATCCGGCGCTTACCTTCATGTCAGATAGCGGGGTTTTCCCCAATAAGGTATCTTCCACGAGCGTGGCACCGCCCGTATTATAAAACGTGCACAATAATGCCAGTGTTGTGAATATCCCAGATCAATATATCGCCTTTCAATTATATTTTGCTTTTAAACGTTTTTAACTTAGAAATTGAACAGTTTAATACCTAAAATCGAGTGATAACACTCAAATTAACTCTCAAAAATAAAGAGCATTTCCCATTTATTACACACGTATGATACATGGAACTCAAATATGAAAATATGAAACAAAATCCAAGTAGCTACAATATAATATTATATTTATGAGTTATGTATCAAATCCATTTTGTGAGCAATAGAAATTATTAAAATGTATATTGTTCAAAATGTGCACACTAAATTTTGTACTTTTTATTAAAATTAATATTATTTAAACAAAGGAATTAAAGTTAATTTTTGTTAAAAACTATTATTTTTTTTTAAATACTTACCTCCCAAATTTGCTTCCCAATAAAATTTTCGAAATCCCACCTCTGCGTCACAGGAACCTTAGATAACATACGATGGCTGATATTATAATTTCTGAATGAAGAAATCAAATAGGCTATTCAGGAATTCTGTTCCATCTCGTAAATATTATTTGAAAGAAGTACCATTAAAATGATATTAACTTGAATGAAATCAGCAAAAATTGCATTAAAAATTACAAAAAAATGTAAAAAATGACTTTAGTCAAAATTGAAGAAAATGGAAAAAAATTGCCTATAAAAATGGGTCATTTCCTTTTCATCATAACATAAAATTAATGTCTATATTAAATGGCATTGTTCTAAATTAAAAAAGAAAAAAATTACATTTCATTAAAATCTGCCCCCTAGTGATACGCGCATAAAAGCTTTAAGGCAGAGAGAACATATAAAGTGCTGGAAGCGTTTGCTGGATGCTGTATATAAAATGTATTCCTTGTTCAGAATTTAAGTCGGCCCCTGAAGCTGTCAATATGTTCTCTAACATCTTTGTATCTTGCGTATTAAATACTTTTGCTACCTTCAGATGGAAATTACAAGTTTTTCTTTTATTATTTATTTTTATTATTATTATTATTATTATTATTATTATTATTATTATGATTGTTTTTTTTTTTTAATGGGGTCTTCTACTGATCCTAAGTTCACCAATTTATTTTTCTGAAAGCTTTCATAAACGTAAGCAAAATGAAAAAATGCAATTAATTAATTAAATTCCTCAACATACAGCCCCTAAAATTTTATGAACTGTATCTCTAGGTCTTGTAAAATATATTCTTCTAAGAATGATATTAAAGTACTTGAACGTCTGATTATGCAACATTAACATGTAACATTTGGTGTTATGAGCATTGCAAGTTTAATTCTCTGCTGCATTCATAATTGCAAAGGAAATGAATTGCACAAATTACTATTTTTAACACACACTGATAATAATTATTGGCATTAAGAAATTCCCATTTGTACCTTTTTTGGAGGGAGGGCTCATTAATTAGGGCCCACTAGCTCATTAATTGTTGCGGTACAAATGAAACTTTCGTAGCTAGAGTATAGGATCAATGATTTTCATAACATGCAAGTGTTGAAAATACATTTTCTAAATTATTGCAGTAAAAATAAAATATTTTTGTAAATCACAATTATATGTATTTATGCATAACTGTTTCTTTGGTTAAAAAAAACAGCTTCAAAAAAATTATATTTGTGTAAATTTTGAAATATCAAAAGAATACATTAAATTTGTTTTGATGCCATGCTATTCAATACACTTGGCTCTACTCGTACAAAGAGTTAAAAGAAAGCATTGGGAGTTGTTTTTGAGAAAATGTATATGAAATCATTTGTACCCACAAAATGCAATGTAGTAAAAACGCTCATAATGTAAATATTAATGTGAGTTGTGTACATAAAAGAAACAAAAAATCTTTCGTATTCTTTTGATTTTTCAAAAACTACACATCTATATTGCGTTTGCAATGTTATTCACAGTTTTTAGCTTTATTTGTTCATACACTTCAAAGAGGAGCTGAAGCTGGAAAAATTAGCAAACAATTGTAAAGGACCTATCATTTTCCCAATAAAAAATAAAAAACAACTTTTCATCACAAATTTTGTAATAAAAGTGCTTCTAGTTCTCAATCCTTTCAATAAACAAGGATGAAATTTTGTAAGTAAAAGTAATGAAAGTAACTAGGAGTATTTTGGGCTTTGAAAATCCAAAAATGACGATGACATATCTTCACAATCGATTTTTAAAGATTTTTACCCATTTACGCCTTCTATTATCTTGAAAAATTTTTGTTGTGCAATTTTTCTGTTGCTTGACATCAGTAGATAGTGTTAACAAAATATTAGACAAAACTTTATATATACGTCTTAGCTTGAAATTTTTTGATGCAGCAAACCCGGAAAATTTATTAAAAAATTGAATTATTTTCAGATTAAAAAAATGCTAAAAAAAAAAAAATCTTGTTTTAATATTATGCTGAATTTGAAAATATAACTATTTGCATGATTTTCAAACCTTCGATATTTTTTTTGACGTTTTCAAAAGGAATACCTAGATGACGCAACCAGATTCTAACATCTCAGTGAAAAGACGCATGCCTCACTTGTCTCTAGGTCTTTATTTTTGAATACTGTTATCAGAGACTAACCAATGTAACAAAATAAACAAATTTTAAAAACATGTTAAGAAATGCAGACAAGCAAAACAAACTTGAATTTAAAGTTTATATAACTACCTGAACATGTGACATTTATCTTTCAATGTTTCAAATTATCCAGAATTTTTTAGCTCCTGACACCAAATTGCATTCTCGTCACCAGGGCTTCGAAATTTAATTTTAACATCTGAATGTAGATTTCCAAAAGTGTACCTTTGTCTCAATTTACTTATTTTTACTTATTACAATTTACTTATTTTAATTCTCACTGCAGATGTTTATTTGCATACTTTGAAATTAATTCACACTAAAATGATTGCACTATCTTCTAGTTTATAAACATTAATACAACAAATGCCTTTCAAAATAATTTCATGACTTTTATGGTTGGTCAGTTGATTAGTGATTCCGAGTGCATCAACAGGTTGTCATAAATCCCATAAGTGTAGTGCATGTTTTTCTCCCTCAGGAGAAGGCGGTGATCTTCCCCTGTTGGATGACCAGATCCGACGCCGACCTACTGTCGGCTAGCGGGGTTTCCCCCTAACCAGGACTCTGCCACCAGCGGGGCACCGCCCCAGCTGGGACAAGCTCTAAACTCCTGACCGGTCTCCTGGAATATGTGGCAGTGTAGAGCATGTTAGTGTAAGTTTCTGTGTGTAAGGAGAGAGGATAGGACAAGGAAGAGGAAGGAAAGATTGTGTGCGTCAGTGGCCCGTTTGTTAGGGTACTGTTCTGGCATTCGCCTGGTGTTGATCAGAGAAACCACTTGACTTTTTTACATTTTGAGTTTTCATATTAGAAGCAAATTTGAAGTGCATTAAAAAATTACATCTGAACACTACAATACTATTTCTTTTACTTTTCTCACTCTTACAGAATTGTTCTAAAACAAAAACTGCTTTTCCCCTCACATAAATTAGCGCGTGTAACTACAATGCAATTAAATTTCTGTTAAAAGTCATTCTTTAATTCAAGACCTTTTTAAACTGCTGGCTCATTCAACATGGCTATATTTTTACTAACAATATAACATTTTTTCAAAACTCCCAAGAGATTTTAACGTTAAATGGAAAACAGTTCATAATGAGCAATGATTTTCCTTCTTTCCAGCAGAGAACAGAATTACTTAAGTAAAAAAAAAATCAAATTCCATGTATGAAATTTGTTTTTGATATAATACTATTTGCGCCAGAAATGAAAATACATCACACAAATTGAAAGTAATAACAAGTTAGTAATTAAGTTTAGAAGTACGTTAAAATTGAGAAATATAATTAAAGAATGACCACTTCCAAAGGAAAGAGATTATCTGGAATAGATTCCAATTTATTGAATTGACATCAAGAAATTTTTTAAACAAATAAGTATTAAGGGCATCAGAAGAGACTTGAACAGAAAATTTTTAATCCTCTACTTTTGTAAATGAAACAAATATGAAAATTAATTATGCAAATAATACAAAAAATTCCATTTTTACACATTTTAATGTTGCCACATATGACCGGTACTTTTTGACAAAATATCAATGAAAATATTAATACACAACTCAACAAGTGAGGTGAATTACTTTACAGTCTTGATTCTCAGAATCAATTGGAGATTCTACAAAACACACCAAATAAATTAACAACATGGCTGAATTAATATTAAACAATTATTTTCAGATTTTTGTGGGCAAGCCACATCTGAGACACGAGAATTATGAACTGACTTAATGACACTTTCCTCCATTCAATCAATATTAGTAATCTTGCTTAACATGTATCTTGTCTCAGTGAATAGGTACAGATGTCTTGTTTAATACAGATTCAAGATGTTAAAAAAAACAGTTTCCAAACTTCATAGCGAACAACTTTGGTCACCTCAAATAAAGCATCATGATGTTGAAAATACTTGCCAATATTTGAAAATACACATATTTACAGTGTAGATATTGCTTGCGCAAGTTTTTTTGATACACGAACTCCCTAGTCCTCACCCAGCGTTGAAAAGCACAGCCCGTTGAGTTACTTAGGTTCGACTCTGAATGGCACGTACAAGTTTACAATGCTGGCAACAACCATCTCATACTTTCAAAACAAATGTAGCATTTCTGGTAGCACGCTTTGGCACGTTAAGTTTATGCCCACTGTTGGTATGCCCTTTTAAGCCGTGATGTAGTCGGTGCTCTCCTCTCCCGCTGTGAAATATCAAGAAAACTTGCGCATATAGTAGTTGTAACAACACAGTAAAGAACGTAATAATAACAACTTGAACTCTGAAGAGCCTTTTTCTACAAAATGAATATTTTGAAATTCAACAAAACGTATCTTTCAAGTAGCCTAGCAAAACTTATTTATATTTAAATTCAGTTTATTTTGGGATAAGCGGGTTAAAATATTAAATTCCAAGTTAATATTTTTTTTCCTACGAAGTATACATATTATTGTTTATTAATGATGCAAGACATGCACATGACTTCACTACATTATTTTGAAAATTAGAGATTATTTTTGTATAACAAGAATAATTACCCCATAACTCATCCTTGTGGCACAGCCGGGGAATGGAAAACAACTATGAAATTATATTGTTCTTCAATACTACTATTAACTATTTCTTTGAGCATTTTAATTCACAAAGTTCTTTCTTTTACCATTATTTCGTAGAATGTAAGAATAAATACAAGAAGTTAACAAGAAAAGGTCTTCAAAGGATAAAAAGTGAGATCCATTCTCATTTTGTTTTAGACTGCATAGAATAGTATGAGTGAAGTTTATAAATGTAGAATATGTCATAATCCAAGAGTTAATTAAAATACTGGTTAGGGTTAAGACCTTTTAGCTTCCTTTAGCCATCAAATCACATTTCTTGGGTACTGGTCTTGCTACAATGATGCGTTTACAGAAGTGAAACCATTCAGTACAACAGCTATGAGTTTTCACTACAATCTGTTCTGCAAGCATAGAAACAATATTACCAAAAAATTTGAACAAAAATCTCCCATTGTAATTATAAAAAAAAAAAAAAGTGATCAAAGCTTAATTTGTTGTTCACTTTTATACCAGAGTTGAACACAAAGTTGAATTTTAAGATAATTGCGAATACAAGATTAAAACAAATTTGATACATTAGATTTCAACAATTCCACAGACACAATAAAGATGCAGAAATGTGTCAATCCTACTGAACTCAAAATTCTTATTCATAGTCATTCCGACCTTAGAACAGCAGGGTCTCTCACAAGAAAAAGGAGACAAGCAACACAAATGAAAAAAATCTTTAAGCTATAACATGAAAAGGGCAAAAGGAATAGTATATTACACCTTTTAAGTGTAAGAAAGAAATATTAGGTGCATTCTTCTATTACTTCATAGAGAAATATTTTTCTTCTCTTTTCAACAAAAATTATCTGGCATGTGTTTTAATGCTGGAAACAATTCAATTAGGTACCTTAGGCACAGAATGTATCAACTAATTAATGGTATTAACAATTAAAAAAATATTATTACTTACATAACATTATTAATATTTCTATACGCTTCCAGTTCTATCTGCTGATACTCTCCTGCAACATTTGTAATAACATAATACAAGCGTTCGTTGACATTTTCCAATAGCTCGTTCCGTGTCTGGTATTTCTCCAATTCTTTCATTAATCGTTCACGTTCATGACTCTTATCCCGAACTGCCTTATCCTTTAGGAAGTTCTTGAACTTATTCTTCGTGGCTCGGTCTAAAGACTTAGCCATTGATACAAAAGTCTTGTCAGTCGTAGAATAGTGACGAGCAGGTAATAAGATGTGGTGGAATAACTAAGTCAAATGAAAACGTGGATGCCCGCTACTCACTATTCCCGTTTTATGATAGGTCCTTGTCAAAGCGAGCTACCAACTGATTGATACTACCAACTGTCTAAATATATTAAATAAATATGCTTGATAGTAATTTGCATAACTTGCTAAATAACCATTATTAGTCACTAAGTTACTAACATAGTGAATTCATGTCTTATAAGATTCGGAAATTGAATTGCATTATTTTAACCGAGAAATTCAATTACGTTAATCTCTTCGAAAATAGTTCCTCCAATGCGAAACTTCATTCTAAAACAGAATAACAGTTCACGCCGATCATAATAGACATGGTTGAATATATCTATGAAATAGTCTTGTATCGTCATAGATAGTATCTTACAAAGATACATCATAAGGAGATTAACCTTTGTTGCAAAATATAAGGACAACTATCCGTTTATAAAATAAGAATAAGGCATTTTTCGCTTTAAATATTAGTGCTCACACGCCCTTTTTCTTCTTTTTTTTCCCCCTTTATAAACAATATCGCACGTGTAAGGTGTGGCACAATATTTCTTACAGCGTGCTTCTTCTACCGTCATCCCCACGGTGTAAGATATATATCTTACACCGTGGTCATCGTAACGAGTCGACTTCGACATCGCGAGATCGTTGAACGAAATTGAAGAACGAGTGTCGGGAAGAAGGGGATCCTGTTAAGAATATTAATACAGATTCGAATGACAATGGCATGCTGTTAATGTAGTTCTTATGTTAATTGAAAAGTATGCGTTGCACAGGCAGGATGTTCCATATGAATTGGCCGAATGACTGAGCATTGTCACCCAAC
This sequence comes from Teleogryllus oceanicus, assembly GCA_964035755.1. NCBI lineage: Eukaryota > Metazoa > Arthropoda > Insecta > Orthoptera > Gryllidae > Teleogryllus > Teleogryllus oceanicus. The sequence goes on from CAXIVR010000001.1 coordinate 150,893,459, forward strand.
TTTCGGCACACGTAGCGTCGAAATGTTAAGTCAAAAGCAATGGTGGGTCGGGCCACGGTGTAAGATATATCGTACAGTGCTTAGGTTGCACAACCCCCATATAATAAAAAAATATTACTTACGCGAGAAATGTGCAACGTGAAATGTGGAAAATCGGAACAAGGGACATTTACCGACCCTCCCACACTAGAAAGTTTTATCGTTTGCCTCTGCGGAGGCGAAAGAATTCCTCACTCGAGTCGGTCAGCGAGCGAGTTTTCTCGGACACGTTTCTACTCCACCGTTTTTTATGACAGGGCTTTGCTACAGCAGGAAAACACTAATCAGCGCGTAGAACTGAGTGAGGTTATATCTAGCAGTAAAGGACAAGAAAAACAACCTGTTTTTTGTTTACTTTAATTTTATCTTTAAACGGGAATGAACAAGAAAAAACTTGTGTGAAAGATATTCTTACTTGAATGAAACCCGTTCATAATGAGCAATGTAAAAATAAACATTTGAAGCAAGAAACTTGAAGGAGTATTTTGAAATTAATTCATTATTTTCTTAATTCGTATTTTATTATTTATGAACGAATTTCTTAATTGTGAATTTTATTCTGAATTAGTTGATCGGTCGTGACAATTTTATTCATAATTCAACCAATAATTCAGTTAAACAGAGGGGGAGGGGGAATTATGGACCTTAAAAAAATATGCACAGATTGGACTCCTCCCTTAAAAATCATATACGTTCCAGTGTTTTACACTAAATAATGATTTGTATGCAGTGTAGTAATGTATTTCTCTTTAGGAAATTCGAACTAATTAAACATATGGTTTGCGATTATGGCAACAAAACAAGAATTTCACGGGTTAAAGTTACACAAGAGCATTTAATAAAACAAGAAATGGAACTCGCAGGTGATCTCATTGCTAACTGCTGTCACGCTCTCAGCTTGTAGCGCATAAAGGCATTTCAAGATATTGAATAACCTATTCTAGCGTGTGGACGCAGCCTCGCCGGCCTCTTTCCACATTTCTCGTCGCACATTTCTGGCAACGCATCCCTCAGTGTAGTCTGTTGCGGGTCTAATAAGTCAGTAATATACATTTTCGTTTCAATGACATTCAGTTTTCAAGATATTGTAGTAATATTAAGGCTCTATAGGGGGGAGTATACGCAGACGCCATTCTTGGTCATTGCTTGCCGACAAGAGTATGTAAATGTAGAGGAAAACGTCGCGTCTCGCTACTTTTCGTTATTTTCCAAACAAAAAATACTCTGACGCAATTTATTATGTGACATTTTTTGAGAATTAGTAAAAACGTCGTCATTAAGTACAGTGCCTGTATTCTCCTCTTGCAAATGAAATTGATATTTTAAACGTTTGTAAGTTGGACTAAGGTTATATTTTACATTTATAGAAATAGAATATAAGATACACTAGAGTTCTAAAGACAGGACCTTAGTATAACTACATTTTTCCCTTAGTGAATAAGTGAGAATTTGAGTATAATATGAGTAAATGCGACTTTTTACATCATGGTACTTCTTCACGAGCCATTCAAAAACGTGTGCTCAAATTGCTGCGACTTTCTTTCTCGTGCTAACTTCCCTGAGAGCGATTTTATTTTTAATATGATAACATATACTGTTCAGGCAAACCTTTGTGGCTTAAAATAACAGTATTGGGAAACTCTAAGTTTAATTTTACATTGTGAATACAATGTGTCTCCACAATACATAGTGGAGAGGGTGCTGGCTTAATACGGCATTCGGTTGCACAACCAGTAGTTAGGGCAGTTAGGGGTTCTTTCTGCCGAGCGCCGTGCGGCGTCCAAGGATAATACCAATTTTCTATCGTCATTTGACATTGGCGGTAATTTAATTTTATGAATTTCACGTGTTTGGGAAATTTGTTTTAATTTGATATTATGTTTGTTGATTCAAAATGTACACTTAATGACTTCTTTGTGTAAAGTTGGCCATTCTGGAAGGGTGTCCCTTTCTGTCTCTCACGATGGGTGCAACCGGCTGCAGTTACAATCTGAGAGAGCTGTTGTGAATAGGAGTGTGTGTGGAGTGATGTATCATTATTACAATATATACCAGGGTAGTGAAACTTTCGCAATAAAATAATTTTATTCGTGTAAATCATGCTCAAACAATAGTATTGCAAAGTACTTGTACGATCGCCGTATTTTCGAAACCAAGTGCTTTCTTTTTGTCTGAATTCTATTTCTGTCAATTGTCTCAATGCATAACTATTACAAAAACTTAGGTGCCCAGTGAAAATTAAAGCCAGAACCACGTACGCGGGAGGCGTGCATACCTGACACGGACACTAGGTATAAAATTAATGAAGTAATGTTTCAATAGAGACTTTTATTAAACTGACTTTTAATTAATTTGCATGAATTACTTACATTTTATTACAAATTAGTGCTCTAAATTTTGGAAATTACATTTCTGTCATTGGATGGAGTTGCCACCTCCAGTCTGTTGAGAATCGAAACGCCACTGGTTGAAAGTTTTCAGCAAAGAAAAAAAGTATGTACAAGGTAATAAAATGCGTTGGACAAGCTTAAGGATGTTTAATATCAATCGCGTATGACGTAGGCCGGAGTCGTGACGCACATAGGAAAGCGTCACTTCCCCGTACAAATCGAATCTGAAGATCATTTTCCTATGCAGTTCAAATATTGAGGAGTGAACATGTATCAAATATTAAAATGCCCCTTTTTACCTTTATTCAAAATAATGTGTAGTAAAAGAGTGTAGGGTCTCTGAAATTCAGGAAGACCTGCGCAATTGCACTCCCTAGTGTATTGTACCATCCGGGTAAATAAAGAACGGGATGTGAAATAATTTGGTAATGTGAATTAACTTCCTCATGAAAAATCCGAGTTTTCGACTTCCCTCTCCTTTGTGCATTTTCAGTCATCTTGAAACTAGGGGTGATATAACAGCACATACTTTCTCGCGTTTCTAACTTTTTTGTTGTTGTTGAAAATTCAGAGTTCAACGAAACTTAGACCTGTGCCATTCCTTTTTCTGAAAAAAAAGAAGAAATTGGGAGTAGTTTTTGAGAATTTTTTATGCGCTACATTAATTTCCCGTAGAAGATACGCAATAATTACTAGTTTTTTCCAAAAATTGTATATGACTTTTTTAAATGAGCTGATTTTTAGAACACATTTTGTTTAGGCCAAAAATCTATCTTCAACGTTGTAGTATTAAAATTTGAACAGTTTGCAAATTTTAAAAACAGAGCTTGACGAACATGAGGCCGCCACCGTCATACCGTCTTTTGATTCTATGAAGAGAATTTTTTAAAATGGAGCCGTTTTTTAAAAAAGTGCCTTCATTTCATGCAATGTTAAGCCAAAACTACTCATTTTCGAAAAAAATGCATGACCGTTTTTAAAGAACAGAACATTATGGAAGAAATCTCTGACTTCAATATTATAATTGTGAAAAGACTCCGAAAAGTACTTTAACTTTTGCGATTTTCGAAAAATCGGTTACTTGAGCGAAAATGAGACCTCTTAAGCGTTCTGTACGTTATCCGGCGACAAAATACTTTTCTACGCATGTCGATATTATTGAAAAGGCTCCGACCTTTGAACTAAGCATTAATACAAAAAATACAACACATTTTTATTCCAATTTTTTCATCCTGGGGCTCTTCCAGCATCAGGGGATGTCGATTTCAACTATCTCCGCCGTGTACCCACTTTGTCCCTCATGGGGGCACGTGTTAACTTTTAAACTACACACATTTGCGGTATCCGCGATCTGTGGACGGTGGTCTGTGGTCAGCAGACTCCCAAGGCAACATTCATACACATGCAACACACATTCATGAAAGATAAGGGACAAACATCTATGCCCCCGGCAGGACTCGAACACGCGACCCTTTAGACCGAGGCGCTGAGTCGGCACACGTTCTAGCCACTTCGGTAGTCCAGGTCGGCACATTTTATTCCCAATTACTTTTTTAATTAATCAAAACGAGCCATTATAATTTTAATAACGGAACAGAAGGCTTTCATTCTGCTTTCGATAACTGATCTCCCGACGTCGGAGACGATTCGTTCCACGGAAAAAGTCTTTTTCTTCTTGTTCTTTAAATTGGCGCGGAACGATCATATATGCTCCATTAACGTCAAACAGAAATTACGCGAAAACTACTAACTTCTACAAAAAAATGTACATGACCTTTTTTTAAGAGATACTCTATCTTCAATTTTGTAGTTTTGAAATTGTTTTGCGACTTTCGAAGAAAACAACCAACCGAAAATGGGACTAGCATCATATTTTTACCGTCGCTTATTACATAAGTGGAGAAAATTTAAAGAAAAAAAATGGAGCGGTTTTGAGAAAAAAAATCGTACATTTCAAGTGCAAATTACGCAAACTCTACTGTTTTTCTTTTTCAAAAAAAAATGTGACCTTTTCGAGAGCCAATTTTGTACAAGAGACTGTCTGACGCAAAAATCTTTATATTCAATTTTATAGTTTTATTATTATTTTTTCCTTTTTCGAAAAATAGGGGGTTTCAACGAAAATGAGATCTGCATCATTCTCTTAAACATCCTTTACATTATTCTACAACAACATTTAATAAAAAATTTGGAGCCATTTATTTAATTTTGAAAATGTCCAAAGGGCTTCATGTAAAGTTGCAAAAAAATGAAATATCTGTTTCAAATTCGAGGGGCCGCGACATCGGCTAGAATGATTGGGCAATGGTGGCTCTTGCTTAGGTTGCACGGTTGCACAACCCCCAGAAAATGATAAAGATGTCATAATATCTTAGGAATATAAACTTTCCTTTTAAAACAATCATTATTGAAGATATGGCAGCAATATCGATGTATATGAAATCAAAGAGCGTCCAACAGGCGCTTTCTCCAGTGTCTGGTGCCTTGCCAGGAATTGCACCACGCTCTTGGCTGTATTAATGAATTTACTGCTTTTACTCCTTGGTCCTTCGATTTAACACGGGGAAGATACAGCCTTTTGGTTGGGCAACCAGACAGCTAGCGCTGTCGCGGTGCGCGGCGACGGAGAGAATCTCAGGGGATTATCCATATTCTGTCTTCGTCTAAGTCACTGCAACGTAGTTTTATGATTTTCGCTTGTTATTGAATGTACACAGGTTCAGTCAATTATTGACGATATTCAATGCATTGTTTATGATATTTGGAGGCTTTGTTTTCATTTGATATTAGGTTTCGTGATTCAAAACGTACATTTGATGAGTTCTTTGTGTATAGGCTGTCGTTCCACGTCCCCGTGGTGCAGCTGGACCGGCCAGCAGTTTGCGAAGATTTTTGTGAATACTGTTCCGTTTCTAGGTAGTAAATTAAAAGTCTGGTATTATTTTAACAAAAACGTTTATTTTTGTTTCTTAACACAATCACTGAAAAGACTTGATTATTTATTTACACTACACTTTTCTTGGTTATTTATTTACACTACACTTCTCTTGATTATTTATTTATACTGTTCACTTCTCTTACACACTCGCACAGTCCTAAGCACTGGTCATAGTTCACTGCACTGATCACAGTTCGATGCACTGGTGATCACTGCACTAACCACAGTTCGGTACAGACCGTTCACGTCACTGGCCACGGTGATGCGCAGCCACAGTTACGTCTCTGAGCACAATCACTGCACTGCTATCACCGCGATGCACACACTTCACAGTTCAGCTTCCATTGCGGACTTAAGACTGACTCGCGGTCGCCGGCCGCCGCGTATTTATACTCGGCGAGTGCCGTCGAGAACTTTCCGGACCCCGTGAACGTTCTGGAATAATCTACTGCAGGAACCGCCGGCAGATGACGCAATCCGCGCTCACAGGCAGCTCGTGGTGGCGCCGGCAGGTGACGCATTCCGCGCGTACAGGTAGTTCGTGGTGGTGCCGGCCGGTGACGCAATATTCGTTACAATACGAATGTGTGTCGAAGATCTTTCATTATTGCCAAATATACCAGGGTAGTGAAGTTTTCAAAATAAAATAATTTTATTTGTGTGAAAGGTGTCGAAGCAATAGTTCTTGTTGTGACGTACTGGAGTCGAATTTAAGTGGCAGTGGAAATCAAAGCCAGAACCACGTGCGCAGGAGGTGTATATGCAAATCATTATATAAGTAGTGTTTCAATATTGACTTATTTCACTTAGTTTTAATTGATTTGAATTGCGAACAATTGCGAACAGGTGCAACCTCCAGTCTGTTGGGGCACTAGTCGCCACTGTGATTGAGGAATATGAATTTTGGAGAAAATCGGACGGTTTAAGCGCTAGCATGGTGTACAAACGAACAGTCAGACATGAAGACAGACGTTTTGCCGTTAATCTATTTTTCGGTATAAAGGGCGCCTAAAATATGTATTCTGGCTACACGTGTTAGAGGAATTTTCTTCTATATTGAGCAACTCGATTTATCCACTTTTTCGTTACCAGGGCCTGACAATACATGACATATTTTTGTGTCGAAAATTCTAGTTTTCCGGTACACGATTACAATACTTTATCTTCTAACTTTAGGAAGTGCAAGAAAGTAATAAATAGCATTACTTTTTGTCGACAGTTATTGTACTATTTTGAAAGTTACAGGATTTTAATGTAATAAACAGAATCCAAGTCAGATTGTGTAGGTCAAGACAACCGAACGCGGAAAAAGCAATCGTTTCGTGGTTGTACGAATAAAATTCAGTGCAACGTGGAGTGGAAATTTAGGCAAGTCAGACAGTCGGGAACAACAACAACAACAACAACAACAAATAATAATAATAATAATAATAGCGACATCATTTAAAATTTTTTATTTATTAACTTATTTAAACTGCATGATACTGAATAAATTGAATTATTGCACCGGTTGAATGAAGTATTAGGGAGTTTGAATAAAATTGGCTCCTATGGCCATGTGAACCCGCATATGACTCTTCAAAGAAACCTCTTGTGCAAAGCTTTTCCTGCAGATGGTGCATTCGTATGCTTTCTCGCCCATGTTGGCCGGCATTTGCGAATGAAAGTTAACTTGAGAAAAAACGTTCTTGTAGACCGGGTATCCTAGTTGCCTGCTTTCTGCGGGCGTTCGCACCAGCGTCACACGATTTGTGTCGAGGTCGCGAAGCGAGCCAATCACCGCAGAGAAGTCTTTCGAATGGTCTCGCGTACACGAGGGATGTCTGTAGAGTTTCGCTTCTGGATGCTCCTGTAAGAAGGCCTCTGCTTCCGTTTGGCTGGCGAACTGACAAATGCAAACCAAGAGCACCCCGGGGTTCCTAATTTCGCTCCTCCTCCTCCTCTTCTTATATCCCTGCTCACCTCCACCTGCGAACAACAGAGCCATCAGTCTCCCAATTGATCGATTACATGACGGCAGTAGATACCAAAATTAGGTGGGGTGGGGGGCGGAAGACTGAAAGGATTTTCGGATTCTAGTCAGAGCTATGGGTCGAATACTTAAATAGATGCTCCAAATGAAGAGCTGAATTTAAAACCGGCTTTTTTAAAACTTTTGTGTAAATAAATAACAATTAGTATTATTGGAATTGTTACCATTTATTTTGAATTTTAAATTGCTACATGAAACACTGCTTTGGCTAAGTCCAGCGCTTAAGCGCATGATTAATTACTTATATAACATTTCAGGTACTTGCAAGCAGTTTAAGAAATTATTATTATTATTATTATTATTATTATTATTATTATTATTATTATAGAGGTGTGCCGTTTACGCAATAATTAGTCAACATTATGCGGCCAAATTTTGGCAATGTGTACTATTATTATGCGCACAATAATGTGTTATTGCTTCATTATATTGGCTTATTATGCCCCAAATAAGTTGATATATACTCAATTCAAACGATTTTCAAAAAATAGTGATTACGCAAAAGCTCCAACTGCACATCTCTAGCCATGTAATAAGTTTTAACATGTTAAAAATGAAGATTATGAAGAAATGTGTAATTTACAACTAAAATATGGTTGAATATAGCAAAAAACTATTTTATCTAAAAAGAAAATAAATCTGGATAGTTTAACTCATATGTTGTTGTTTTCATTTTTGCAAAAAACTAAAATAATATGTCCTTACCCGTGCCAACAACCACGGAAGGTCCTCCCGAATGGCCTCCAATGGCACAACAAGGATGTTTACACAGTGTCAACTCTGGATGCATCTGAAAGTAGCGTTGTGCTTCTGTTTGGTTGGCGAAACGGACAAAATACACCCCAGCGCCTCCTACTTGACGGTAGATATTTGCTTGCTCCTTTCGACCTGCGAAAAGATGGATTATCATTTTCCTAACACACCCCGTATTTATAAAAGGGTCCGCGGCAGCAAATTACAGAGGATGCAAATAATGAAAATAATTCGGATTCAAATAAATGTGATTTTGGATATGGCAAACGTGGCATTAAAAGCGCATTATCAATCGTACAGGTTAAGTGCGAAAACTAGTTCTTTTTAAGATTACACATCGCCACAAATTCGACAATCTAAAACTGTTTTCCATAAAGCCAGAGATTGGTCCCTCATCCTGGGAGGGGGGTTCTGCTGGTGCTCATAGTACATTCGGTTTCGTGTCCAAGTACGTTTGGAGTGTTAGTGTCTGCATTCCCCGGTAGTTATTAGTTTTATGTAGTTAATGTCTCCTGCGAGCAATCGGGAGCGGTAGCTCAATGCATCAACTGATGTCACTGCAGCGCCTCTGACCGGGAGGTCCTAGGTTCGAGTCCTGACGGCGGGAGGATTTTCGACTCTAGCTTTTCAGCTAGGTCGAATTCAGTCCCTGTCTGAAGGAGAATTCTAGCGGCCGGCTGCTCTGATCGGTAGTTTTCCGTGGTTTCTCCGACCAACACCAGGCGAATGCCGGAGAAGTACCTTACCAAACGAGCCACGGACCTCTTTCCTTCCTCTTCCTTGTCCTATCCTCTCCCCTTACACACACAATTACACTAACATGCACTACACACCCACATATTCCGGGAGACCGGTCGGGAGCTTAGAGCCTGTTCCGGCTGGGGCGGTGCCCCGCTGGTGGGAGAGTCGTTGTTACGGGGAAACCCCACTAGCCGACAGTAGGTCGGTGCCGAATTTCGCCATCCAGCGGGGGAAGATCACCGCCATCTCCCGAGAAAAAACATGCACTACACTAACGGGACTAATGACCAAATTAGTTGACGCGCCCGGAAACACGAAAAAATTAATCAATCCTGCGAGCAGGCATTTGTCTTTGGTAAGTCGAGATCATCGTAAAGTAAAATGTGATGAGATTCCCCCCATCATCTTTTTACTTGACGTCGAAAGAAACTTAACGACTTGAAGAAATAATCAGGGGTCTATTTGTATTTATGTATTTTCAATTTGGGTTGTAGGAGCGAGTTGGATTTGGGCGTGGGGAATGTCCTTTTTAATGTACATTGTCGTTCCGTCGCCTGACGTGGAATGGTCTGTCTGGTAGGTTATGTAGTTATACGTGGGCATTTCTAACGTGACATCTGTGGGTAGTATCTCCAAGAAGGAATTCGGCACGACGTTTTGCGTCACTCTCAGTCTTACCGCTTGATCCGGTCGCGATCATGCGACATCTTGCGACAGGGCCACGAAAGAAGCAAAAAGTCGTGCCGAATTCCTTCTTGGAGATACTACCTACAGATGCCACTTTAAACAACTCAAGTATAAGGATATGGAAAGAGTGGAGTACTACCCCGACGGAGTAGTCAGTCAATTGTTTGTTGTCTGTCAGCATTCAAGCAACTCCGCCGTTGGCGTTCCAGGAGATGTTAAGAAGTCTGTATCTGGTCAATTTATATCAGGTCACATACTTTTGTAAAGATGGTGATTAATTTTGTTATAGCGTCATTTCGTCCTTCAACAATGGTGACGGCTTTGATGGTTGTAATTATTTTGGAAAGGTTGCAGGACTCAAGTAAGGAAAGTAGTTATTTTAATTCACTGAAGGTTAAGATGGTAGAAGATGATGGTTGTTGAGGTTTAGGTTGGTTTGAGGGGAAATGGTGGGAATTGGCTTCTAGTAGAAAAAAGTCATTGTTGGGATTTGTCTAGACTTTTTTGTAGAGGTTTTTTGTCTTTGTTTCGCTTTCTCCATTACTGGGCAGTCAAGGGAGTAGGCGGAGTGATGTTGCTGGCAGTTTGAAAAAGGAATTAGGGCAGCTCGAGGGTTGGAGATTGTCACTGCATAAGGTCGGTTTGGTTATAGTTATCAATTGTTTTTTTGTGGCGCAGTAAGTATTTTATGGTCAATTTGAACTTGTCAGTGATGTCTTTGTTAATTTCAATTACGTGGTGTCCGAGGCCAGTCAGGATGTTTTGTTGTTTCTCTTTTTCTTTGCTGGGAGGTGATGGATCAGAAACAGGAATTGCGAGAAGTCAATTGAAAAGTCAGTCAAGGGGATGTAGGAAGATAATCCTTTGATAAGAGGTTAAACGTGGCATTCTTCAGTTGCCCTGTGGTGGAGATAGTAAAGAATCTTATCCTGATGTTGGGGTAAAGTTCTATTTCCGCTAGAGCTTTGAGTATTTTCCTGTGGGTGTCAGTCATAGGTTGAATGATAAGTGTGCAGCTGGTGTGCTCGTCGAATGTTCGCTTCCTTTGAAGTGTGGTAAAGTCTGACACACGGTGGGTACAGCGGGCACCGAATGTTTGTCGCTTGGAAAATAGCCACCCACCCACCCATACTACTTGGGATTAGGCGAACGGTAATGATTCCGGGCGCGTCAAGTTATTAGGTTCCGTAAGTGTAGTGTATGGTTTTATCGCTGGAAGTGGCGGTGATCTTCCTTCGCTGAATGACGACCTACGCCGGCTTACGGGGATTTTCCCCAAGCAGGTATCTCCTACCAGCCATGCACCACCCCAGTCGGGACAAGCTCTAAGCTCCACGACTGGTCTCCAGACAAGTGCGGTAGTGAAGTGCATGTGAATGTGTGAGTATGTAGGGGAGTGAGAATAGGACAAGGAACAGGAAGGAAAGATCGCGCGCTGTCCGGGGCCAGTTTGAGTACTGCTCCGGCATTCGCCTGGTGTTGATTGGAGAAAACACGGAAAACTATTGATCAGAGTAGCCGGTCGTTAAAACTATCCTCCAGACAGTGGCTGAATTCGACATATCTATCTAGCGAATGTCGAAAATCGAGCGACCGTCGGGATTCCAATTCAAGTACCTTCCAGTCAGAGGCACTGCAGAGATACCAGTTGATGCCCTGAGCCACCCTTGCCGGTTCTCTCTCTCTCTCTCTCTCTCTCTCTCTCTCTCTCTCTCTCTCTCTCTCTCTCTCTCTCACCTGCTGGCATAAATGTTCTTCCTTCTAATCCAGACATTTTATACACCTCAATATATACATCAGTGAAACCCTCTTTACAGACTGCCGAAGGGTCCTGAAACAGAAAATGACACAAACAACCAGTTCTCAATTCCAAAGACAAGCTTTCATTTTCATTTTTGATATTGATTCCAACCACTTTTTAAATAATAAACAATTAACTTAAAAAACACTGATAAAATGTTGTGCAGGTTTAAAAATCATTTCGATAATTTTAGATTTCATAAGATCAAAACGTTTTCTAGTCAGAATCCATGCTATTAGGGACATCTGACATGATTCAAGTTTCAAATATCGGTATCTGTATTCGAATTGTTTCGTGAATTCACGGAGGTTAAGCAACTCGAAACTCGACCCCGATAGTAACCGGGATTCCCAGGCGGCCATCCATCCAGGAATGGTGTATCGAGTTGCTTAACTTCGTGAATTCACGGAGCGTAGTTAGGCAATTCGGCTAAGGCCAGTGGCGAATCCTGAACATTATTTTAAGTATACTGCACTTTATGGAAGCAACCTCTACCGTGGCCTTTTATTTTGAGCTTTTCTGAAACCCCTCCTTAATAATTGTTCTATCAGATAATTACACAAACCACTAACTTCTGGATCATTAACACACTCCATTTTCACAATAAGTTGACAGGGGCGTAACTTACGAACGGCCTGAGAAGGACTGTTCACCGCAATATTTTGCTATGCTTACCGACCGTCCAGACGCGCGTCGTCCCCTCTCCCCGACCTTGATACATGAAGAGTCCTAGGTTATAGCAGCTGGCATGCGGTCCCTTCGTATGCGCTAGCGAATTCTCTGAGCAGCATTAAGAACGGTTTGAAACTTCTCACTCGACCGCACTTCATAGCACTAACGGATGCGGAAGACTGACTGTCTATCGGTAGCAAAAGTTATTTTTTCGCATCTGTTTTAAAGCTTCCAGAATCTCAGTAACATTTTAGAGTATTACCAAACTAATGAAATATTTCTTATACACTTCGAATTACTAGGTATACCGGCGGTATATCGAAAAATTCCCCACAGGCTAAGGCAATGACTTACTGCGACTTAACAAGGAAAAAACTTAATGGAGAGCTCCAGATAAACTCAATGCTCAAGAAGGGCTAGAAGACTTGTTGCGAAAAAGACGCAACTAATAACGGATTTTAACAAAATATAAGAACAAATCTATATATGAACACGTAAGCAGAAGGAAATACCCAAGTACAATATCAAAAATTACAATATTCAAAATTTTTTTCTTTGAATGAAGTAATAACCCTTCTAGCGAAAACTCTTGAAGTACAAGTGGACTGCTCAACATACGGATTTGCGAATGAACTAACAATCAAAAGAGAAAATGTATCATTGATCCAATTACCCTTATTTTGCCTGATTATGTTTTGAGCATAGCCCTGCAGACAAGCGGCTGTGTTTGACCCCCTGAAGATTTCGAAAAAGGTGTATAAACCTTACGTAATAAAACATTTTATTTCTGTAAATATGTCCAATGCCTGATTTTTTCTTTTTTTTTTTTTTATATAACTAATCGGAGTTCAAGCCGTCTGTCAACTCTCTAAGCCACGAGTTCGCCACATGGTTGGCATCGATCTCTGAGGGCGATAGAATTTTGAAGGAAGTCAATGATGATCAAGGGTTTGGGAGTTTAGAGCCGAATATGAACTGGCGATTGATAGTTATAATCAAGATTTTGATGTCTACAAAAATATTAAATGAATTTGATAATTATTTTTTTCTGACAGAGAGCAAGAAAACAATTATAAATTCGCTCTCTTCTCTCGTATCTGTCGTTCATTCTTAGGGTCAGAGGCATAGCTAGGCTGTTGCAACCTACCGGTCCCTCGAAGTAAGGGGTCCTTAATGGAGACATAGCGAGACGCGGATAGATATCGGCGAGGGTCCTTATTAGATAGAATAAAAGAAACTGCACCCCGTGCTTATTTTCTTCTTTGCATAGGTCCTTTTATTACAAGGACTACTAATTATATTTAACACTCTTTCACATTTATTGCAGATAGGGGCCCAATTTTGACTTTCTGTACCGTGGAATTCGAGATCCTAAGTACGCAATTTCTTAGGGTGTTTAGAAAACTCAACAATTTATTACTACGTATTCATACCGTAAAATACTCCCTGAAATACGCACTGGAGATATGTTATCCCTGAAGTACTTCTCACACAGACTATAGCTCACAACGCACAGAAACTAGTTTCTTGGCCAACTACAATATGGCGACGCCTGTAACGAACCGGCACGCATTTCTACCGTGCAGAAGCATGGGAGACAGACATCCAGTTAGTAAACAGATCACTGGTACGTTTTACGTGTTAACCCCCGCGATTTGGGGAAAATTAAAACCTTTCTCGGACGCGCCCAAATAAAATATGTACGATTTAGGGGAATTGTTACTGATTTTGAGTCTAGGCACCACATTTAAACATGTGGTAACATGGGTTGTGTGCAATATGATGAGCTAATCTGCTAAAGCTTGAGTTCCTTACACTACATGCAACTCCTCACTACATTATTCGCATACTACATTCAAATGCACTTGTAAACTCACCCTAGTGCCCTTCGCAACATTCTCATTGGTGTCCGTACGAGGCTCAAGGAAAACTGCGACTGCGGACTTCGGCTCCTTCAGAAAATTTAATAAAACAAAATACAATTTTAAAAATGTTATTTTTTATCTGTTCATTTAGCGGAGTATAATGTCTCATCGGGTATTTCCCTACGGGGCCGGCATCGACCTCCGGGGGGAAATGAAATTTTGAAGAGGGTCAGCGATTATCAAGGGAGATAGATGGAGTCGTCTTCAACCAGATATCTCGGGGGTAAGAAAGGTCATGGAAGAGGAAGGAAAGATCGCGCGCGGTCCGTAGTCCGTTTGTTCGAGTTCTGCTCCGGCATTCGCCTGATGTTTATCGAAACCACGGAAAACTTGATCAGAGCAGCCGGCCTCTAGAATTCTCCTCCAGATGGCAGCTGAATTCGTCCTAGTGGACAAGCTAGTATCGAAATCTTGCCACCGTTGGGACTGAAAGCCTAGGACCTCCAGGTCAGAGCACTGCAATGGCATCAGTGATGCCCTTTGCCTGTCGCAATTTCAGTTTCGCTTCACTTTTGTGTAACTGCGCACGTGCGAGATTGCTGTCGATTGCTGTTCGCTGTGCCGTACAAAAACTCCCTAATACAACAAATTACTCTCCATGCTAATTTTCTCCATTTCACCATCCACATTCTTACACCAATTAGATGAGAAACGAGCCTCATTTCGACTTTCTGCGCCACGGCATCCGAAAACCTAGCTAAGCAACTGCTTAGAATGTTTAGAAAACTCAAAATTAGGAATAACCGTATTTACAACGATACTCTATCGCAAAAAAAATACTTCCTCCAGCGGAAGAAATGTTATGGTCAGTAAAATAACGCTCATAATTTTGAATGCATTATAAAACAAAGATTAGGAAAGCAGCTATTCAAAAGAAGAGTCTTCGTTTATTTAAAATCTAGATATTTTCCAAAATACAGCAAAAATTTGTCTAAACTGGAACCTGTACAAGTCGGAAAATTGCCTTAACCGGAAATTTCCTCCGACCCGTGAAGTTAAACAGCATTTTACACAGCATGAAAACGGAACCTTCCAACGCGGAAACGGAAAGTTTTTTCAACGTCCTGCAGAGGAAAAAAATGTATAAAACAGAATTTCCGTGAATTTGATACGATTGTCAGATAGACGGGAGATACTCTTGGAATGAATGCATCTGCAAGTATGTTTTAATTTCTCTGTGCCTGTGATGTGCGTTTCGGTCGTGGCAGCCGCACAGTGAAGAAGAGAGGTTTCAGCTGTCAGTGTAGAATTCGACGTTGGGGCACCTTGTCTCTCAAGGAATGGGGTGGCGTTATAGGAGTATTCCCTCCCTCGCGGCTCTCTGAACGTGGGAAGGTGTATAGGCCCATTCACAGTGCAAACATAAGCATAAGCATGGCGTTAACATAAAAGTTAGGACTACGTTTACAAGTGGACTCATTTACAATGCGTTCGCATAAGCACAACACGTAAGATGTTAACTTAAGAGCTTGCAAGCTTTAAGTATGGGTATGGCTTCTATTCAAGCATCTCCGGGCCCCATGTTGAGAATCGTAAACCCTCCCTAAAAGTTTTTAATAAGAGTTATCCTTATCTCTTTATCAGTCATTACAATGAATGAGACAAAGATACCTCGTAAGTTCCATAACTCGTACCAGAGTGAAACTCTATCAAAAAAAATTATACAATGTCTTAATTATACAATACAATATATTCATTATTGTATTAATAGTTGTTGTTGTATACATATTTTTATATATAGCAAATATAGGTGTTTAATGTAAAATATAAATATCATCATGTACAATTAATAATACTTTTCATATTTATTTAATTTCCATACCTCATCTTATATTTTAAACATGAAATAATACTTTCTTCAATTTAGAGTTAAAAAAAAAAAAAATTAAAGATTTTGGTGGTTTTTGCAGTGCTATCTAGTAGGAAATACTTAAGACCACCTGGCAACACTGCCAGTTGCAGCTACAAAGCCCCTAAAAGGAAAGAGATGACATAGGCAGTGAGGTGGTGTGTTTTTATGAGTTTCACAACCTGGTTTAACAATGGTTAAAAAGACAACAACATAAAACTAAATATTACAGTGTTCAACTTCATAAAATATAAATGCAAATGGAAAAACCAAAAAGCAAAAAACTCCAGATGAATGTTGGAAAAAATAATAATTTTTTACTGCACAAATTGAGTTTTTCCTTTTAATTGTCATAAATACGTTTAATATTCGCTTCTTGGTGATTTCTTCCATCAATTCAGTACAAGTTAATATCTTTTTGTAATCATAATATAGTGATGTAATTTACTAGTTTCAAGATGGAAATTTCAATATAAGTGTCACAATATAGGTAACCCTG
Source organism: Teleogryllus oceanicus (assembly GCA_964035755.1). Classification (NCBI taxonomy): domain Eukaryota; kingdom Metazoa; phylum Arthropoda; class Insecta; order Orthoptera; family Gryllidae; genus Teleogryllus; species Teleogryllus oceanicus. The sequence goes on from CAXIVR010000001.1 coordinate 150,909,785, forward strand.
CATAAAACAGAAACCTCCCTAAACTGGTATAATTTGTCCTGATTGATTCTGGCGTAGACTTATTTTACTGAATTGATCTACAAAATGCTACTTAGAGATATTTATGTGCAATTCTTAGTGATATGATTATTTATGCTGTATATTACAGAGAATAATGTAAGGGGGTCAACAGAGCATAAAACTGTTTTAAAAGGGGATGATGAAAGAAAAGGTTGGGAATCTCTGGTCTACATACATCCAAGTGATGAAAGTAAGACACCAATGTTCAAAACAAAAGCAGTGGGGAAGCAACTGATGTGACTTGATTACCTCTTCATTATCTTCCTCTTTCGCCTGACTATTCAAGGTGCTGGGCTCACCTATTGCCTGCAAATGACAAAAATGAAATATCTCACGGAAAATTATTACTATAACGAAACTTTTGATGTTTAATTTGTAAACTTTTAAGTTAGAGCCAAGTTGTAACCTAATTGTAATTCAATGTGTTCAAATTATAAATTGGGCTCACCTCTCCTCTGACAACATGTATAATATATTTTATTTGATTTATCCAACAAATATAATTCCAGTATTATGTGTTCACATTCTGATTCTCTTATTTCCTTAATAAAATTGTAACATACTTCTTACAGTGGTTCTTGAAACAGTAAGCTGCTCTATTTTTCTTCCTTTCATGGATTAGGCGTTAATGTCTGATCCACTATCTCTTTGCAATTCAAAGTCTCTTCTCAGATGTTCCTCAACATCTCTTGGTCTCTTTGGTCGTTTATTGTTCCACACAGTGAACCAAATGTATTTCTCTTATTTTCAATGCCCTTATCCATTATAACTGATATCTATTTATTTATTTTACGTCAAAAAAAAAAAACAGTTAAAAACTATGTATGACATGCTATGGGGAAAAGTGAATTGTGTGCACATTTTCAAAATTCTGTGATCCCTACACTAAGTCCTATACTACTTAAATTTTGAATTTTTGAAAGGGAGAAAAAAAAAACTCCCATGTAATAAAATCTATTTTCAAGGATAAACAAGCAATAAATTTTGGCTCTTATTACTTCCTGCAGCGACAACATGGAAACGATAATTTGAATAATTGTATTTCCCACTGAATTCTAGAAGACGTGCACAGAAAATGAAGTTACATTTATGTCCAGAAGCAAAACAAGGGGCCATCTCAGCATTTGCTCAATGGATCAGGGAAACTGGACGAAAAACCTGATCGAGATGGGTCTAAGATCACAACTAAGATCATTGAAATATAATATCTGGTTGATTCCTGAATTGTCAATTACTATTTTTGAGCGAAAAGGATCATAAATAGTAATAGTAATATTTTACAGTCCTTTATCAGAAATCATTATCATATTTTCTTTTTAAGTAAGGTAATCCATAAATCACAGCCTCAGAAAGGCAAGGTTCTATCTGGGAAATGTTACAGGATGACACTTTGAAAATTTATAAATGTCTAAAAATCCTATGACATTTGGTTCACAGAAGGTTTTCTATGAGTCTGATTTGAAAAGGTGTTCAGGATAGCTACTTTTGCTCATTATATCCCACAGTTAGTGTTAATCTACGCTATGAAAAATGTTTTCGAAGTCATGGGTTATGAGTTTCCGTATTGACTTCTCATTGTTTTTCTAAAATTCTTTTAATACTAAAAATGTTGACATTACATGTGTGGCCTCTCTCTCTCTATAGTATTACAGTCCTGCAACTACATGATAATAAAGCTTATATGAAGATTGCAAGAGTTCAAATTGTTATAATTTTAAAAAATAAATGATTGTCCTAAGAACTTCAATAAATGAATTCAGGATTCCCTGGATTAAAGATAATGATATCAGTAAACATATATTACATTAAAACTTTGAATAAAGTTTAACTTTGTAATATACACTAAGCCCTCATTAACATAAACTCGCTTAACACGAATTTAACTGTAACATGAACAAAACTTCAGTCCCAGCAAGGGACTACAGTAATACAGACATTGATAATATTTGAATAACACCAAGTTTTATAACACAAACTCCGATTATTTCAGTCCCTTGGACTTCATGCTAATGAGAGTTAACTGTAATACTTTAACAATAAAATATTATTCAAATCTTCATTTAATGTAATAACTGCATATTCACCTGCTTGTGCTTTATCCAAGGAAACGTGAATTATCTTATTGTTATAAACATATTTACGATATTTGCCAACACATTTCCTTGATGGCCCTTTCATCCTTTCATATTCAAGGCACAGAAAAAAAAATTAATTTAAAAATTGGGACATAAAAGAACAATAACTCACTGTGGAAGTCTGAAGAGGATATTCCATCCAATCATCAGGTTCTTGTTTAAACTGGAAGCAAAACAAACTGATTTTATAAACCTTACAAGCACAAACTTGGCTTTTCAATCCTCTAATAAATGCCAATATGAAAAAGTGAATTTTTACTTCAAAACAACAAGGTTTTTTTCTTTCTTCCCCTCCCCCTACTATTCAATACTTCCTGATTTGTCTAAGAGCTTTTCAAAAAGTATGTCAGCTATTAGGGGGGGTGTAAGTGAAGCAAAATAAACATTCTAAACTTGTTTGTGGACTAATTATTATATTTTTACCTTCAAACTATAAATCAATAAAAATCTTGAGCTTTAATTTAAAAAAAAAAAAAGGGTTCAAAACATTGAAAATGTCACACAATTTTTAATTAACCAAAGTTACAACTCCTGGATCAGGCGGGAGGGGAAATTTTAGGTCAGGGGACAAAAAGTCCAAAACAATGGTTTGAGGCTCTAAACAAGATCAATCTATCAGGCTCTATTATTATATTAAAATATTTATAAAATATATAAAATATTCCTTGAGGACTAAGGCCTCCTGCTTTTTGCGGAATGAAAGCTTGGTAATAATTTGGTTTATTGTTATTATACATTATTTCTTATTATCCTATTGAGACAATAAATATAGCTTAAACTAATACAATATTTCTTTCCTCATTCCTTGATATATATTAATTTTTATAAGGATTTATAGAAGAACAATATCAATAATTGGCACTTCACAAGATTTGGTCTAGTTGTCTATTATGTGTTTGTATGTATTGGTCCTTCCATGTAACCATAAATAATATATAAATTATTTATAACTATCACAATTTAAAAATTAAATATTACAGATTATAAAGTTATGTAAAACTGTTGAAAAAATATTGGGTACTCTAATTGAGAAAAGGTGTTAAGGACGTAAGGTATTTGCACTAATCCCCGTCTAAATTGGGGAGATAGGCGTTTAAAAATATTTTGCGAATTTAAAAATGAATTACAAAATAATCGACCAGCAAGATTGAATAGTATTGTTTTATAATTTTCACGACATTACTGTTTCAATCTTTGAAAATATCACGCTATCTCGGAAAGAAAATGAAAGTTGATTATTGCATTTTATCAATATTTGTAATGTCACGGGAATTATCAAATCGGTAAAGCTTACCATTAGATCAGTCGTCAAAAAGTAAGTATTCTGTTACTAATGGATTAACGAATAAAAATTCACAATTTGGAATAATTAAGTCAATTCACATTTTCATTTCGATGCCAACACGTCATCAGCGCGCCGCTATTTAAGAATATCAAACCTATAAATATATTTCATTACTAAACGTTACGTACTACATATTGTTAATAATACCTTCTCAAATTTTATTATATTTTCTGCTATCATTTTTACTTCATCCATAGGCAAATAACTTGTTTCACCAATTGTACACCAACCAAATAGGCACTCCTCCCACTCGCTTGTATGTCGCCAAACAATAAGAAACAAAACAAATACAATACACTTTGCATTTGTTGTGGAAATTCATTACCAGTTGTAAATATGTCCGGGGGCGGTGAATAGTCCAATTGGACCAATAATTAATTTTATTTTTTACCAATTTTAATTATTCTCATTTACTACTTAACTAACAAGTTATTTGAGCAAAACTGTGGCAAAGCGATCTTTTGTCATTGTTGGCGTTTTTGGCGGCCATGACAGTATTATAATGGAGGATTTGATTTATTTAGCTAAAAAACAATAAAAAACTGTGGCGTAAGAGGGAGGAAGTACATGGAGAATAAGCAATGAAGGTCTGCTTCTCCATTACCGAAAAGGAGGATGTTTATAAAAGTAAATACGAAGATTCTTTGTTATGGATAACAAAAAATACATGTAAATGTTGCCAATAAGACTGTATTGCTGACATTGTTTAAAGATTTGGTTTGTAAAATAACAGAGATGTACTCATGAGTAAAACTCGAATTTTCTGATTTTATTTTCACAAAATTTTTTAATGATTGTTAGTTAATAATTATCCCCGTAGAAAAAGGGTTTGGGAGGTAGCAGTTGGGAACTGTTCAGAAAAAAAAAAACAGATTATTTAGTGTTATAATGTTATAAAAAATCGCCCCATAAACCAAAACATTTTTCTCATTAAAAACGTTGGATGTTATAATTGAATCTTTGACAATGGACATTTTCTTTGAAATGGGAACGCAATGAATAATAATTTTAAATATATAAATGAAATTTCATTTACATAATGATATTTGAAGTTGAATGTTCTTTTTTTATTGTTTTTATAATTTATTATAATACATATAATATATAATAATTACAAATATTATTATTCATTATAAATTATTTATTGCATATTTTTTTATTATTGTATTTATAGTATTTTAAATTTCAAGAACACTCAACTGTGAATGTGCAAAACAATAGGGATGGAAAGCGTTCTTTATGTGAACGGTTCTTTATACGATCGTTCTTTTAGTTAACTAGTTCCGTAGACATATAGTACTAGACTGGCAATGCACGATTTTTTTTGAAGCCAACTGATGCGCCGCCGCCATATTGGGTCCCTACACTATCACTCATGAACATATACTGCTATATCAAACTCCAATATTGAACGGGAAATATTTTTAGGAAAAAAACAATAATATAAAGTTTTAAATCGGTTTTATTGCTTTATAGTCAAAAACAGGACTACTGTCCATTCTGTATTGACATTTAAGAGGAGGATCAAAATATAACATTTAAATATCCAGAAGCAAGGAAAGGGGACCATCTCCGCATGGATCTCATGGATCAAGGGAAACTGGATGAAAACCTGATCGAGATGGAGGTCAGCTGACCTAAAAGTAAATTACATTTTTACACATACAATAAATTTCAGTTATAGGCAGTTGAAATCAATATCGATCACCTTTGATCTGTTTCATTAAAACAATAAATTTACGCCAAAAACAAACTTAAATACACAACAAAATTTTAAAATATCTACAGAAAGATGAGGATTATTTTAATTCTACAATTACTTGTGCTATTTACATTATTCTACAATAGCTATGCTTTAGGGAAAAATAATGTAGTGTCAGAACAAATGACCGTAATCTTTCCTCATAAGCATCGTTACACACTAGTACCGAATTTTGCTGGCTCTATCTATTAAAGAACAGACATCTGATTGCAAACTATTTTTTAAAATGTCAGCATTACTCTCCAGGAGTTTCTCGACTAAAGTCAATAATATCTTGATCGGTCTGTATTTTTTTCCTGGCCCCTCACTTTCTGCTGCAATACTTCTATTTTCTTCTTAGCACTGCACAGTTTTTCCCCGCATTTAATTTCGTCAATTAATTTTCTTGTGTAGAGATACTTGTGGCTGTGAGGAGCACTGCCCGATGAAGCCTCATTATCGTTGTTGATGCCACTCAATTGCAGACAATTATCTGTTCGTTTTCTGACGAATTCCTTTGTTGAGGTCGTTTCGTGCTGTCTTCATGGTTTTGAAGATGGAAGGATACGCTGGAAAATGCTCGACAGCCTCTCTTAGGCTTCTGTTCTGGCCGGTTAAGTCCATATCTTCTGGACAGAAAATGCTGGGAGCAAACACCAGACGCAGATGTTGGTTGCCAGTTTCCTTTCCTAATGGCATAACCCATGCTTTTCTTGCAATCTTCTCGTTTTGGAAAACTAACCAAAATCAGAACAAAAAAAAAGGCATTAGAGGTTAGGTTTAAAATCACCCTCGGGAACTTTAATCAACACAAACTTATTCTTTTCTTACTCAATTTTAATCATACAATCTTAACATAAAAAATCGTCAACAGTTCAGTAACTAGGTAAAGAAAAGATAGTAACTCACGGGTATTGAAATTCCAATTCTTTTCCATTTTCGGAATCTGAAAAATTGCACCCAAAACACGACGCAAGTATTCCCCATGGCGGTGGAAGGGGATTCGAAATCAAAACCACAACGGAAACAATTGAAATTAAGAAAAAAGCCATTAATTTAAATGTACAGCATAGGCAGCGAACGAACCTGTAGTGATAAAGATGGCGACGAGCGCAGATTTTGGCTCATAGCGCCGATGTTACGAGATAGGACGTTGCCAGTCTAGTACTATATGTTCATGACTAGTTCGCAGTATTAGTTCAAAAGAACGAGTCCATACTTTGGTAACGGGGACAGGAATTGAATTCCTATATCAGGCGGAATACCGCCAACTCTTCTCTCTCTCTCTCTTCTCTCTCCTCTAGCTTTCTTTTCTCACTTCCTCTCTCTCTTTCTTTCTTTCCTTTCCTCTATGCTCTCTCTTTGTCAAGAGGCCCGCCAGGTAGCATCCCCGGGGTACCCTTCTATCGCGCGCACCTGCGTCACTCCCTGCGGCTAGAGTTAGGAAGAATGAATAGGGTAGGGTTTAGGACACTTCACAGGGGTTGGACTAGCCTTTGAACCAGCCGACCGTTTTGTTGGAATAAATTTCACATGAGCTCGACGGGAATCGAACCGGATCTCAGTGGAGAAAGGCTCACGACTTTGCAATGAGCCACGAGGTCAGCTCTCTCTCTTCTTTTCCCTCTCTCTTTATCTCTCTTCTGCGCGGCCACTGGACTGTAGTTTGGCGGCTAGTATAATGGATAGAGAATTACACCCATCCTACATCGAAAAGAGTTCAAAAAGAAAATAAAAGTTTTTAGATTATTTCATACGAAAAAGTTATTTCAACACATATTTATAGCGAATAACTCGGAAATGCCCAGGCCTTCTAGGCTTTTTACACCCAGGTTTGGTGTCTCATTTAGGGCACGACTTTTTTTTAGGGCAAGTAAATTCTGACATGACCTTTTGGAGGACGGGGATTATAACAAATGGAGAAATGATGAGGGGCAGATCGGGTGCAGGTGAGGATATGGGCGACAGTGGGGAAATTAAGGGTTGGGTCCATTATGTTTTTAGCTGTTATTCTACAAATATAATTTTACTATCCTATCCGGGGTACCTTTAACCTGTAATAGGACACAGTTCCCGGAACACCCTAACCAATGAAGGAAAACATGGACATGAACTGCCAGGCTTTTGAAATCTGAAATAGGAGAAAAGGTTTGGAATAACTACTTAACCTCAAATAAGAAACAAACGAAAGGGAAGATGGATTTTATTATTTGGGAAGGCAGTACCTTTCACCTCCCTACAGCAGCAGCCACTGACTTTACTAGAAAAAATAATGGACTTTCAATCGAATATGGATTTTTTTAGTTATGAGTTTCGTCAGTAATGTTTAGAGGATACATTATGGTACGATTCCATAATTATGGTACAATCTGGCATCACTTTAAAATCTCAATATTATTTTATTGGGGGAAAAACTAAAAATATCAATTTAACATATTTTAAGAAATAGATTTTGTTTATATTGCAGTTGGTATTGTATTGATCTGTTGGTATTTTAGAAACTAGTCAACTGTAGGTTTTAAATGATATTAAAATATTTCATTTTCTGCACGTGAATCAAAAAAGAATTAATATAAATCCATATAATCCTAATTGTACAGTTAGGTTTTCAGAATTAGTTCACAGAAAATACATTAATACATTGAGAATACAATTTGTACAAAGGAGTAAAAAGTAAAATAGAATTAATATTAGAATGTCAATTGTAAATTATATTTAAAATTAAATTAATTATTTTTTTATAGTTTGCTTTTACATTTCTGTTTTCCAAAAATTTTTCGTGGCCCGCAGTTGGTGGTTGGGTTTAAAACTGGGATATAATTCATTATTTTCATGCAGAAATTTCATGGACATAATAGTGTTTTCAAACAAATATACATTTTAATGAGCTGATTTTTTACAATAACTTTAAGGCAAAATGTATCTTCAATTCTGTAGTTTTAAAATTTTTGCAATTTTCGAAAAACAAACTTTTCCTGAAAATGGGACTAGCACCACGTTTTTTTTTCCGGCGTTTATTACATATCTGGAGAAAATTTCAAAAAAATTGGAGCGGTTATTAAGAGAAAATATTTAAAACTGCTTATATTTTCGGCAAAATTACACGAAAAATACCAATTTTTTCAAAGTCAACATGACCTCATTTCAAAATTTTTTTAAGAAACAGATTTTTAGAAAAAATTTTCGATCTTAAAGTTTATGGGTTGTAGGAAGACGTCGAAAAAATGAATTTATATGTAATTTTTGAAAATCAGGATTTAGAAAAAGAGACCTGATCCATTCCCCTAAACGTTCTTCCACTATCCAAGAACAAACTTTAATACAAAAATTTGGAGCCATTTTTAACAATTTGAAAGTCTGACGGGCCTTAAAGAACCCCGCCAAAAGAAAATATCGATTTCAAACTCCAGAAGCCGCAACATCAGCCAGATATTGGGAATATCAATTGATGAGAAAATCGTCTGAATGGTTTAAGCGTTGTGCACAGACTGACGGACAGACTTTTTGCGTCAATCGATTTTTCGGTATCAAGGATGCAAAACATGGAATCTGGCAACTCGTGTTAGAAGAATATTTAGCTACTGCATTTATCCACTTTCGTTCCAGGGCCCGGTAATAAGAGTTTGTGTCGAAAATTTACTTTTTCCGGCGCACGATTACAATACTTTTCTACTTAGCTAGTATGCGCGCTATTCTCTTTTTTCCCCCTATTTCTCTCTCTTTAATTTCTATTCTCTCCTCCTTTTTCTCTCTTTTAATTCTTTTTCTCTTTTCTCTTTTCATTTCTCTCACGGATAGGGTTTAGCACTTCACAGGGGTTGGGACTACCCCTTGTGAAGGACCCGATCTTGTTTTGTTAAAACCCAATTTCACATGAGATTCGACAGAATCAAACCCCGGATTCTGTGGTGAAAGTCTTGCCCCTTTTGCAATGAGCCACGAGTTCAGCTATCTCTTTCCTCTCTCTCTATTTTTCTCTCTCTTCAGCGGGGCCCACTGACTTAACGTTTGGCGGCTACTATAAAGATAGAAAATTACACCCCGTTCTACATCGAAAAGATTTCAGAAGAGAAATAAACTTTTGTATCTTCTATTTTTAGTTATTTTAGTTCATGCTATTGTGATCTTAAGCAATATTTTAAAGCAGAGGCCTGTTTTAAAGCTTTATTTTTAATTCAAACAAAAATTTACAGTTTATTAATTGATTGTTTAACAGGAATGTTATAACACCAAATAACAGCAAGAAGAATAAAATTATAAGAGCAATCTCTCACATGAAGATTCACAAAAAAATGGAAAAAGGGGCAATTCCAAGAAAGATTATATTTAGCAGCACATATATTTGTGACCATTTTCCATTATGTATCAGAATAAAAGGTATCAATGAGCAAACTTCTGACGATATATTAGGGCAGTAATGAGATTCCCGTGGTTGTTAAATAGAATACAAAGGGCTAAATATTTTTAAAGATGCCCCAAACGATGAATAGTGTTCGTTGATTTGATATTAGAAATATATAATGAATTTTTCCAGAAATAAGAAGCAAGGAATCAGGATTTTTGAAGAATAATATGTTTTAGATTTGATAAAATCGTCTTATTCATTTAAACAAAGTTAAGATAAAAATAGTTTATTGCTACCATCAACAACTAGTGGTCTACCAAAGCAGATACTTTCTTTATTGTTTCGGTGCTCCAATATTACATTACTAAATAAACCAGCAAAAGTGTTTGCTATACTACTACATAAATAATATTATACTATATAAACCGCAATTTTTCTGCATCGAGACCTGAACTCAGATCCTCAGAGTTAACTTGCGATACTCACATCACAACGTCACCAAGCCCCCATGGATAAACCCCGTGCAGAGGATAGCGAAAATGTCCGATTCGTAAAAAATCCCAACAATCAAAATGTCCGTTAAAAACTCATAAACTTTCCCGTACGTTCAAATCTATCACGGAATATCAATTTTGGAGAAAATTGACTGAATGGTTTAGTCGGTACAGTTGTTCACAGGCGGACTGATAGCAGTTAGGTTGAAAGGTTGACTGACTGATTAATAGTGATTCCGGGCGCGCCCAAATGCAAGGTCATTAGTCCCCGTAAGTGTAGCCTGTTTTTGCTCGGAGGTAGCGGTGATCTTTTCCCCGTATGGTTAAAACCGGGGCGACCTACCGTCGCTAGCGGTTTTCCAACCAGATACCTCCCACCAGAGTGGCATCGCCTCAGCAAAGGGTTTAAGCTCTAAGGTTCCGAAAGTCTCCTGACATGTGTGGTGCATGTAAGCGTGTATGAAAGATAGGATAGGGCAAGGAATGAGAAGAAAAGATCGCGCGCGGTCCGTGCCCGTTTGGTAGGATACTGTCGGCATTTTGGCTGGTGTTTATCAGAGAAACCACGGAAAGCTAACGATAAAGCAGACGGTCGATAGAATTCTCCCCCACACAGTGGCAAAACTCGACCCAACTATCTGGCTAGTGTCGAAAAAATTGACATCGTCAGGACTCGAACCTAGAACCTCCGGTCTCTGGCGCAACAATGACATTAGTTGATGCCCTGAGCTACCTCCCCGGTCAGCTGTTAGGATATCTAAATCGGTCCAATGGGAGTGTATATAATGTATTTAAATTTCTGTCGATATTCATTAGTTTTCTTAAATCGGTTCATACAGATGCACAGAAAGACAATTGATTTGACGGCATAATTTTAGAAATCGAGTGACAGTTGAAAAAAAGTTTAAAGTTGCAAATTTGAAAAGGACATACAGAACCGTCCAGATTATTTATATGTATTGATTGTATTTGTGAACAGAAGAGCTGCAAGTCATTTTCAAAAAGTTTCCCAAATCCTTAATAGTTTTCTGTAAAACACACTCATCAAATAAGAGTCCCCGTGAGAGACACTTATTAAGCGAAATCGACTCCTTTTTCAAAACAATTGTAAAGACCTTTTTAAAAGAGCTGATGTTTTACAACAGACTTTGTTTAAAGCAAAAAACTCCCATCCAATTTTGTAGTTTCAAAATATTCAAATTTTTGGGCATTTCCGAAAATGGAACAACGGCCGAAAATGCGACTAGCACTTTTTTTTTTACCGCCCCCCAGTACAAATCAGAAGAAAATTTAAAAGAAAAAAATTTGGAGGATTTTTTGAAAAACAAGCCAGTATTTCGTAAAATACACAGAAACTGCTCGCATTTTCGAAAAATTGGAGATGAATGTATTTAAAGATCCGTCTTTAAGGAACAAATTTCACTAAGATAAATTCTGAATCTTCAATATTTTGGTAGCAAGACGCCCAGTGCCCTGCGCGGTCTACTACACCACATACACTTGTTCTGCTAGGTAACCCACGGTGGGCACCTCAGCTTGCGCTTTATCCTAACCCCGCCGACGCAAAAAGTACACCGACGGGCTGGTATCCGGATCCCGCCGGAACGCAGGTTGCCCTCACGGCAACCTCCCCATTCAATGCCGCCGGGCCGCCCTGCAGCTCAGAGCTCCTAGCTATCCAGGCTACAAGCAAGACGCACAAAAATTGCGCTTTTTCAATTTTTAAAAATATGAGATTTCAAAGCATGAGATCACTATTCTCTTAAACGTTCTTGTATTCGAAAAAAGTTTCACCAAAAATTGATATCAGCGGTGAAAATGTTTTGAGGTTCAAAAAACAAAATATCCGATTGAAACTCCAAAGCTACGAGTTTATTCCGATCAATTGGGAAATTCCAGGGAAAAAAATCGGCTGAATGGTTTAGGCGCTAGCATTGACCACGGACGGAGTCAGACGTTTCGCCGTCAATTCATTTCGGGATCAAGAACCAAAAAATCATGGATTCTGTGTGGTCGAGCGGCCTTTTCTGGAAGCCAAATTGTCTGTCAGGAGAAGTCTATTCCTGCTGTTAGCAGGTTTATATTTGCAGAATCAAGCCTTCTAATAGTCGGCCCATAGTGTCTAATGTGTGCTAAATGGCCTGAAAGATGACAAACCTGTCTGTGGGCTTTCTGTTTCATTTTCTAGGATTAATTTCTGTTTCTTCCAGTTCTGGTGGAACGTACCATGTCTGAGAGACAGCAATTAAATGCTGTCAGTAAGCATTCTATATTTCCCGCAGCAAGCCTAATAATTTCATTTGGGATTCCATCAGCTATGGCTTGTTTGGATTTTAGTTTTCACTCCCCATTGCAGTCATTGTCGTTCGTAAAAATATTGTTGTCATCAAATTTACTGTAGTTACTCTGTTTATCTTTCCGTGAGTTCCTTAGGGAAAAGATCTCTTATAATTTCTCACCATTCAGGTCTTCTAACTGGGAATCTTCTTTGTTCATACTAAAATTTTTGTTACAATTTTATATGCCAAAATTCTATGGGCTTATCTTCCACTTCTTCAAGTGAGCTCTTTCCAGCACTTTAATTTCTCCTATTTTTTATTTCTCTTTCAGCTCTTTTGCGATACTTTGTGCTCTTCTTAGTGCTTGATCAGTTTTGGTTCTTGTAGCAAGTCTCTGGTTTAATGCACTTTTCCGTAGCTCTGGTACCCTGCGGACCACCAATACGCAGCTGTTGCCTTCCTGACCTCTGCGCTCATAGCATAGAAGCTGAACACGTAGCCTTCAATATGTCCCTCACTTCTTTTACTGTTGTCTCTGGTGTATACGACTTCGCCACCCAACCTAAGTTGTGAACTAGCTTTGATTCTTCTAGGGACTTTTTTGCTTCCATTTCTACCAGCTTGTTTGTATTCCAGGGTAGTCGTCCAATGCGCTGTTTGTGCTCCCATTTATATACACCCATGCCTTTGGAGGGTATCACTAAGCCTTTGGAGGTGATCACTAAGTGTCTCAGCATTCAGTACTTTCCAGTCCTTTACTCTCGTAGCAAACCCATTTGAGCTTATCGTCAGATCCAGTATGGATGCCGCTTCTCCCCTCTGGAATGTGTACTTTTCTGTGTGTTTAGTAAGACTAGATCACATCTTTGTAATAAATCAAACAATATCTCTTTGTCAGATTCCATTCCCCCATTCTGAGATTTACATAAAGTCGCCCGCTACTAACACTTCTCCCTGGCAGATTTTATGCTCCTCTCTAGTTCTATTTACTTTTTAAAATTTATCCATTGGGTCGTTAGAGAAATAGCAGCTGCAGATCCGTAATATACAATTCTACCCATATGAACCCATGCTTTGATGCATTAAATTTGATACGGCAGCTTTTTTTACTGGTGTATTGTCGTTCTTCTAGAGCCATCTTGAAGCCACATGTTTTGTCGGTTTTCGGTTGTTACAACAATCAACAAAGTCCACGTTTCTTTTCAGTTGCAACTGTTCAAGCAGATTCGTGCGATTTGCCCTTCCTAGGTTAGCTTGTAGGAATCGGAGCGCTTTCATTTTCTGCTGCTTTGTCCTTTACGCCGCAGCGAACGATCATCTACTACTCCAGGCATGTCGTCGCTTTAATTTCTTGTTCTGCAGAGAATGCACTGGGCCCTCCCCGCCATCTTATGGTTGTGTCCAGGTTTTGCCAAACATTTGTAATAAAGGTTTTCCTGTCGGGGCCTTTAGAGGTTGATATGTGCCTGAATCAAGACATATCTGAAGCATCTTAACACATTCGCCTCTTCGTTAATCTTGGCGTTAACCCACCCAATTTTGAGAGTTTTATTTTAAAAGCTCTTGGCTTGTTCAGCTGGTAGCAGTAGTGTCTCTGCTCGCACTACCGTATTCTCTGCATTCTACAGGATTTCTGAGTCTCTGCGGGGATTTCCTGACTTCTGCTTATCCCCGGGCAAATTGCTCGACAACCTCTTCGACTACTACAGTCTCGTCGATGTCCCTTATTTTGATAGGCCGTTTGGCACCAGCGCTTACTGTACGGCAGTCGCCTCCCTACCGCCTTCCTTGTTCAAGGAGTCATTATCACCGGTCTTCCGGATGATGATTAGCAGCCCTTTCCTTGCGTCCTGCGGATCTTCAGGATCTCTGCCCCGGGTGCCTTACGGTCTACCTACTGATTCATTTTCTTGATGATATCCGCGTAGGATTCACCATTTATCCTCCAAAGTTAAAATATCTCTTTCATATTCAAGTGGTCATCAGTTAGATCGATAGGGAATATCAATTTTGGAGGAAATTGGCTGAACGGTTTAGCGTCAAGCGTAATTCAGAGACAAATGGGCAGACGTTTTGCATATCAGAGACTTACAAAACATGGATGCTAGCTACTCCACGTGTTAGAGGATTTTCTTTCCTAAATTTAGCATTTCGATTTATCAACTTTTCTGTTGCCAGGGTCCTGTAATCAGAGTTTTCTGCCGAAAATTCACTGTCTGTTTGCGCAGCACTACATATATTTCTCTCTACAGCGGTAGCGAGAAAGTAAAAATGCAAATAAATCTTAAGAAATACTTAAAATATTTTAGGGAGTTGTATAAAGTAAATTCAAGTAAGTTTTGCACATCGGAGTCACATTTACCAGTTTTTGCATTTATGTTGTCTAGAGAGCGGATTTCCATGATTTTGCATATTTTTGTCCATTGCTTCAGAGCATAGCTAAATGAAATTTCTAAAGATTTAGTTAGAATTGGATGCTATGTAGATTAACATGTTAGTGCATATTTTTGCATACTTGGCCGATTTTTCCTGTTTGATGCCTAGGGCTTATTTGTGTAATTATATGCGCATACTTCCTAAAAGTAGAGGTATCTCTAAATCGTTTCAACTTTTCATATGATCTATTAATTTGCAAGCGTTAATTGATTACAAAGAGCTTGTCACAGTTTTCATTTTTTTCTGTAGATGACAAAATACATGTGTAAACTGAGGAAATTTTTCGATATTATATTTTTTAAACGAAGTAGAAGAAATGTAACACGACATTATACAATGTACTTCACTAAGGTGAACTTTTACTTTAATTATTTCTCTCATGAAGTAAGGTAGACTATATCATGTTTGCACAAAAATATATCTTTTCATTCAAAGCATACTTCTCCTGAATTTTATCAAGAGAGGTTTATACAGGAAATTAAATATTGTTAAATTTCATTGCATATTAAAGCACATATTTCAAAATTTTAAAGTCATAATTGCATATTTTTAAAAGCATATTTCCAGATTTTTTAGAGCATAAAAATCCTCTCCCTAATGATGACTATCATAATGTTCTATCAGTCAAATTTGCAAGAGGCTGCAGGAATAGTATTTTTGGAACATAGAATGCATTTGCTAGAGATTGATATTGATGTTTTATTCAAAATTTTAAATGACAATGAAGGCAATGTTGCCTATAACTGGGTGTCACTAACTCAAATTACATAAAACACACCCACACATTGACAAATGGAGCTGCCCAGGAAAAACAAAAATGCCTTTTTATGGGATGCATATAACAAATGACATTGGAAGAGCTGCTCATTTTGTATTTATGGGAAGAAATGCTTCCTGTGATGTAAATATATCTAAAAATCAAAATAGCAGGTGAAATGTCACTTCCTCTACCACTGAAGTGACTAATTTTGTGCTTGGTCTACTCTGCATTGGATAAATTTCAAACTTTAATTTTGAAAAAAAATATTTCTCTCGTGTGTTCAAAAAGAATCAACATGAGCTATAGAAAATGCCACATTCAGTTACATTCAACAAATAGAAATTGTTTCAAAACAATTTTAGATACATTATAAACAGAAAATGTAAAATACTAGAGTACATCCACACCCCTATTGTGTGGTTTACCTATTAGGGTCCTATTACATACAATTAAGTACTACATTAAATTTTCTCAGAGAGTATAAATTGCGTAAACATTGTTTGACATTGCATTCTGATTAGAAAATCAATTAATTTTTTTCGCCATTCCTAAACAAAAATTAGAATCGCCAGATGACATTAAACGATTAAATTCAATAGAAAAGTTTAAATCCCAAGTGAAATCGTTTCTGCTGCATAACTGTTTCTATACAATTAGAGACTATACTGAGCATCACAAGAAAAGTAACATACTTTAACAATGATACATAATGTTTTATTTACCATTTGAACTTTGTAATGTGAGTATAAAACAACTCTGTAACAACTATTGTATTGCAGCCTCTGGGTCAATGTGTGACCCTGTCTCACTCTCAGGTTTTTGTCCAGTTTCTGATCCATTGAGCAACAAATGAGATGGCCTTGTTTGCTTCTGACATAAATGCAATCTCTGTTTTCTGTGCACGTCTTCTAGAATCTGTGGAAATACCTTGAAACATATCGTTTCATGGTTGTCGCGGCAAGAAGTAATAAGACTAAAAATGTGTTGCTTATTTATCCTTGAAAATTGATTTTATTGCATGAGTTTTTTTTTTTTGTTTTTTTTTTTCTCCCTTTCAAAATTCAAAATTTATTGCTTATTTATCCTTGAAAATAGATTTTATTACATGGGAGTTTTTTTTTTTTTTCTCCCTTTCAAAATTCAAAATTTATTGCTTATTTATTTTTGAAAATAGATTTTACTACATGGGATTTTTTTTTTTTTTCTCCCTTTGAAAATTCAAAATTTAAGTAGTATATGACTTAGTGTAGGGATCACAGAATTTTTGAAAATGTGCACACATTTCACTTTTCCCCATAGCACGTCATACGCAGTTTTTAACTGTTTTTTTGACGTAAAAAAAAATAAATAAATCGCATAGTAGAGTGAAACATTTTATAAGGGCCCTCGCAAGACAGCTCCGGGATCCCCCACAAGAGTTAATCCAGTCCTGCTTATTCATCGTAGGTGTAGAGAAAGTTAAGTAGTGCTACAAAAAAGTTAACGCAAATCCACGGCTCCTAAGGCCGAAAACCTCCGCTTGTGAACAATAGTGCCTAAACCATACGGAAGGATTTTCCCTAAAATGAATATGTCTCCATCGATTTGAACTAACTCGGTGCTCTCGAAAGCAATATTCTAATTTTTGGGAGGACTATACATATGATGCCTCTACGAAAATTCTCTAAAACGGCTTTAAATGTTTACTTCCCGCGGGGCGATGTGCCGGGGCGGGGCGGGGAGGGCCGGGGTTGGAGCGCGCCCAAGTGGCCGGTGCCAAAGATAGCGCGGAGGGTGGGGCGGGGTGCGACGCTGCGCGGCGGCGTGATGTCTGCCCCGGTTATGCCCCCTCCCCTTCGCCGCTCCCGCGCCCGTCGGTCGCCCCAGATGGCTCCCGGACGGGGCAGCAGCAACGCGGCCGTCGCACCCAAAGAATGTGCAATCGGCTCAATGGATATTGCGAAAAGATCCGTCTTAACTGTGAAATTGAGTTTTGTGATTAAATTTTTAATTTAGATTTACACTCAATAAAATGATTTATAATCTGGCTCATATATACTGTTCTTTTAACTTTTTATATATCTCGATCTCAATACACCTGATCATATGCCTGATACACATCATCAATGCCGTTTCATTTTATTTCAATCATGCTTCCTTAATGTTTACATTTTGGATGTATTTCAGGATATAATCTTTTAAATGCGGAATTATTTATTATTGGTTTATTGTTTTTATGGCACATTGAATGAGTTCGTATAGCCTTAGATGATGAAATTGGTTTTGATTTGTTATTTCCTCCCAAGTTACATCGTGGTTCATAAATGTATCCCTAGGCTTTCACATTGATTCATGAAACATTGCTGAACATGATGAAACATTCAGAACAAACCTCCATGTTACAAATGGGCAAAATGTGTGTCCCTCTCAGCACCTGACACCTCATCCGCACCTAATCTCCACCCACACCCCAGCCTTCGCCACCGACTACTCCTCCACCCTCGCTTACGCTCCCTCTCGAAGCTCCACCTCCGCCCCTCTCTACCCTCGCCTCAGACCCCGATCACGCCTTCGTCTCCGTCCCTGCCTCCGCCAATTCTCCGGCCCTGTCCCCGTCCTCGCTTCCGTCCCTACCTCCGCCCTCGCCCAAGTAACCACATCCGCCTTCGCCTTCACCCCCGCCTCCACCTCTTTCCCTGCATTCCCCTTTACCCCGCCTTCGCCCCCACCTTTCCTCCGCCCTCGCATCCACCCCCGCCAATGTCCTCGCCTTCGTTCTGTCCACCCACGCCTGCACCTCCTCCCTCACCCTCCTACCTCACTCTCACAATCTTAAAATATTTCGATTACTAGTTGAGTGAGGCGTCGCCAACACTGTAAACTGTCTTAAAAGTATTTTCATTTGTGTTGAAAATTTCTTTCATGCCTAGCTTTATTCAAATATGTTCTTACAGTTTCTGGCATTAGACTTACCAATGAATCGTAGTAGCTGTTAATATTATTCTTCCATTCAAACATTCCCAAAACCCAATGGTCTTGTACCTCCTGGTACCCTCTGGTACCTCCATATAGGATATGAACTGGTAGTATTGCAATTTCGAAATTACAATGGCCGTAAAAAATACTTGCAGGTATGAATAATGCGAACAGTTAGAATTTAGCACTGCTATATTTTACGTTTTGTTTTCTAATATGAACATAAATGATTACCTGTAAGCTGTTCTTCTACGTTATTCTCTATTCCTATTTTAAGGTCATTCTTATTTAGCTCGGAAAATTCTTCTACGCAAACTCTTCTACAACTACATTGAATTCCCCTGAGTTACTTAACACATCATATTTTGTCCCTTAATTTTTTAAAGATTTTAAAACTCCACAAACTCAGTCTGATTTGTGTTCTGAAGGTAAATATATATATAAGCATTAAAAGGTTACTATTTTGTATGTTTATGTGAATAAGTTTTAAGTCACATTAAATTGAAAATCGATCTTTGCACTTTTAAGAAATGTATTCTCTCGAACTATATTTACATTTGTGGTTTTATACGTATTTACTTCATATTTTTCAAATTCAATCTTCCAAGGCAATTTGCAAATTTATTATAAAAAGTGCCCATGATACACTTCCAATGTTAAATTCACATCAACTTCTGCTGCGCGATCTTCGTTTCATATTACTGGTTTGTAAACAATAAGGGTGCCAACCTCGTGGAACAAAATGATGCTGTGGACTGAAAATAACCCCGGGTTACTAGGGTTTAACCAACTCCACCTACACAGACCTATTTAGGTGGTATTGATTTAATTCCCCACCTACTCTCTAAGATCGCAGTGCTAAAACACGCAAAAGCACGTTTTTGGAAATTTCTTTGAATATTCTGGTCGGACCCGAAAACAAATTATTAGTTTCCCATCAGGAGACCGAGATGCGTCGAATGACCTCTCATACGTCTCGATTGATGGAGGGGAAGTGGTCTAGCCGTGAGTGACGGAACCGCACATCCGAACATATGCACACTTGCAAGTTTCTCGAATACTGTATAGGGACAATTCAACTAATACACTTTTGGCAATTTCTTGTAGAAAATTCTTTAAAATAAAACCATGTAATTCCTTGATTTTTCCTACGTAAATGTGAAGTGATCTAAAATCTACTCATTTTTATTAAAATAATATGGTTTTGTAAAGTTTAGAAAAAGTGGAAAAGAGCTGTTTTAACCGAAAACAATATCAATTACGAAAGCTAAACCAATTTTTTAAATGGTATTTTTACCCGAATATAAAACAAGCCCTCTCTTAAATATCTCATTCGAAAAATACAGGTTCGTCCTATATTTGCAGATTAGCCTCGTAGGCTAGGGTCGTTTTTACACACACTTTCCACTCGAAGAAACTCGAACTTCAAGATAACAATAAGCTGCAAAGGCAATAAAAATACTCGCGTATCTATAATTATATTTGCGGACACATTCTTGGCACCCATGGAGGATTTTCCGGGCGATTCAGACCAATATTTTTGAATGGGCGAGTAATGAGAAAATCTCAAACGAATGGCGTTATAGGAGGTGAAACGCAAAGTGAAAATGCATAAAAATCCTCTCCGACATTTTGTTACAAGAGGTTCTTCGTTTCGACGCTCTGCAACTGCGAAACAGCGTTCAGAACTGAAAATAGATCAAATGGAAAATAATGCACTTTGACGTACACGTTCTACGTCCAATAACAAATGAATTTTTTAAAAATGTTTTCTAAGCAAAAATTCTGAAACGGTGGTAGTCTCTAACACGAAAGTCTGGAGATGCGTATTAGCGTGCAGTTCACAACTCGATCACGCGAAGTTAAACGATGGGATAATTTAAAGTTAATTTAATGGTTGATAAAGAATCGAAGGCCCCAAATAAATGCGCGACGAAAAGAAACTGGTTACATAGAAGAAAACGTTCTTAGGCTGTGTCAAATGAATGGAAGACTAAGAACGCAAAGCTCGGAGAACTTTCAGGGGGGCCTAAACAGACTAGAGAACGTCCGAGGTTCATAATAAAAGGAAGAATACATATAAGAAAAAGGCTACATATGAAGATTAATAAAGTTAAAGAGGAAATAAACAGGTATAAAGAAGAAGGTAGTTAGTAAAAACTGTGCTTTAGATGTTGATAATGATTTTGACGATTTAAAAAACAGCAAGAAAATAGTAATATGTAGGGTCCGGATTTTAGTGACAAGTCATATACTATTTTTTCTGAACCTTCGGGTGAATTTTAAAACAATTTAAGCTGGAATCCAGGTATTGTCGATTAGAAAAACGTATTTTTATTTTGCATATAAAGTCATATTTACATCCTTTTAAATAAAAAGTCATATTTTGGCCAAATTGTGCCATAAATGCATATTTTGTCATATTTGGAAGGACCGTTTTTAGTGAAAGGTCATATTTTGGCAAAGTTTTCCCCAAAATGCAAACATATGTCATATTTTTAAGGACACAATAAAATTCTTGAGAAGATGTCTCGCATGACAATGTATCAAGTGATATTGTCACAAATAAACTCAACAATTATACTTCAAAGGATTATTTGAAACGTATGTGAATTTGAACGGAGTGAGTTGGATCGAGCTCGTGGTCATGTGGCTGAAAAAGTGTACAACAAATAAATTTGTATAACGTCATATTTTATTTTTAATGTAATATTTATGTAGGTTTTAGGTCATTAATGCTTGCATATTTCGCTCATTTTTAGGTCATTGTCTAGTAATATGTCATTGCCTAGTAATATGTCAGACAAAAATATTTAACATTTTCATCATGGCGACAGTTTCAATTTATTTTGTGATTTTGGTCGAATAGTAGGAATTAGTTAAGATTATATATTTCTTACTTTATGCCCCTCTTCCAAAAGCGTAGCTTTGATATCTTTGAGAAACTCATCCTTTCATCTTTGACATCGGGAAACTCGTACCTTTATTTTATTTATTTATTTTATTTATTTTACGTAAAAAACAGTTAAAAACTGCGTATGACGTGCTATGGGAAAAGTGAATTGTGTGCACATTTTCAAAATTCTGTGACCTACACTAAGTCATATACTACTTAAATTTTGAATTTTGAAAGGAGAAAAAACAAAAACTCCCATGTAGTAAAATCTATTTTCAAGGATAAATAAGCAATAAATTTTGAATTTTGAAAGGAGAAAAAACAAAATCTCCCATGTAATAAAATCTATTTTCAAGGATAAATAAGCAATAAATTTTGCTCTTATTACTTCCTGCCGACAACATGAAAACGATAATTTGAAGAATTGTGTTTCCACTGAATTCTAGAAGACGTCACAGAAAATGAAGTTACATTTATGTCCAGAAGCAAAACAAGGGGCCATCTCAGCATTTGCTCAATGGATCAGGAAACTGGACGAAAACCTGATCGAGATGGGGTCATTGACTTGGAAGCTGTAGTACAATAGTTATTACAGGTTGTTTATACTCATTTATACAGTCAAATGGTAAATAATGCATTATGTATCATTGGTAAAATTAATGTTACTTTTCTTGTGATGCTCAGTATAGTCTCTAATTGTATAGAAACAGTTATGCAGCAGAAAAGATTTCACTTGGATTTAAACTTTTCTATTGAAGTTAATCGTTTAATGTCATCTGGCAAAGTGTTGTAAAATAATGTACATGTATTGTATGTGAATTTTTGTAATGAGCTGTTGATACTGTCACCTGATGAATATGATTTCTACGTCGAGTGTTATAGTAATAGACTTCGGCATTTTCTGAAAATATATTCCGCCCTTGAGCAAGTCATTTTTACAAAACCACTGATTCGTAAATAAAAGACACGGTAATGGTAGAATTCCTAGATGAATGAAGAGAGCACATGAATCACGTGGGTGGGATTTGGTTATTATTTGTACAATTCGTTTTTGTAATCTAAAGTCTGGGAGCTATAAGATGTATTTCCCAGAATATTATGCCATATCTCAGGCGGGAATGAACATTCGCGAAGTATACACAACGAGCAGTATGGAGGCTGACTGAATTTGCAAGAATTCTGAACGCGTAGCATAATGAACTTAATTGTGTGTTCAATTCATTTAAATGGACGTTCCATTTAGGTTTGACTGAATTGAGACCTAAAAATTTTGTTGCCTTAACATCAGTCAATGGTACACCGTTCATTTTCAATGGAGCACAGAATTATTTATTTGAAATGGAAAATTGCATTAAAACCGTTTTCTTTCGTTTACTATTAATTTGTTATTTCGGAACCAATTTGAAACATCTGGTATTGCACTATTTACTGTTTCTTTGTTGCAAAGGATATTCGTATCATCCGCAAAGAACCGTTCTTCCGTTACGAATCGTCGAGGGCATATCGTTTACGTAAAGTAGGAACAGAATAGGACCTAAAATCGATCCTTGAGGAACTCCACATGCAACGGGCAAGGAGTCGGAAAGGTGCGTACTAATGTTCCATCATTCCAGTAGGTATTTCAACTCTCTGAGATCGTTGTTTAAGGTATGAACATAACCAATCTAGAGCAATACACGAATTCCATATGAAGTAATTTGGAAAGTAAAATGTCATGATCAATGACGTCAAAAGCTTTTGAGAGATCTAAAAATAATCCAATAGGTGCCTCGTTTTCATCCAATGATGAGGCGACATCTTTAAGAAAAGAAAATATAGCTGTTTTCGTTGATTTTGATTTTCTAAATCCATGTTGGCAATCTGAAAGCGCGTTGTGTTTATTGAGAAAGGTTTCCATTCGTACGTAAAAAGTCTCTCTAATATTTTGAAAAACTGATCGAAGAGAAATGGGCCGATAATTTTGAATTTCATTTTTTGTTGCCTGTTTTGAAAAGCGGCTTAATTTTAGTCTCTTTTGAAAATATCTGGAAACGTTCCAGTGCATAAAGATGCATTAAATGTGTGAGTTAACGGGTGTATAATGGCATACGCACAAGTCTTTAACAAAGATCGGGAAATTTATCTAAACCGGACGAATATTTATTTTTAGTTTACCGATTATTTTGAGAATTTCATAGGAAGAAGTTTCGAAACGAACATTGTGTCTAAAATTTTGGGTGAACTGTCTGTTTTGAATTTTGTGCCTGAAGACCCTTAGTGAGATCAGCAATTCTCGAAAGTATTGGTTAAAGAGATTAGCCACTGTTGCCGGATCGTTCACATTTATATCGTTATATTTTAAAACAACATTCTCTACGGTTTTCTAGTTGATTTGGTAGTATGTTTTATTATATTCCACATTGCTTTTGTTTTATTATTTGAGTTCAAAATATTCTGATCGTTTTTCATGATTTTGGCCTGCCTTATGACTTTTCGTAACAATGATTTGTATTTTTTAAAGTAGATAAGGAAATCTTGAGATACGTCATGACGTTTAGAAATGAAAGAAAGAATTCGCTTGTTTTTACAAGATGTCCTAATCCCTTGTGTTATCCAAGAATTGCTTTTCCGTGAAATATTTTATTTTCGTTTTTGAAGAGGAAGCAAGTGTTAAAATGAAATGAAAGCGTTGAAAAAAAGAAATATATTTGTCGTTTGTATCAGCAGTATTATAAACCGTTTCCATGACTCCTGCATCAAGTAATCAATGAATAATTTAATTTTACTTTTAGTAAACAATCTAGTCATACGTGTATTATTTATTGTGTCAGTGATCGCATTTCTTATAATGGTAAAATTTGTGCATCGTGGTCACTGTATCCTAAATCTTTTGTTTCTACTTCATATCGAGTAGTAGTTTTGTTAATTATAATTTGATCAATTGCCTTCATCGAATGTTGTGTGATCCGTGTAGGTACTTTAATTGTAATGTCTAAATTAAAGGAATTAATTAAATTGAGAAACTTTTCTTTCTTGCAAGATTCGACCAGAAAATCAATGTTAAATTTCATCTTTGACTTTTATATCTTTGCTCTATTCTGAGGCGCATCGTAAGTTAACTTCAAAACAGCGAATAATCACGTAGCTTGTTTTGTTTATGCAGAGTATGACGCAGACCACAGAAAGGACTGGGTGAAAGAAGTGGAGACTGAAGGGTTTGTCGCAGAAATGCAGTCAAAGGGGCTGTCCAGAAGCAGTGTTGCAATTCTTTCACTTTTTCCTCAGGGCCTCGAACACCAGGTTGCGTTTTAAACTGATATACCGGTACATAACTTAAGCACTAAAAATATGTTATAGAAGTGCACATTACTAAAAGTGTGTGAATTCAAATTTATCAGTTTATAATGAAATATACTATACATATTAATTCAAAATGAATTGTGATTCGAAAGTGAAGATCTTTTCCCGTTTCTTCAAAAGTAGAGCTGATGCCGTCAAACAGTTCGCTTTTGTGGAATCACCCCCTGAAATACCTATAACCAGCTCTAAAATTTCAGGCACAAAAAATTTTGTTTGCCCTTTGCAATAGGTAAAAACACATTTATTATGTTTGAAATTTCCTGTTTTATATTTGGCCATGTTTATCAAACATAGGAAACAAAATCCTTATAGATGGAAAAATATTTTTCACACTCTTTCACTTCTCAAGTATTAAGATAAAATGATCAGAATAAAAATATTTCAATTTATTAATTTTCCAAGAAACATTCTTTGTACCAGTACTGGTAAATAAAACATTAATGAAATAATTACCTTATAAACGGACGTTATATCGAAACTAAATCAAGCTACATATCATGTTAGGATATAAAAAAAATAATAATGATTGTGAGTATCCTATGTGAGTGTAAGAAACGTAAATACAAAATTTAGAAATAAAATTGTGATTGATCTAAAATCTTATAAACCAGGCCAAAAGTTTAGTTATTCTTACCAATTCAAATGCTAATTGTTTAAAAGAAAAATATTTTAAAGATCTAAAATTTAAG
Source organism: Teleogryllus oceanicus (assembly GCA_964035755.1). Lineage (NCBI taxonomy): Eukaryota > Metazoa > Arthropoda > Insecta > Orthoptera > Gryllidae > Teleogryllus > Teleogryllus oceanicus. Next base: position 150,935,259 of record CAXIVR010000001.1, read on the forward strand.
AATTTGAGATTAGTGTATAAAGTATTTATGGCAAAATATAACAGAATTAAACTTTTTACGCGATTGAATTAAAATGTGGTCTAAGTATTATTGATGTTGCTTGAAACGCTGAATTATTAAAATACAGAATGTTCAAAAAGCCTGTCTGCTGTGACCGTCTCCGCAATCCATCATCCTTTATGGGAAACAGCAACATCTGAGGCTTAATCAGTGTGCCAGTTATGAATGTTATTCTCAGAAGCGCGCTCGATGCAAGTGCTGTAGTTGAAATAAAAATATGGGATCGTATTCTTATGCGATCACCACGATCCATTTTCGCATGATAGGATAGTAGAATGGGAAGACAGCCACCTTGGAGAGAAATTTTGAACGCTTTTGAAATTTTGGTGTTGTACAATGTGACTGAAATAATGTGGTCTAGGTATCTGGTTAGGCCTCAACACCTCAGCGCGTAAAATGGATTACAAGTTGTACAAATTGAGAGCATTTTGGGATAATATAAAAATATAGGGAACTTATTGCAACAATTGGAATTTTATTGCAAAAACAGAAATATTTAAAAAATTGAAATAATGTCTCTAAAAATCTTGTCTAGGATCCATCTTTTATATACTACTCATATAAAGGCTAAATGTACCGACGCTAGTTCCATTTGTCGCCACCACGTGGAGCACAAAATAAGCAAAATTTACTAGACAGATAACGTCTAAACAAATTGTCAGATTTTCGATCTGTAAACAGCATTGGACTCCTTTTTAAAATAGAATTCACGCTACGATGCCGTTTTTTCAAAAAAGATTTCCAAAAAATTTTGAATACGTTTTCTCATAGTTCCGGGAAGAAATTAAAAAATATGGGCTTATAGCGCGATGGCGACGTGCTTCCTGAATCCAACGCCGTGTCAATCATGCAAATCGGATGAATAGGAGCGCGTAAAGTGAAATTTCGGAAAATATACCTGATTTCCCTCCCCCTCCCCCTTCCCCTGCGTCACCCGACCCGCCTGGGCCGCCGAACGGCCAAACCGCCTGCGGCACGGGAGGCCGAACTTCCAGACAGGCAAGCTGGGCAGCGTCCTTTCAGTTCATTTGTAGGTTTTGCAGCTACTTTACGTTTACGTTTAAGTTTGCATTGTGAATGAGGCTTTGTAGGTTTTGCGGCTACTTTACGTTTACGTTTAAGTTTGTATTGCGAGTGAGGCTTTACCCATTTTATTTAGATTATCTTAGGCGTCATCCTTTTATCGCGAATCCAGGCCGTCAGATCTGCCCTTCGCTGCACGCGCCGCCGTCGCCTCGTTGACTCCGTGGAAAACCCCAGACAGCGCAAGGGCTGCACCGTCGCCTGCGGCAGCGTGCCCTCTTCAAAGAACGCTACGGCCTCCAATTCTCCTATCGCCAAGTCCGCCAAATTTACGCTAGCTCCAGTCTTCCTTCTTTTTTCTTCCGTCACCTTCCAAAGGAAACGACCGACCACTCGCGTCTTCTTTCTTGCCCGCTCAATGCGTTGAACGTCTGCGTGCATAGAGTCCTTTGCACGTTGCGGTTAACTTCTGGCGTTTGGAGATTTCAGGCATTGCTCACGGCACCCGTTCGCTTCACCATCACTATTACGATATAATGTTCTTATTACCGACAGTAAATAAATTCTAATACTCCAATGAGTCGACTATTTATTCCACCTCGAAACAGAGATCAAATGACGTTGTTTCAGCTAATCTCTTAACGTTTTCTACTAACTTTCAGTTCAGCGCACAATGGCGGATTTCGCAGATTCTTGCGCTCTCAGCTAACGCGACCACATACTATTCAAAATGTCGTCTCTTACAACCTTTACTCATACAGCATTTTGCACTTGAAAAGCAAACATTATCGTCAGCGACTCAAACAAGAAGCCCTGGTCAGCTGTTCGCCTTATCTACGTGGTGGCTACCTTTCGCGATAGGGGAAATACGTCACACCCCTTCTAGGACTGACCCGGCGTGCGTATCTGGCCCTGTAAATTTTGCGCGGTGTTGCGGTCAGTGGATGATAGGTCGCGCTGCTGCTGACCACAGCGGCATACGTTCTTCATAATCCCGCATTCCTGTGACGCGGAAGTTGCGTGGCCGGCTGCGATGTTTAGACGACTGACGTCACTATATATATATATATATATATATATATATATATATATATATTGAAACGCGCCGCGTTTCTGCCTAAAGAATGGTGATACAACAAGTAAGCACGCGGCAAACGGTTGCCAGGGCGCCCGCTATCCCTGAAACAGTTACGGGCGGCGGGAGTGTTGTCGGTTGGCCGAGGCGCGAGGAAAAACGCCGCGAGGCCTGGTGTACGGCCGGTCGCCTGTGGGAAGGAAATTACCTGGGGCTGCTCCGCGTTCAGACAAGGTAGAATAGTGTCGCGAACGGATGAGCACTGCAGTAAGTGATTGACCGGACGAGTTGTGCTGGAATATAACCATCATTGGTAAGCTCGGACGTAGTGCCAGGTAAGCTATTATCCAGGGTAGTACTGATCAGAGAGAACGTGTGCAGGAGGAGTACGCCACGAGACTAGTAGCCTGGTGAAATGAGTGAGACACGTGCTAGTCAACTGTACCTTGAACAATTAGTGGCGTTTGTCAGCTCGCGGAAGATGACATCAGTGAATCTGGGTGAATTGGAAAGGAGTTCAGCGGGAGGCGCAGAGGCGCAGCGGAAGATTACGCTGGAGACGGTGCTTCGGAAACGCATCGCATCGGCTGGCCCCCAGTAGAGCGGGTATCGGCAGCACAGCGAAGGAGTACGAGACTAATTTTTGTTTAAATTTTTTTTTTAAACCCAAAAGGTTTCTCCGCCTATTAGCCGGCGGGGAGAATGGGAAATATTCCGAGGATAGGCGCTTACTAGAAGAGCCAATGATAAGCGTTGCTTGTCTTAGAGTTGAGGATTGCTCAGGCCCAGTGTCAAATATACTTTACTCTTTAATTATTAACAAATGGACATCATTAAATTTCCCTTTTTATTGATATTTCATTACAAGTAAAAATGATGGTTCTATTTGAAAATTCAATGTGATTCAATTTCCCCAAAATTAAAATAATCCCAGAATATATCTCTGCCTAAAACTTGCCTCGTGAAATAAATATGAAAACGATCTATCTTTCCACTCTGTCCAAAGCATTTTCAAAATAATTTGTTGATACTGAATTTCCTCGCTAGACATTGAACATATTGGCACACTTTGCACCATGAATGAATGCATCAACCCCAAAATCTTCAAATTTGCAGGACAACAGTTAGTCTCAGCGTTTTGAAATTTGCCAAAGAATTGTTTATAACACAGACGAATCAAAAAATAAACTCTGTTTCAACGATCATGAAGAATGAAATTAAATTTCAAAGTTTAGAAAGCTCATGAGCAACAATTTCCATCGATTTGTCGTGTCAGAAATCCTTAAATACAATTTAATCAGCTGAAAGCAAGACACTGCAAATCTATTTGAATTTTATACTTGACTCCCAAGATCAATAATTGGGGTTTGGGAAACAAGTGAGGTTGGCATCAGCGCTAAGATCCTATAAACAATTGCGTATCTCGAAAACGAAAGGCGATGGACCCGTTGGATTGCGGAATTTGCATCTTATGTAAAAAAGGGGTTGAGATGAGAAATAAAAGATTTGCAAAATTTGTAAATTATAAAAAATTTTCCCAATTTTTGCAATTCAAAAATGAGAAGGTTTTCTGATGTCAGAACCAAAAACTGCATATTACAATTTTGCAACAATTAAAATTTTATAAACAATTCAAAATGTCGCTATTCCTGCCGAGTGTCCCATTGCCCCTAATTTGATGATAGCAAAATAACAATTTTGACATGAGATGCAAATTAATTGCTTAATATCTAGTTTAATTGTTACTTTAGTGATAAATATACGTTGGTCATTGAATTTTAGTTTCTTTAATTGAAATGGTTCCTAAGCTGTCTAACGATTCAGAAAGACAGTATTTTGCGTTTTGCAAATGTAATATAATATGAACAATTGAAAATGCAATTATAATCGTTTTCTTATCGCAAAATTCTGAAAAAAAAATGTCATTTGATAAAGTTCATAAATTGTTTTGGACAAGAATATTTGGAAATTTTAAAAGTCTATAAGAACGTAATTGTCTTTAAAAATTTGTTGTTTTTTTTCTGATATCATGTAATTTCTTCAAAAGAATTGTGTTAACAGTGGTTAAGTGCTATGTGTTCAAAATATTTCGATGAATTTTATTTCATGTTCCTACAAGTGTTTCTTCCATGATATTTTATTTGAAAATACTTACATCTGAACCAGCGCGCCATTTTGTCAATCGTAATTTTGTTAGGCCTCCCCTGCGTTGAGATTGGCTACGATGGTTTGTGGCTCCGCCTGCACGTTTCGTCTGACAAGGCTGGCCAAGCCGTGCAAAGCTGAACTTACGCAGACGGCCCCGATCAATTTATGTTTAGTACTGTACGTTCCTGGATAGTAAGGACACGGGAGTTGAAGTAAATTAGATGACCGTCGGGCGATTGTTTTGATAAAGTAAAGTCCATCAACGCCGATGAACCAGGTAGCAGGAGCCAAGTCAGGAGCCAAGCAAAGATATCATCAGATTTGATGTTAATAATGAAAATGATTAACGACCGACTTGATAAAACGGCAGAGGAACAAGAAAAAAGATCGGAAAAGCATGTTAAGGCGATTGAAGAAATCAAATCGGCAGAAGAACAGCCTAGGAAGTTATTGGAAGAACAGGATAGAAAGGCGGAACAACAAATTAAGATGATTGAAGAACAAAGAAGGCAATCAAGGAACAGAACGGAAAGTTAATGGAGGAAATAAAAACAAATAGGACCTCTTTAAAATGCGAATCGAGAACCAGCAGAAGATGAAGAAGATAGCGGAACAGGTCGAGTTCAAACCAATCCCATCGCCAGTAAATTTGTAGAGCAGGATCAGAAGATAGAATCCCAGATCGACAAATTGGGCGGGGAGTTGAAAACCGACCTACATCAACAACTTGAGGAGAAGATTACCGCACAAAGCAAGGAGGTACAAAACCAGATTCGGAATGAAATCCAGATGGCGGAGAGCAAGAGGGCGAACATCCAGGATCAAGTCACGAACGAGGTGCGCAAAAGGGAAGAAGACACCAAAATACTACAGCAATCAATCAAAGAAGAAATACAGGGGAATATACGAATGTGCGAAGAAAGAGTATCATCCCTGCAATCTGATGTGGAGCTAATCAAAGAATACCGGACAACGCCGATCATTGCGGGCGGAATACCAACTTTTACGCCTCCGAAATCATTGAAGTTTTCGGGAGATGGTCGAGAAAACCCATGCGCATTCATGCGGGCAGCGGAACGACACCTAGCCGTGATCAACACGTCGGAAAGATGCAAGGTCCAGTTTTTGTATTTGATGTTGGAGGGGAATGCCCGGACGTGGGCCGACACATTTGATGTATTTCCGGGGACGCTGAAGGAATTTCAAGACCGGTTCTATGAGCGGTATTGGAACGATGAGATCCAAATGAATGTGAAGTTAAATCTAATGAATGGTTATTATAATCAGTCGATAGGAACTCTGCGGGAATATGCGACGCAACGTGTTGGAGATTGTAGGGCACTACATCCCCAATGAATGATCAAGAGATTATGTGTTTATTGACACGTCAGTTTCCCGTGTCGATCCAAAATAATTTGCGAAGTTCGAACCATAACAATTTAGAGAGCTTTATGAGCGCATTAGGAGGATATGACTTAACATTTGCCAACGCCCCGAAGAATAAGAGGGAAGGAAACGTGAACGCGTTAAGAACGGAACCAGTCAATAGACAAGGGAATGGTGGTGGGGCAGGCAACCAGTGGACGCGACACGAGACGGGAAGCCGGCGGCAATCGGAACCGAGTAACCAAAGACCGGAGGGTGGACAAGACCCAAACCGTCGAGAAGAAGAGAGGAACGAACCGAGGTGCGCCCAATCAATCAACACGGCCTGGTCCAAGTGGAGAACAGGGAACATCTTTAAACAGATAGAGTCCGTGATGACAGGCGCACCCATGACGGACATAAGGGAGGAAGAGCTGAATGTGGTCCCTATCAATACAATTCAGTCGGTGTCCTATGAATCACAACCGTGCAGAGGAAAAAGTTCGGAAGTTCGATGAGAAAATGTCCCACGATCAAAGTAGAATGTGAAGGGTGGTAACGAAGCACTGGTCGATACTGGATGTACTACAACAGTTATATCAGAGGAATTTTATAATGAGTTAATTGCGAAAGGAAAGCAAGTATGTGCTTGCCCATGAATAGGGCATACGTGATAGAGCCACTCAGAAGAAGTCAAGCCCTATCACGAAACAAATAATGTTTAATGCTGAAATTGGCGATCAGAAGAACGAAGTGGTAGCTCTAGTAGTAAAGAAATTGTTGTATCCGATGATTATAGGGACAGATTTTTTATCCGAACGACGCGCGATTATTGATCTTGACCACAGAGTGGTAGAACTAGGAAGCCAGAGAATCGAGATGGATATGGGAATGGAAGAGGGATTAGAAATATGTACGGGCGTGTTATCGGAGGAGGGGATAGAAGAAAGACTGAAACAACAGGTTGACCTGATAGAAGTACTGGAAGCCCAGCACAGGAAGGCAAAGTCAAAGAAGAAAACATATGAGTTTCACGAGGGGCAGACAGTATTGTTACGTGTCCCTAAAGTTTCCAACCCTAAACTAAGGTTATACGCAAAATTTTTTCCATTATATGAGGGGCCGTACATCACTGAACAGATAACAAACCCAAACGTGGCTAAACTAGTCAACGATAACAGAGAAGTGGTGGGACATTATAATTTCTACAATTTAAGACCTTGCCCAACAAGAGAAGGCAATGGACAAGAATAGACCATTAAGTCATTGAATTTTCCGGAGAAAAATCCAAAAAAAGGGGGGAGGGGGTAATGAAACGCACCGCGTTTCTGCCTAAAGAAACGGCGATACATCAAGTAAGCACGTGGCAGAACGGTTGCCAGAGGGCGCTCGCCAGCCACGAGAAACGGTTACGGGCGGCGAAGTGTTGTCGGTTGGCACAAGGCGTGGGAAACGACGCCGCGAGGCTTCAGTGGACGACCGGTCGCCGGTGAGGAAGGAAGTACCTGGGGCTGCTCCGCGTTCGAACAAAGTAAAATAGTGTCGCGAACGAACGAGCGCTGAAAAGGTGATTGACGGACAATTTGTGCTAGATAACTATTAGTAGCTCGAATGTAGTGCCAGAGTGATAGCTCTTATCTGGAGTAGTACAGATCGAGAGAACTTGTGTGCAGAGGAGTACACCACGGGACTAGTAGCCTGGTGAAATGGTGAGACACGTGCTCGCAACTGTACTTTGATTAATTAGTGGCGTTTATCAGCTCGCGGAAGGTGACATCAAGAAATCTGGTGAACCGGAAAGGAGTTCAGCGAGGAGGCGCGGAGACACCGTGGGAAGATTACGCTGAGAACGTACTTCGAAACGCAACGCATCGCATCGGCTGGTCGCCAGTGGAGCGGACACAGGCAGACAGCGAAGGGCACGAGGCAACCCGAGAGTCCCCGAAGCCGCTGACGCTCGAGGGGGGAGGATTAAACGGTAAATATTTCCTCGATCGATGTAAGATCGAAAGAGCTAACAGTGATTCTGGGTGAGGTAAAAAAAAAGGATAAAGACCACTACAGATATTGTAATCAATAGTGATTTGTATAGAATAATAAATAGTTCATGTTTATTTTGTTCACGGAACAGTGGTGTTTGATTAATAACCCCGAGTCCATTCACGAAAAAGAACACCTGTCCCTTACAAATAAATTTACTGCGAACAAGCCGGGCTACCCGGTACGTCACAGTATCAAAGTGTTGACACAGTGTCCATCATTATAGGTGCACTTTGGATTAAAACGAAAAGTTAGTGTGATTAGAATTGACAATGTCTGTTTTCAAAAAACCCAAAAAGAATTTTAGACGAAGAGCGGCGGAGTTTAATGATGATGAAGATGAAGGAAGTGGTGAAATTGAAAAAGTTGAAATTCATGAAGAGGAGACCCCAGTTCAGATTCATCCCACTGCTCCAAAAGTAAAAGAAAAAATAAGGACAACAGAAAAGTGTTTTAAGTTTTGAAGAAGACCTCAACGAAGGTATCTAGTCGTATTTTTAGTCATAACATCATTGTCATCCACAACTTCTTTGCGTGTGTCAGGATTTTTCAGTTGTTTCTTGAAACAAGTTGTGGAACATAAAATCTGCAATTATACATAATAAAATGTTAATTAAATTAACATTTGGAATTAGAAAGTAATGTTTAAGATAGTGAATTTATGAACATTTCTTTTTGCTTTCAGTATAAATGTGTCTGGCCTCAGAAAATATTCCATATTAATATTACTTTATTATTTCAGCATTCAATGTAATTTATGCAGTATTCTGATGAAATCAATTGTTTTTATGCTGGAATGATTACAGTTCTAATTTTATATAAAAGTGGATTTTCTTGGTCATTTTCACTAGCTATGCAGATAAAGAAACTTATCTACATGCTCATTTCTTGCTTTCTTAGTTTTTGGGAGGGAAAAGTCTATGTATTTTTGTCTATTATTGGTGAAAGCATATATTCACAAATAGTTCAGTACATCAGTGTGGTGACAACGTATAAACACTCCTCTAAACTGCTATAGATTGTAAAGGTGGATAGAGGTATACAGGGCATGGGGGCGATAATTGATTCATCTTCCACTGTGAGACACCTCAATCAAATCCGCCAGAACGGAGCAATGAAAGAATTATCCACTATTTAGAACATATTGTAATGAGAATCATGGGAAGTGGGAATGAGTTAATACCGATATCAATCGCTGGCTGAATCAAATTCTCATGACATATTGGTACGACGCCCTGGGTGCTAATATTTCCAGCGAAACCGCCTCACATACTATACGCTCTGGAGAGAGAGGAAGTCACCAGGAAGGACCACCGACGACACCGGAACAGATACGTCAGAACTTAGTGCAAGCGGTGACAGGAAGGCAAAGTTAAAAGAAGAAAACATATGAGTTTCACGAGGTTTCAGCATTGCTGCGTACTTGTGCTTCTAACCTAAACTAAGGTTATACGCAAAATTTTTTCCATTATAGGGACCGTTCATCAATAGAACAGGATAACAAAACCCAAATGGCTAAACTAGTCAACGATAACAGAGAAGTGGTGGGACATTATAATTTTTACAATTCTAAGACCTTGCCCAACATCAAGAGAAAGCAATGGACAAGAATAGACCATTAAGTCATTGAATTTTCCGGAGAAAATCCACAAAGAAGGGGAGGGGGTATGAATCACCATGTTTCCACCCAAAGAAACGGCGAGGCATCAAGCAAGAACACGGCAGAACGGTCAAAGAGGGCAATTTCGCTAGCTAAGAAAACGCCGCGATGGCGGTGGGTGGTCGGTTGGCTCAGCGGGAACGACGCCGCGAGGAGGCAGTGTTCGGGCCATTACCGGCGAGGAAGGATGAGCCTGGAGTTGTTCAGCGAGCGAAAAGCAAAATAGTATCGCGAACGAACGAGTGCAGAAAGATTAATTGACGGACAATTTGTGCTGATAACCATCAATAGTCGATCGGACATATTGCCAAAGTGATAGCTGCTATCTGGAGTAACACAGATCAGAAGCGCCATGCCAGTGAGGCAACCCGAGAGTCCCTGAAGCCGCTGACGCTCGTAGAGGAAGAAGTAAACGGTAAATATTTCTTCGATCGATAAGATCGAGAGACTAACAGTGATTCTGGATTATATGAAAGAAAAGGGTAAAGACCACCATAGATATTGTATCATTAGTGATTTGTATCGAATTAATAAATAGTTCAGTTTATTTTGTTCACGGAACAGTGGTGTTTGATTAATAACTTGGCCCATTCACGAGAAAGAACACCTGTCCCTTACAACTAAATTTACTGAGAACAAGCCGGCCTACCCGGTACGTCACAATATATATAGTGACGTACGATGCGTTCCAATAAATTTTGTTTAAAGGGGTGCAGGTACTACTGATTTGTGAATGGGTCCCTGAGGGTTCATGCAAAGCAAACATTGAAAAAACACAGGGGTTGCTGGATATCAAACAATCAATTTATTGCATCATAATGGACTTCGTACATTAGTCCCCAAACTGTATTGTAACCTGTTTTGGTACCAAAACTATAAACTGAGGCCTCTTCTCACAATACATTTACCGCCAATAACCCGCTTTAGTCTTCTCGGGTGATAATCCGCAGGTACCGTCCATCGGCTACCTTCGGCTCGGCTAGGCATCCCTTCGGCCGGTCGGCCATTTTGATGGGGGCAGGGAACGAAGACCTCCCGCGGCGACGCCATGCGACGCCCTCATTGTTTCAACTTCGAGTATTATGGTGTTTTCGAATCAGACAGACATTCACAATTCACCGAACACACAAACGAATTGTTAACTGACCTCAGATTCCCACTGTGGCACTGATGCACGACACAGTTCGTTAGTTCTTGCCCGTTGGTGTTATTGAACACGTGGAGAGTCCCCGTCGCCGACATCAATCTCACGTGCGTTTGTTTCTCCCCCGCTATGATTTTTCACTTTCCAATTCCTTTCCCTGTATTTCACTGTTCGACATTACAACTTTAGCATCCGGTTCACTCTCTTACCTCGTTATTTCACTTCTCGTAACTCACTTTTCCGGTCACACAACACGTCTTCACTCGCCACTAGCGTCCTCCTCTTCCCCCGACCATCCACACCCCTCTTAACTGATCTCTCGCTCGGTCTCGCCACCCTCAACATTCTCATTTCCGAGGTCGCTACTCAACCCGCCCAACGGACGAAGTATAAGCGACCAAAACAATTCCTGGAGTAAGAGAAATCTGAAACAGCGAAATGAGACTTGAAATATAAGCTCTGAATTTCAGCACACGCAATGCGCGCGCCATTTGGCTGTAAATCTAACTGATCTGTTTTTCTTTTTCTGCTGTTGCAGGATTGGCCATAGATGCCTTTCGTAAGGGTAGGGAATGGCTGCAATTGCGGTGGTGTGTGAACGTACATTGCACCTTACGTGCGTCCACAAATCCGTACAAGTATACACACTCGCCACCTCTCGCTTCCCGCGACTGACTCATTAACAACAATTCGGTCGTCTTTCCGCTGCTGCGCCCGCGCTATTCAAACTTCACTTTTTGCAGAAACGTGGCGCGTTTCATCACCCCTCCTCCTCTTCTTTGGATTTTTCGTGCCGTAAAAATCCTACCCTATGTCTACACTCTGCTCCACTGATGTTTTCACACTATCTACCATACTTCGGCACACTAGCTTGCTTTCCAATTCACCATCACCCTACACTACTTCGCCATGTCATGTTTGGGTTAAATTCTAATCACAGTTTCTAAAAATCGCTTTTCAATCTTGATACACTAATAATAAATGTACAACCACTACAATATTTACACCTTCTATCACTTCCATGTCTTCATCTTGTGTCTTCTACGCTGTTGTTTTGTGCAGGGCACGGTCGGAGGTTGTGAAAGTTGTAGTGGCTCACAACTTGATGCCTCCCATTCACTAACTCGGTCACGTTCCGGTTAATCACTTGGGGTCACCTCATAAGGTCGCTCATATAGCGGAAAATATTTCGCGTATAATTTAAGTCTGGGGTTCGAAACTTTGGGGACCTGTAGCAGCACGGACTGCCCCTGCAAACTGACATGTCTTTTTGTTGAATTTTGCCTCCCTTTCTTCCTCTGATTTTACTTCAATAAATGTTTGGAAATATCTGGTCCCGCGTTTTCATCTGTTCCTCTCGTGATATCTCGGGTCTCTCCAATGCGTAGAGGATGTGTGGTGGTTTCCGCTCCAGATGTTCCTCCCACGGCGTGACGCCAGTGCTAGTGTGGGGGATTTGGTTTAACCATGACCATGATGTCGGGTATCAAGTTATTCCAGGTTTTATGATCCTCGCTACAGTACGTTCTAAATAATCGCATACCTCATTACACGCTCAGCGGGGTTGGATTGGGGGGTGTATCACCGTTGAGTGATTGACACTGCCCCATTCCTTGAATCCTCTTCAAATTGTCGCTGGTAAACACATTCGGTGGTCGAATAATATCCTCTTGAATGGACCGACAATCTGGATAAATCTTTCGACCAATTTCAGACAGTTTCTTGAATTGACTTTATAGACCGGGTAAACTTGAACAAATTTTGAGAAAACGTCTATGATCACGTAGATGTATTTGTTGTTTTGATTTGTTTGAGGTAGAGGTCCGTATGCGTCCAATGCTGTCAGATCGTTCTTCTCCTTCGGTATTGTGTGTTGCATCGGTCCACCGTACTTGTTGGGATATTTGGAATATTTGACTTTCAAACATGGGATACATGAGCGGCCATTTTCCGTGATTTGTTCCCTATTCCCCTTCCAGTAACATAGGATTGGAGCGTCTGGTGAACCTTCTTTGCGCCGAAATGCGCTAGTGATGTGTGCGCGAACGTGATCAGCTCGTGGGTGCTGTCTTTCGGAACCCAAATTCTCCACACTTCCGGGTCGTCCTTGGTTTTAATAAAGACCGCTTCCTGCACTATCTTCCATCGGTCCTGTTTCTGCTTGAATGCAGCGAATTCTGCGTCATATCGGATCGTCCCTGCTTATGTAAATCTCATCGTCTCTCAAATCTCGAGGTCATCCCAGTCAAACAGGAAAGAGACCTCGAGATACCCAAATTCATCGCCATCACATGAAACTCTTTTGCGTTAGCGTACCTGTTCTCCTTGTCTGGTTCTTTTCTGCTCAGTAAATCTGGCAAATGGTTCTGGATTCCTTTACAATGTTCTTCAACTTCAAATAAGAATTCTTGCAATGCTAGCGCCCAACGATGTAAACTGTCGTTTTGGAGGTAACTTCTTCGAAATGTTAAGGCTTGATGATCCGTCCGTATTATAAAGTGCCTGTATTTCAAGTACGGTTTGAATTTTGATATTGCTCAGATTATAGCATTTGCTTCTTTCTCCGTTGCTGAGAATCGGAGTTCGGGTCTCTTGAGTGTTCGACTGATAATGATACGATTTTTTCCTGGTCATCACAACTTGATATAGCATCTAACTTTTTACAAAGACCCGTACCAGACCTTTGTCGAAAAGCCCTGCTTGATGTCGAGGAAGAAGCAGAACAATACACTGAAAAAGCAAGAAGTGATCATTTCTAGTGTTTATTTGTATGGTGTATTCCCTTATCACCATTGCTAAAAGTGTATTAGATCTGTTGGTCCCCTGGTGAAGCGTTGACCATATTAAAGCTAGAAAAAAGGAATTGATGCCGATGTTTTAATATTTATTTGTAGGATTGAAAATGATTTGTTGCCAGTTTATTAAAAAAATGTTTACGGCTATGGGATAAGACAGGCAAATAAATATTACCAAATCGGTTTTACTAAGGGTAAATTATTATGCTTATGGTATTATTTGTTGTTATGGTATTAAAGGTTTTCTTCATTTAGTTAATTAAATATGCTCATTAATTTCATGAAAAATTGTTGATTATTTCAACATTAATAGCATGCGTGCAATTGAAACAACTCACTTACCAATCAGAATTCAGGAAAGGAGACAAATCATTTAATTAAGACACTTCAATACAGACATAGTTAAGGTATTTTCAGTAGCCCGTGAAACATGAACAAAAATGTACATCACAGATTATGTATTAATCGCGTAACTTTTCCTTGAACGATATTAAGAAATACTCGTACGGTGGGGTATTAGTTACATCAAGTACTAGATGTTATGAAGCAATGCCAATCTCTGAATATCAGTCATGCAACTTTCTCAATAAAATGAGTTCTAATTTTCACAGGTTCGAGGTATCTCCTGGGATGGATCTGGATTTGCTTTGGCCATTTCTTTAGATATTGTTTAGAAAAATACGATCAGGAGTTCTCGGTTTCAACAGTAAATATATTTTCTTACGCGCTACTGAAGATGTGTTTGGAATGTTGTCATCAGTGCTACTGCGAGCTTTGGTCTTCAACTGTTCATTGCTCTAGGGAGGGGGAAGCAAGATTATCGTTCAAGAAAAATTGCGCGGGCCTACAACAAGTTAACATTAACAACAAATGAATAAAACTAAATTGGGGAAGTAAATGTTCAGCTAGCTCACTTATGGAACAATATAAAATACTTAACGTGAATATATTAAAAGTTTTACACGTAAAACATTTGGTCTTAGGTTTACGAATGTAAGAAATGTAAACGTTGTCGTGTTTACCAGTTCTAAAGTTCGCTGGAGTAGTAGGTAAAAACTACTCTGATCCTGGGGCCGATGCACCGCGATGCAATTTATAGTGGAAATACATGGGTTGGTTCCTCCGGTGCACTGATTTGAGGTGGTTCTGCGCATCACCAGCTTGCGTCACAAACCACATGACAACAGTACGGGCACTTCGTTTGAAAAGCCAGACCGGACGCTGGCCGCCATGTTGCATGGAGAGCGAGAAGTGTTGAAAGGCCATTTGTAGTGGTGAAAGGCAAGTGTTGAAAGGCACCATTTTCATCGGTAACCAACCAAAAATAACGCGGTGAAGCCGTGCGAGATGCAATATTTGAAAGAAATGCTTCATAAATTTATTTCAATGTCTTCTAACGATGTGATAATTTTAGTATCTGTTTGCATTTAAAATTCACGCTAATATTGTGACGAAAACTGGTGTCTGAATCTCATTGGCTGAAGTCGGATATGCTGCGCAAGAGATTCTCCCCCAGGGTGCACCTTAGTCTAGGCTTCCTCAATTACTGTGCCTTGACGTAATGCGACTTTCTACCAATCGGTGCGTAGGAATGTTATCGTTCACCAGACAGGAATCGTTTATATTATTTTGAGAAACGTTTTAATTCATTTCAAAGTGAGTGTTCTCCTTTATAAATTACCTTTTTTAAAATAAATTTATTCGTGTATATGTAAAGAACATAAATAACATATATACACCAAATGATTTTTAAAGATTATTCGCACAAAATGCGTTGGTAATTATGCGTTGGACAGACTCAAGAATGTTTTACGTTAACGCGAGGGCCGAAAACCCAGACTCGCCCTCAACATGGACACGCGTAGCGAAGCGTCACAATTCCACACGCGTGAACGAAAAGAATCACAAACTGCATTTATACCACGGTGTAAGATATACGTGTGTTAACACCTATGGGGAAATGGGGAAATTATGGGAATTCTTTCAAGTCATTTGAGGTTCTTCACTTGTCGGTAAGGTCGGCTTGGGCATTAGCACAATCGGTTTGGGCATTCATGATCCGGCGCCCGCGCATTTAGTATTTGATGTTTTCGTCGCAAGAAAGGATACTGGTCATTGGACAATAATATAATCGAAGAGACGCTACTGTAAATGTATTGAATCTTTTGCTAGTATTGCGAAGTCTGCACGGAGGTGTTAAATTTTTGAAATGTGTTTTAGCGAGACCCATGCATATTTGCAACTATATGCTTTAAGTACCAAACAATGAGGATTTCCATTTAAAACGAGGATTTGAAGTTATAACGACAAAGAAAAACCAAAAGGGATTACACTTACTATTAGTCTATATCTATCTGTACTAATCTATATCTATATCTATCTATATCTATACTAATATATAAAGACAGAAGTGCGTTGTCTTACAGCACGGGAATCTTTGAATCTACTGAACCAATGCCAATGAAATTTTTGTGCTAGCATCCTTTAAAGAACTGGAGTACTATAGGCAATGATTTACAAACATAAACAGTAATATATTTTAAAAATAATTACTTTTCGGGACATTTTTTGCCTAGCTTTACATCACAAGATTCAAGAGTGCATCAATGCCAATAGTTCTGCTGCGCGCCACCAGAGGATGACGTCTGAGATCTACTACTGATTTCATCAATGTCCAGAATTATTACGAAATTCATTGGAGTTTGAATAAGGTTATGCAATGTCCCTGTGCAAACGAACTAAAGTGTTAAAGGCGTCAATATACATACATTATCCTTAATCCGTGTTATGTACAAAGTGGCAAGAAAACATTGGAGTTTGAAAAGTGTTCAAAATTGAGGTAGGTTGAGAGAGTATAAAGTACAATAATATACAGTAATCTAAAATGTGTAATATATATATATCAGATACATTCAAATGACTCTTCTTTTACAGAAGTTTGTAAACTTTGAATTGTTTGAAAAAGAACGCGAGTGTCCCAGTTCCCAAAACAGTGCGAATAGATGGGCAGTCTACAACATTTTGAATTGGCTACTATTTACACAGTTTTCATGTTTAAATTGGTAAAATGGACAATGTATGTGATGTGTAATTAAGTATGTATTATAATTATTGGTATGTATTGTCTATGCTGTTGTTTTGCATACGAATTGCTCCCAAAGAATGAATTCACTCATCTTTTCTGTAAAAAAATAAACGAAAATTAATTCATCTAAAAATATTTGTCAATAGCAAAGCAAATAAAAAGTTGGGGAGTCCTTTGTTTCTATTATTTAATTTCAAGATTCAAAATATCTAGCAATTCAGATCAAATTATGAAGCTAATACTGTTTTTTTAAGTGGCTCAGCACAATGTCAATTTATTATGTACCCGTAATGTTTGTGGATCAGTATTGTTCTCATGTTTCAGTGGTATGATGAATTGATTGTCGTAAACAAAAAGTTTTTACATGTAATTTAAACATATATTTCTGTCGTTTTTTGAAAATAATTATAAATACTGGCAATTACGTTTCAGTATAAATATTTTCATTTACTTTTATGATTATGATTAATCAATTACGTTTTCAAATCTACATCTATATTCCATATCTATTTTCTAGTTTCCACAAGAATTCTATCCCTGCAAGGTTACGAGTTGACGAGTTGATTAATTTCAAATCTTTCTTTATTAATGCAATAGAAGAAAAAAAATATAAAAAGAGTAAGTTTTAACATGTACAATTTATTGACAGTATTGAAAATACATAAATCTAATAAATGCACGAACGCGCGAATCTACGAGTATTTTATTTTGTAGTTTAGATTTATTTTATGGTTTTTACTTATAACGCGAAGAACGTTTAGGAGCTGGAACTTTTAAAAAAATGTATTTTTTAAAATGGAAAAGTGAGCGATTTAGACCGAAAACTTCCAAGTAGAGGTCAAAAGTAGACAGGGCTTTGGGTGCTTGGCCGCGCAGAGCATGGCAGGAAGAAGCAGAGAGAAGAAGGGATACAATGAAAGAAGTAGAAGTAGGCCCCGCTGTAGGGAATGAAAATATAGCATTCCTCTTTCTGCCTAATAATTTACTGTAATAAATGCCCGAGCAACGCCGGGTACTTCAGGTAGTCATTTGATATTCCTGTTGCTCAGCAGTCAACAAGTTTGTTCTTCGTAACAGTACAAGTACAACAACAATACACATCATTAGCTCTCATTGAAAAACAATTTTAGTGTAAATAATAATTTTCTAGTATAAATAATGTTTTGCATTTTGAAGAAAATCTGATGAAGTTAATTTTTTCTTGTTACTGATGCTCATGTACACATTTTGCAATTAATAAATTATACGAACTAAAGTAATGTCACAAATATACTACGTTCAGAACAAACAGAACAATCTTTGGGGTCATAACATGAAATTAACACAATCACGATCTGATATGATAAAGAAATTCTTCATCAACAGAATAATTTATATTTAGAACCAGCTAGGAAAGTATCTTTGCAAACAACACAAGAATTCAAAACCAAGTATGATGGTTATAGACCCATTCTCATGAATTTCAGCACAAGACACTTTCCTTGTACATGTGCTTGTGCCTCCATCATTAATAATTCCAGCTGTCAGCTTTGTAATTCATTCACAAATATCAAACAATGTATGTAAAGCTGCACTAAACGAGAAATTTTTCTTGTCAAATAAAATATTTAATTTCAATCTTTATCAAGAATGAACTACACATTTAAAAAAATGTATATTGCAATGAGGTCATTGCTAGTCGCCGGACCCAAAACTTCCCCCTCTGTCACGCCGATTAGGAAGGTCCCTGATTTTGGATGCAATGGCTTTAGCGCAAGACGCGCGAACGCGTGTCAGGAGCTCTATTCAAAAGATTTACGACTGGGCTGGGATTGTCTCCCGGGGACAGCACTTCTGGCAAAAGGGCGGCCTGTCCACGTGCACGGCTAGGCACCGGAACAAGTAAATTATAGAGATCCCGGCTACTGTTTAAGTTATCCCGTAGGACCCATATAAGCATCACGAAGACAGCAGAAAGGACTGCTTTGTTCATCTCCGGTGTACTGGCCAAACATACGCACAACAAAGATCACCAATCAGGCGCCCAGAAATGAGGTTAATTTGAAATACCCTTATCGAGTTTCGACTTGCGTCGAATATTCTGAACCAAGATTTCAACAATAACATTCAAAATTCCAATCACGTGAAGGAGCGATGGGCGAAACTAAGAAAAAGAGGATGCGACGCAGGAAGCTCGAGAGCGCGATTTTGAGAGAAGACGATAGAAGGCGGAGGAACTGTAACAGAATTGAGACTGCTGTGTTGAGGAGAGGTAGTGGGTCGACCAGCGGAGTGCAGGCCGCCCAGTATAAAAGCACAAACAGGAATTTATTCCGATTTCACGGGCCGGCGCCTCCGTAAGGAATGATTGTGCAGCCGAGTCATTGAGGCTGGCCTGGTGAGGAATGGTGGCGTCAGACGGCTTCCTCCACACCACCGATCGGAACCAGGGAGCACTAGCACCGCACGCATTGTTGCTTCCGGTCGGCTTGCGCCTTTGCCGTGCAGTGCGGCTCGCACCAGCGACTGCTTCGAGGACGACTACGGATGTGCAATCATCGAAAGAGGTGAACGAAAGACTTTCATTTTTGTACTAATTCCAAAGACATTAAAAAAGGAAAAGAGTCATTTAATGTAAATAACATATAATTTAGTTTAAGAGGCTTCCTTACCCAAACTGTATTATAGAAACAAAAGCAATAAATGTGTTCTGCCATTCAGGTGGATTGACAATAACGTTACAAAATCCGCAATATTGTAGCAGTGGTAGTAGTAGCAAAACCCAGTGCATGCCCTCACCAAGAGTGCCCACCCTGAGGTTCTCGAATGCCGGTGCCAGGTGACAGGTAAGCGCCCTGCTTGGCGCCCTTCATTGATAAATTTAACGCGCACACCTGTCAGCTGATTACCGACGCACTTCGGTGTGACGGTATTTTCCCCCCTTTGTGAGGTACCCAGACCGCGAGCTGCGCGCACTGCGCGCATGCGTGGGTTGCCGTAGCGGCAGGACGGGTTCATCACAATATTATAATTCAATTCTTTATTTAAATATTAATAATATTAAATTTGTTGATATATTATTTTTTTGAAATAATTACAATTATTTGGTTGACAACTTTTAATGTCACATAACCATTATAAACAATGTAATGTATTTTAAATATATTCATAATTTTTAAATATTGTAATATACATACCCTCACATAAGTAACTTCTATATAGTTTACATCTATTGCAGAAATATTACTATTATTATTATTATTATTATTATTGAGTTTACGGGCGCTTCAATGGCTAAGGTCATTTGTTGTGTCAAATAGTTAAGTCCAGTGCACAATATTGCAGCGCCGTTAACAAAAAAAAATGAAAATCTTAAATAGAAAGCAAAGTAAAACTGAAAAGGAACGTATCCTAATAAAAGGGTTTGGCAGAAAAATGCCAGATAGTTTTTTTTAATCTCGGGCTAAAAGCAAATAATTGTCATTATATCTTCTCTCAGATAAGACTGTACTCTCGCAAAAAGCCAAAACGCTTGCAGAAAGAAGATTCGTCATTTCTAAGAATCTCCGCTAGAGCTAGTATGCTTCCTCTTCAACTATCTTAACACATTGCAAGAGAACATGCTCCACGATAAGATCTTATTTTGCATTCGCATATAGGGGTGGGTCCTGTGGAGGAGCAACTGGAGAAATAAAGTGACTGATCCGGAGGCGGTTAAAATGATCTCCTGCGTGCCGAGTATCATTGAGAGGAAGTCCAAGGACGGCGGAACTTGACTTCCTCATCTCGTGTGATAGAGCTTTTTATAGCGGATAGAGCGTTTTATAGCTTAGTGTCTTCCGTGGGGACTGTGACGTAATTGTCTTTGGAAATGATGGATTCGGCAAAAGTGCATGCAGGTGGTTTTTGAGGTAGAGAACTTGAATCCTGTTTCATCGCTCCCTTCCTGCAGTTTGTTGAGCACAAGTTGTAGCTGCCTCTCAATAACTTGCCCGCTTTTGGAGGATCAAAGAATTGCAAAGTCGTCAACGAACAGTGATGTCTTCACAGGCTCCAGAGTAACTGTTGCAATACTATTGATAGCAATGGTAAAACAGAGGTGCTCAAAATCGATCCCTGGGGGAACACCATGATCACCAGACTAGAGGATAACCTGTCGCCACGCAGGCGGACGCGCGGAAAGATCTTGGATGACAGAAAATCTACTAGAAACAAAGATCCGTCCCCTAAGGCCCAGGAATGCAAGGTCATTTGCTTTCTAATATATCGGTGGAAGAGGTACCTCACCAGGCGCTGGACGTAGCACGAAAGAAATGGAAATTCAGCAGCAAGGGTGATCAAGTGGTCTATGGTAGACCTGTGCTTCCTGAAACCACATTGGAAGTGTAACAGTGTTCTTTTGTTCCAGGAGACAGACCAGATAGAGCCACTATCTGCTCTAAAAGCCTGCACACAGCTTGTGAGCGAAATTGGGCGGTAATCTCTGAGGGGATTGCCCTGTTCTTTCCTTCTTTAGGGAACAAGAAACAATGGCCTCACGCCAAATCCTTATACTGCATGTTGAGCTCCAATCTTGTTGGAAAATGCTGGAGGAGAAAGGAACGGGCATTTTCATAGGTGAGCCTGCAATTTGGCTGTGTATCTGGTCTGGTCCTGGAGCAGAACATTTCACAAGCAAGGCACAGGAGAGTTCGTCCATGGAAAGGTATTTGTTATCTCTTCCACGCGACTCTAGAAGTCTAATTTAAAGTTTTCCATTTTTCTTTCCTTTTTTTGAAAGCCAGATGGATAGTGTACGGAGCTGGAGATGTGTTCGTAGTGTGAGGCCATTTCTTCAGCAATTTCTTGTGGAAAGGTTAGGAGATTGTCATTTACCATAAGTCCTGAGATAGACATGAAGGGAGCTTCCAATCGATTCAAGCGACTTCTTCACACTCAGTTTAGAGATGAACGGCAAGAGAGTGACGAGATGTAAGCCTTCCAGGACGCAGCCTTACTTTCCCGTATCGTTAATCTAGCTCTGGCTCGATCTTTCATACTTATTAGGCTTTCCATGGTTGGGAACCTAATATTTGCCAATGCCCTCTTCTGATCACGGACCGCGGTGGCATAATCAGCGTTCCACCATGGCACATGGGGATGTCGTGCATGGCCCGGTGACTTCGGGATGGAAAATGATGCCGCATGAAGGACAGCGTTATTAAAATGGGCAACGAATGCATCGATGTCGTTTGAGGAGTTTTCCGATATTCGTTATTCTTTCTTGAATGTTTCCCACTCAGCTCTGTGGATTAGCCATCGAGGAGGGCGGGCAACGTTCAGATCGGGAATATCGAGGTTGACCCGAATGGGAAAATGGACACTGCCATGCAGGTCGTCAAGGAGAGTCCACTCGAAGATTATAGAAACAGAGGGACTACAGAGAGCTAGGTCCACGTATGATTATGTGTTAAAAGCTACGGAAAAGTGTGTGCTTTTGCGAGAATTTAGGAGAATCATGCTGGGCTATCTATATTTTCAAGTAATGTCTCTCTGTGCACGACCTTGTAGCAATTCTAGCAGGTTGTGGGCCTCACACAATAAGAAAAAGGTGTGGGCAATTTCGAGAGCACATCTTCCGATTCTTTCTGTGACACGACTTGTCGAGGCAGGATATAAACGTTGCAAATGGTAACAGAAATAGTTCGGAAATTCACACGAACGCAAGATATCTGGAGAGTGTCTACTTATGTCTACTTCTTTAGATACCAGAGAGTTCAGGATGAGTGGCGACTCATGGGCGCGGAGGCCATCGTTCACGTCTTGCCTGCAGCAACAAAAGCCGCAGAGGCGTTAGAACGGAGATGTGTTTCCTGCAGGCAGATAACCACGTGTCTATGCAAAGACATTATTAACTTTAAATCGTCCAAACGAGTACAAAAGCCATTTCGCGACCGAAAGCCAGCGATAGTTCTTAGGTTTTTTTATTTTTTATTCTAGGGTGGGTTATGTATCGGGTTTCTTTTTTCTTCTCTGTTGGGGAGTAATGGGTTGGCTCAAGCGGAGTTCCTCATTCCCTGCAGAGTCATCTTTACTACTGCTAGAGAGGGCCGCATGTATCTGGACACCACGTCCCTTGAGACAGGCGACCTAGATCTAGCAATAGAGCTGGTCGGCCTCGGCTTCTCTGGATGCGTTTGAGTGTTTGTTGAAATATTTATGCTTTTGGTTTTCGTTTTTGTTTCAGACTGGACAAGAGATTTGGGATAGGCATCTCCGCCGATGTCATCAAAGGACACATGACAGGCAACATCGCGCGAAGTGGAGGCTTTAGGCGTTTGGGTTTCAGAATTTACTTTCTTATGTTGACCCACGTTGTCAACGAAACTTCGAGCAATGTCCACGTGGTTTCGCATCTGGTAACGGCGTCGTGCCTCCGGAAAGGAAACTTTCTCAGAGACCCTGATCTTCTGAATCTCTCTTTCTCTTAAGGAAATGGGGCACTGTTTGGAATTTGATGGATGTCTTTCACAACAGTTCACGCACTTTGCCTCTGCGGAGCAGTTAGAGTCATTACAAGCCTCCCTTCCACAGTGCAGGCAGACTGCGGCGCTTATGCAGCGAGATTGCGTATGGCCAAACATTGGCATTTAAAGCAGCGCAGAGGGTTTGGAACATACTGCCTGACAAGGAGATTACAGAAACTACAAGATTTTTTTCTGGTAAAGATGAACGGTCAAAGGTCAGTATCAGAGTTGAGGAAGAAGTGAGTACCCCATTTACCTCCGCTTTGAATCCCTGCAAATCTCGGACACTATACGGTTCGAAGAAAGCCAAATTTTCTTCCGATTCGGCGCTGAGAAGTCTTAATGATTTACCACACTCTTGCAATGGTCGGTAAGGACACATGCACTGGGAGGTCATTATTTTTAGGTCAGTGATTTTGCTGATCTGTTCATCAGGAGCGACATTCGAAAGGATTGTGCCGTTTTTGACGAACCACTGACTGAAATTACAAACTTTTCGATTTATTTGGCAAGTATGATCGTGCTGACATCATAGTTTCATTATCTCTTTTACATGACATGACGAGAAAGCGGGGCTTGGTAGGTCTGTCAGATTCATTACAGAAAAAACTCAAGATTTACTCCACGGAGCCCAACAAGGGGACACTCCGTCGGTGTGCCAGGGTTGCCACGAGTTTATAGTGGAGGGTTATCACAGCGCCAGCCGCCGCGGATCCCTGCACTCACCTGGAGTTCAGGGCACAAGACCTAGTCCAAGCCTGCTTGATCGAGAGGTTAGCTCCTGACCGCCCGTCTAGAAGCAGTCCAGCTAAAGCAAGTGTATTGAGACTCACAAGAATGCCCCAAAAATACGTGTAGAGCATCGTATCCCTGGATGCCAAGAAAAAGTAGCACGAGGAGAGTAATTAAACAGAGGCTCCTCAACCGCCAGACATACATTCCTTCCGACACAGCTGCCATGCACGGCAAACACATGGGTGGCGTTCAGCAGCTACAGAAGGACCCAGGAAAAGAAGAAGGGGAAGAAAAGCAGACAGATGTTGGCAGAAGAATGAGAATGTACAATGGGGAGGAAGAAAATGGCGTATGGAGAAGAAACGCCACTTTCGACCACGCAGGTCATGCTTTGCATCGGGCTCAGTATAATTTTTATCACGTTGCAAGTCTTGCACGTAACTATTTAGGAGGATCAGCATTACGCTGAATCCGATTTTTATACCCCAGGGTTGTTAGTCTTGGGGAATTGAAGATGGAATGATGATCATGAAGGATGAATGAACGGCACACACGAACGGACGAACACAAATAAAACCAAGTCCGAGGCTGGATCAAACTCGCGACCTTTGGTCAGAGACTACGACACTACTGCATTAACAATCACGACTATTATTATTATTATTATTATTATTATTATTATTATTATTATTATTATAAATAGTAATGCCTGTACCTTAACTTCAAAATGCTGTTGGATATGTGCAAAGCATTTATTTTAAAATTCCTTTGACTATGAATTTATGAAGAAAAAGAATTTACTTTTGAGAAAATATTCCTTGTTATTCATGTAACTTTGCTGTGTCATCTGGTACAGGTAGAATATCTTAATCCCCTGCTTATGTAGGCCTTTTCCTACACAGAATATAATGAGTTATGATTGTATCGTTAATAATCTGTAGTGCTAAGGTTGTGAATAGAAATAGGGCATGAGGCATTTCAATTGATAACATTATGGTTCTGGGCATGGATAGACATGGGAAGAAAGTATTTTTTATGGGAGACTCATGGACCAATTTGTGCCATGGTTCTAATAAATTGTTTTGTCGTTTTAACATTTGTTCCGCCTGAAATTTACTTGCATTTTCCTACAACCTGAGAAAGTATTTACTGTGAAAGCGTTTCCATCGTATTCATGAAATGATTTATACTGTTGTCAGCTATCTGAATTGTATTCAGTCTCTATTAACTTCTATAAATTCCTAACAACCACTTCATTCCGCATCTTTTAGATGGCTTCAAAAATTTTAAATTTATTTTTAAAAAAAAGAAATGTCTCCATCCTTGAAAGTATTTTCTAGAACCACTACACAGAACATCATTTCACTGTTTTATAGATACCAATAGCACTATATCTAATTGTAGATGCAATAAGACAATGGTTGACAATGGTCAACCATATTGAATACTAGTTATTTTGATTGTATATTGTAATGTTTCCGACCTGTTCTACCTTCTTTATTCATTTACGCACCCCTATCTTGGTCTCAAACACTATGGTGCCCTGGAGCTCTACTTTTTTTCATCATAATCCTACACTTCATAGAATCTACTTCTGTTTGGTTGGGCGCCTGGTTTTCGACACTTTCGACAAAAATAATATCCTCACTCACCTGTTGCCCGTACCTCAGCTAGCATATCCAAATAGAGCCTTACCTGGGCGTGATTACTGTGATCAATCCATACGGAATTGAAATGGGATACCTGCACGCTCGTGCTTGGGTCAGTTTCTAGCTAAATACAAACAATACTCATAATCCAGGTATACATGAGCCGCAATGAGCGTTCATTCATCTATTTGCCCTTCCATTAACAAGTTGTCAAGGCAGCTATTTGCCACCATATATGAATTGTCCCTTTTATGGCATGAAAAATTTTACACAATGACATAAATACACTAGATTTAAAACATAAACAAATACAAAACATCATTCATACTTAAAGAACATAAACAAAATAAACATTCATACCGGAATGCGCATTCTGTCGAGACTTTATACTGTTATACTGTTATTTTACTCTTAACTTAATTAGCATGACTTGGTCTTCGACTGAATAAAAATTTATTCTCTTACTTTTCTAAATATATATATATATATATATATATATATATATATATATATATATATATATATATATATATATATATATATAGATTTATTCATGTTTCCGCGTCAACTGTTCTGGTCATTAGTCCCGTTAGTGTAGTGCATGTTTTTTCTCGGGAGATGGCGGTGATCATCCCCCGCTGGATGGAGAGATCCGGCGCCTTACTACCGTCGGCTAGTGGGGTTTCCCCCTAACCAGGAGTCTCGCACCAGCTGGGCACCGCCCCAGCCGGAACAAGCTCTAAGCTCCCGATCGGTCTCCCGGGATATATGGTAGTGTGTGTATATAGTATATATATATATATATATATATATATATATATATATATATATATATATATAGTGTGTGTATATATTGGTTCATGCGACTTTCCTGATGCTGCTCATATACGGCGACACACACTGCCATCGCCCGTCGTCGACCAATGTTTTTGTACACAGCTCGTGTACCCAACTCCATCAAATCAGCCGCTACCAGTTCTTGAAGTCTACGAATCACCATCGAACTCTCCGTTCAAAACTATTACGGTGCACCTCGCACGAACTCATCAAGTTCCATAAAAGATTTATCATGCGATTCATCATTTCACGCAATGTTCTTAGTTGCGGGAATATTTAAATTTCCCGCGGCGCGGACGTATTGTTCTTAATAATTCAAGAAAGTTACTAATCGAGCTCCGTGCATTGCAGTAATTATAAAATGTTTAGGCTCGATGCACTCGCAAAAATGGCCGATCGTTTTCGCGTTCTACGCGAATGACTGTTTTTGCAATTTTGTCCACTAATTGTTCGCAGATAATTTAAACTTCACTTCCATGATATTAAAATGTCTTCATCTAATTAATAGCGTTCTCACATAAACTTTCATTAAATAATTACTCAAAAATTTCGAATTTCTTATCACTCTGATACGTGTCATGCGTACGCTGCGAGAGCTGAACTCACACACTACTATCCTCTATTTGGCATTGTTGATTCAGAAGCCGGAAACGTTTTATAAATTATCTGCCCCATCACTGCAAAAACATATTGTAATATGTTCATAGTTCTATTTTTTACGGGCGTCTTGCGTCTTATTACTGGTTTCATAAATTGTCTAATCTTTAGTTAAGAAATGTCACATCGTTATATTGTTCCCCTTTTTTCCCCTTTCTTTAAAATAATTATTTTCGTGTTATTTATCCATGATGACGTCACTCCACTACGTCAGGCGGCGCGTCGTTTGTTTTCATTCCCTCACGTAATTAATACAAAATTCAATTTATCTAGGTTCCGTGTTAATTTTCCCGTGCCGTGGCTAATTTTGTCATGATACAAATATTATATTCCACAATTCCAGAAAGTTTGAAGTCATTTCATCAAGGCGTTCTCGAGATATTTATGAAAACTGGTTTATTTTTATACTTTTGCTATCACAACAATGGGTTCCATTTTCTACGTTTCTAAACGTTCTGCATGCAATTTGTACCGTTTCTTGTATCTTCTTAACTCGCGGTTCGATTTTCCTTATTTTCGCTTTATATTTTTCCTGACATTCTGTTCTGAACATTGTTTATTTTGCCCTTTCACGCTTTTCGCGTTTTCAGCTAATTTCTGAAAATTATATGTCCGCGGCGTCGTCGTCTATTGTTTCTTCTGTAGTTTAATGTCTATCTGATGAAATAAAATTTTGCTTTCGGGATCTGCGCGTTCTGGGGTTGTTGCAAATCATTACAATATTGTAATTCAGTTATTTTCAGTATCCCATGTTTCAAGAAAATCACAGGAATTAACAATCACTACCTGTAAATTGTATTTCATATAATTTTAATAATTGAAATAACATGAGAAAATTTTTACTACGAAGAGATAAGACTAGTTAGCTGCTCACCGTGCTGTCAATAGAAGCCATCTTGCCCCAAAAATGTCCAAGTCATTCGCAGCGCGTACGCTGAGAACTAGCCTCACACGAGCTTCAGTTTAGACAGTTTAGACAACTTACCTATATTTCTTACACCGTGATTCCTACCATGGCGGAAACAATTATTTACACCATGATTTCTACCAAAAGGAATTTTCTAAAAGTAGTGTATAAATCTTCCGCGTAAATGATGAATAATTTCAGTCTATAGTTCACAACACAAGAATCAGAATCAGGCCGAGGTGTACCGTAAACCCGGGATTAACAACAAAACTCTGTCAGAAGTGACTATTTTCCCCCCAATATTTACACGTGTTGTATTCTTTCTCATACCTGTCTTTACTTTCCGTGGGATGTAATGTTTTCGTGAGTTTATCAGCTTCTAAAATTTTATCCGCAATATGTTTAGTACCTTCCATTTGCAAATATTTCGTGGAAACAAAAACAATGCAAGGTCCACTAAAATAGATCTTTCTCAGAAGCAATACTAAGTCATGAAGTGTATCCTTCGGATGGTAAAGATGTGCTTGAATTTCTGAAAATTTAAATTATTCTTAAATGGAAACGAAAAAAATATTGAACGTAACATGTGTAGAAGGGTATAATTGCACTCGTATATGAGAATACACGCTCCTATCGTCGCTCGTTTTCTTGAACATGCTACTCACGCAATTATCCCCTTCGTTTCGTCAATTACTTTAATACGTTGCCTGATTTTTTTCTAGAGCTTTTATCCAGCCAACAGCCAGTTGAACTTTACGTCTCGATGGGACGCATATTCGACCATACACTAGACCAACACTTGCGGGCTCCTTTGATCTGGGTCAGCAGAATGCGAGGCCCTCCGCGACAACACATACAAAGTCAAGGGGCATACAACCATGCCCAAGGCGGGACTTGAACCCGCGACCCTTCGGACCGAAGCACTGAGTCGTTACTCGCTCTTAGCTTCCTCAGCCATCCAGATCGGCACCCAAGCCTGCTAAAATAAATAAAGTAAATAATGTAACAAGCTTTAAGATAAAGAGAAATGGCGGGAAAAAAGAATTATATTTCATATATAAGTTGTTTGGATGTAAATGTCTAGTTATGAAGTTGTTTTATCATATTAAGGAGTTTAATATTAGACTTGTAGAAATTCTTAAATAAATAAAAGATTCGAAAAATTATATGCCTTACATTTTTAAAATGTTTACCGCTCATTTTTGGTGTGCAAAAAGATGTCAATAAAATGATTGGTCTCACAGATGGAAATAGAATTTTCATATTACTACAATTACAAAACACTTCTGATCATTCTAACTGCATATGCTCTTACAATAAGTAGCTGAAGTACTCTGTTATTTATTTCTTTTACGATCCTATTGATTCACCGAGGGCTTGTGCTACTTTTCACTGTAGAATCTGAGTGCGTGTCATACGATGTCCGTCATTTTGGAACTGCACGAACCGCGGTCTTACACAGTACAATCTGTCTAAACAGGAACCTGTGCAATCCGGAAACCTGCCTTAACAGGAAAATTTCTCCGGCCCGTGAAGTCGGAATCTGTCCAACGCGGAAACGGAACGGTTTGTTCCACAGGGGAAAAATTCATGATAAATCCGAATTTCTGTGAATTGGCAGAGACGCGAGATATTCTTAATGAAATGAATGTATCTACGACGTCTGTTTAAAGTTCTCTATCCAAGTGAAATGCGATTTAGACGTGGCTGTCGCACAGTAGAGAGGACTTTAGCTGTAGACGTAGAATTTGACCTTGGGGTCTCTTGTCTCTCGTGGCGTAGGCCATACTGGAATTCTCTCCGTTCCGACTCTCTGAGCGTGGGAAAGTGTAAGGGTATGGCTTTTATTCGCGCATCTCCCTGCCTGCCTGCCTTAACTCCTCGGCCAGAGACACACTGCTCAAGGCCATGCGAGGGTATCAGAAAGTCATAGTACTCAGGACTGTGACGCATTTTGCGTTGAAAGAGACAGTAAACAGACCGACTGCAGCCACTAGGTCATGATGTGTGTGCATTTTTTTGAGTTTCAGTACCAGTTTAACAATGGTTGCAAAAAACCTATAAACTCTAACCTTAGATGAAAAGGTGAAACTGTAGAAGCAAGAGAAACTCAGAAATCTGTCATGAATAATGTTTAATATTAATTTATTGGTGATTTCCATCCACCAATAAATAACCATAAATACATTATATGTTAATGTTAATTATAATTACAGTGTAATTTACTAGTTTCAGGACGGAAATATCAATATTACAAGTGTCATAAAATGGACAACCCTCATAAAACGGAAACTTCCCTAAATCGGAATTTTTTGTGTCGGTCGATTCCGGCTTAGACAGATTTTACTGTACTTCTGACGGTGCTCAGTAGACAAACTCGCTCTGGAAGAGATATGTTCAGAACACGTGACTTTTAGTTATTCAGAGGACAGCATCGTCGCCTATGGGTGGCAGAGGCAGGCTGCTAGAAGCCGTGACCTTATGGATAAAACACGACGTAAGTGTCGATTTTCTTTTAAAACGTCATCTTTATCAAGATGTCCAAAATGATGTCCCGACATTTGACGGAAAAGTTGCGTGGAAACCTCAGCTGTGCGCGTAAGCGATTCCTAGAGCATTTTGACTGTATTATGCTGTTGCCGAGGTGCGTATGTCTTATCACATTTGTTATTTACTATGATATTAGCATCCTTTCGGTTTATTTAGGTTCTGCCTGCAAATTTCGTCTTTTCAAACTTACTACATAATGGCCTAATTGAAGTTAATAAATTAATTGATAATGCTGACATTTCGTGAGAACAGATTTCTGTTCTCTCAGGCGACGCACAGATTTCCATTTCTTCTAAAATTGTTTGAAATTGTATCATCATTTTCAACAACTTCTGGGATCTGGAGTCATCTGAACATCATGTATTGAGATATACCAAAATTTTCCTCTCTCTCTCTACATCTATATCTGCTAAAGATCTTAGCGTCCGGCTTGCTGGGTCAATGGGGTCACGATATACGGCAATCCTATTACCTCTATAATGGATTATAGATTCGGGCTGACTACAAGAAGCGCAGCTGGGAATCTGAAAATAGAATGTTTCTATTCCTAGTTCATTACTGTTTGGATTGGACTACAATGAAAATCACTTTCTTTTCTATAGAACAAAATTCTTAACAAAGTTTATTTTTACTTCTTTTTTTTTTTTTTTATCAAACAATTTAATGAATTTAAGTTAGGGCCTTTGATCAAGATATCTTTCAATTTACAATTTTACACCGCGGTTAAATTGATCTTCTTCGTTGATGTCCCTCGTAGACTTCTCAGTCGAAATATCTTGCGATCTTGCCGTAGTCCAAAATTCCAACGAAATCCTCTTCGCCCTATCCAAGCTGGTCTCAACTATCAAAATTACTAGTCCCGATTACGTCCTATGACATAGTCCCGAACTTGATTACCACTCCCGACAAAGTTCCTATTTATACTTCAATATTGTTTCCATACGAAAAATATCTACGATCAGTTCAGAAGCGCTCTTTCAGGAGCAGAATGAAATCTTCCTGCATGATTCATCCTCGAAGACTTCGTATTAAAACTACCTTCATTTTTTCATAACATTTTGACCGTCTAAATTTCTCCGCCCAATCCCAAAGTTTCTACTTTCGGCATCAACCTCATCTCTTAATGCATTTAGAAAACAAAACTACATTGTTTATTCACGGTCGTTGCTATGCTCTAGCTCTCGTGATATTTCGCAATGCATGTTCCAATTACATTGTCTCCAAATAAATGTTAATTTATTTTAACGTGACATATCGGTATGTCACAGCCTCTCTCCAAGCGTCATTTGGTTTGCTACAACCTAACTAAAATGACAAGACTAAAATTGAACACTTTCTTCTTTGCTTTCACACTAAAAACGACATTAACACTTTACACTTTGCACTTCACTAGGTCTTGTTACTTGCTGCCTTAAAACTATTTACATTTTCCTTTCTGAATAAAAGCAACAATAACCATTTCATCAGGTATTCTAATAGCTGCATCTGCTCAATATTTGCTCCCCATTAACTTAATTGAATACACATACACATTAAATTAAACTCCTGTACAAACTGACAAATACATAATAAAACAATAAATAAAAGAAAACTATTACACCTAATATTTACAACCATTTACAAACTATTATGACCAGTATATTTAATCATGCGTGTCGTCCTCACATACTATTTCATGTTCCTATAGTTATATGTTCCTATCATCCATTATCATTCAAAATCGCGCATTCTTTGCTTATCACTTTACAAATTCGATACGGTCCTTATACAACGGAAAATTTATCAAATAGCTTTATCCACTGACGACACTTGGAGGCACTTGTAGAACACTTCACACCTCCTTATACTGTTCAGCATTGTTTCTGTTTTAGCTTTCTTTGGCTGTCGCCTCCTCAAACACTGCACTTATTTATGCACTATCACTAATCGTGACTTTATTTTGGAGCATCAACTGAATGATCTCTTGCCTATGTGGACTCTTTATAGGCAAGTGCTTTGCTACAACATTATTCAAAACATAATTAGCATTTTAATACATCTATTTATTATATTCAAATGTAGATCTATATAAGTGAAATCACTGTAACTGCTCAATAGTTTAGGGATTCAACAACAAATAAAATTATGGTTTATTGTCATCTATTTTTATCATTCATTTATTTACTTAATATACCTGAGATTTCTTAGTTTCTTACACCACTAAATGTCAAAGTCACTATAGAGAGCAACATTACATCGTTCTGATCGCCATGAGAGTAGTCTAGTTCATCCAATATCGTTCAATAAACTGGATTTGTAATAGTGTCTGCTATCACCTAAATCCAGCACTGAAAATTACAACACAACTTCTAAACAAAACTGCAATTTATGATTGTAGTAAATCGATTTTTATAGCATTGACAAAGGTATCCAGTCTTGTCAATATCCGGCCCTTTTACCTTCCACATCATTTCATCTAATTTCGGCAGTTTTTCATAACGAGCGATGGTCTTGTTATTGAGTTTCCTAGCATCAACACAAAAATCTGATCTTATTGTCTCTTCTACGAACCATCACTACAGTTTACATACGGTGTCACCGGGATTGTTTTATTATACCATCCTCAAGCATCGTGTTTATTTGTTTACGTACTTCGATTTTATATACATGGGGGATCGGATATTGTTTCATATAAAAAGGTTCCTCATCCATCATTTCAATTTTAAATTGATATCCCTTTACCGGCTCCCTTGAACTTCCAAAAATATCTCTATATTCACTGACTAACATTTCAATAATAGCTTTCACTAGCATCTATTCCGTTTTCGTCGACCGTGCCCTCCGCTGCCAGGTGATCTGGTCCCTGTCTCTTCAATTTGTTCCAATATCGCAAATACACATATTCGCCTCTGGTCTTTGATCCCAAACAATGTTGCCCTTTGTCACCCGTAACAATACACTCCTGTTACCTATGTCGACCTGGCGTCACACATTTTTAGCCATCAACTCTCAAAATAATTGGACGAATCAAATTCCTTCACTACAATTAAGCCGGAAACTGAATTGTGATCCCTTGAACTTCCACTTCCACCCAAATTTGCCGACTTCGTTTCCTGATGCGCCTTCCATTAGCTGTCCGAATATCCAAACTCCTGGTGGGTAGTCTATCAATTTATTTCCTTTCTTTAACTGCTCATACAATTTTTCCAACACTGCACAAACATTAGCAATCTGTGTCAATTAAATGTCACAGGTATATCCGGAAATATCCCCTTCAAAAATTAAACACGTGCCATTCTCCTCTGCCCGTTCGTCCGTATTCTCAATAAATCTTCCGCCGATACTTCAATGCTATTCAACTCCTTAAGAACCATCACGCCCTCATTACCATCGTTAAATTTTAGGTGGCTTGGTATTATAAGCGCCGATGCATGCATTGGTATATTTCCCTGTGAACACATCATGAATTCATTTTCTAACTGATCAATCTTGTCCTTAATGTGTCCGACACATATTTCCCAGATCTGCAGATTCTTGCACCATTTTAAATGTTTCTAAGTCCTCCTGTATTCGTTTTTCTAATTTACAACTGAATTAACTAATTTTGATTCTATGTTTTCAATTGTTTTTTCGCCATGTTGAAGCGACATTGCATTTAATTTATTTACACGCGATTCGACGATTGTCAACTTTTCGCATTGTTGGTCATGTAAATGTCCTAATGTCACAATGTTTTCCTGTGAATGATTAACTTGGGAATTAATTTTGTCGCCAGATTCTTTTAATTCTCTCTGCATTTGGTCGACTTGATTATTATTAAAAGACTCAATTTTTACAATGAATAATGTTGAATCTCAGCTGATGTATCCGCCCGTGTAATTGCACTATTTCCTTTGTGTATTTCCTGGACGAAAATTCTTCAATTCTAAAGATATTTCCATTATTCCTTCCAATTTAGCGTTATTTTTTTCAAATTCAACATTCATATCTGAAGTGATCCTCTAATTTATTATTCATATCTGAAGTGATTCCATCTAATTTAGTATTATGCTCAAGTTTTGCGTTCATTTCTGCTAACATCTTAAGAATTAAATTATTAGGGTCCATATTTTCTAACGGTGCAGCCATTATTTCCTTTTCTTGTGGTTCAATTCAATACTTCACGCGAAATTTCTCCCCTCGGGGTTAGTATTAGCAGACGCCATATCATCTACATTAACATCTCCCATACGCAATTTTTTGCTCCTAGTATCCATTTTGAATTTAATACAAATTAAAATCTCTTGTTAAATTATTTTAAAATCACAACAATGAAAATGGTTCGGCCCTTTTCTATAACTAACAATTAATTTCAATGTCAATCCATAAATTTCAGATTCCCTTGGATCACTATATTATAATTTATAAGACTAATTTTATCCGTGTCACCAATTGTTATAAATTATAACAAATTATGCATCAATGTTGAGGCGCCATTTCTGAGATATACCAAAATTTTCCTCTCTCTACATCTATATCTGCTAAAGATCTTAGCGTCCGGCTTGCTGGGTCAATGGGTCACGATATATTATAATCCTTATTACCTCTATAATGGATTATAGGATCCGCCGACTATACAGCGCAGCTGGGAATCTGAAATAGAATGTTTCTATTCCTAGTTCATTACTGTTTGATTGACTAAATGAAAAATCACTTTTTCTATAGAATGTACCCTAAATGTTTATTTTTACTTTTTTTATCAAACAATTTAATGAATTTAGTTAGGCCTTTGATCATGATCTCTTTCAATTACAATTTACACCGCGGTTAACTTATCTTTCTTCGTTGATGTCTCGTAGACTTCAGTCGAAATATCTTATGATCTTGCTGCCAGAACCAAAATTCCAACGAAATCCTCTCTTCTGCCCTATCCAAGCTGGTCTCAAACTATCAAAATTACTAGTCCTGATTACGTCCTATGACATAGTCCCGAACTTGATTACCACTCCGACAAAGTTCCTATTTATACTTCAATATTAAGCCTTGTTACGAAAATATCTACGATCAGTCTGGTAGCGCCTTTCAGAGCAGAATGAAATCTTCCTGCATGATTCATCCTCGAAGGACTTCCTCCCGTATTAAACTACCTCATTTTTTCTATAACATTTGACCGTCTAAACTTCTCCGCCCAATCCCAAAGTTTCTACTTTCGGCATCAACCCATCTCTAATGCATTTAGAAAAACAAAACTACATTGTTTATTCACGGTCGTTGCTATGCTCTAGCTCGTGATATTTCGTAATGCATGTTCCACCATATTGTCTCCAAATAAATGTTAATTTATTTTAACGTGACATATCGGTATGTCACAGTATATACACACAATCTTGTAGATTGTCAACTGTCAGACAGTATTATTTTAGGGCAATTATTCCAACTGTCAACCATAAATGCATTTTTATCCCCTTAATAATATCTCCAGGACAGACAAATCTAACATATGCAATTTATTTTTACGTTCATTTGAAAACTGGAACCTATTTGATTTATGTTTGCTTCAAAACTAGCAATGCTCTCCTGTTCTGCCACTTGTATCCTTCCATTTTTTCTCCTCTTCCTTTACTGCTCTGGAGATTACTTGTAGCTCTTTTCTTTACTCAGGTAAGATAGTTTGGAAAAATGAATGGGACTGCTCCCGGTTGTAACCTTGGATTCTTCAAGAGCAACATACAGCAAATATTTAAGATTCTTCACGAGCATTTTCATGTCCATTATCGCTGACACTTCTTTGAATATCTTTAGGTTTAAAATGTAACTCACAGGCCTGCAAAGAAATATTAAAAGTAAATAGATATGCATTGGTATACCAGTATAGCAATACATATTCAACACCACTTATTACATTAGCAAAATATCAAACTATGTCAAATTTCAATATAATTTGAACATTTGGCACACATTTTTATTGGCATGTGAGTAACTATAGGTTATTGTTAAAACTTGACAAGAATGTGTTTTAGTAGTTATGTACTAATCTATAAATATAAATACACAGAACCTCAATTGAAATTCAGAGGCATGTAATAATAAAAAATACAAACTAAAATTCGAGAAACAGAAAAGAATACTTACCACCGAATATTTCGATGGAGTGAAATGATTTCTTTCGATAGATCTGAGCTAAATATTTTTAAGTTTCATCCACTGGAAACCAACACATGCCCTTCATTTTGGGGTCATACTTTCCCCTGATAATTGATGAAGTGCCTCTTTACCTACATCCCCTGAATAGCGATCCCTGTACCATAAATAACAAATTTCGAAGTCCTCTGCATTTTATTTGAAAATCCCACCACATCACTTTCGCCAACTGTGACGCATGAAAAACAAGGGTTGAGAAATGACGAAAGATCAAATAGAAATGGAAAGATCGAATTGATCATTATAGAAATTATTTTTATTCCTTTTTTGAATGTTTCTGTTGAATGTAAAGTCCTAGTAGATCGTACGCTAGTTTCAAAATAATAAAGTCGGTGTGCATATAATCACCACCTCCTAGAGATAGGAGGTGGTGATTATATGACTAGAGATAACTCTAGGAGATGGTACTGGACGCAGGCATGTTGTTCTCAGTTGAATTCGTCTGGTGTTGTCCGTGTGTTCAGTGCAGTTCATACTTGTATTACCGGTGTTCATACTTGTATGCCGGTATGATATGCCGTTTAGATGTGTAGTTCCGAGGTGTCGAGGAAACTGCGATGAAGCCTCGAAAATACATGTTTTTGATTTTCCAAAAGATCCTGCTTTGCGGAAGAAATGGACGGCTGCTACTCGTAGAGAAGATTTTGTTTCTTCCAAATCCTCGAAAGCAAGGCTGTGCTTGCATCTACATCTTGACGCAACGCGTCTCCAAGCCCCTTACGGGGCGTTGAGCGCATTCTTTGGAGTAATCCTCCGTTAATTACTAAGTCAAGTCTCGTCACGTCGCAGTCAGTGCCTTTTATCCCTTCGGCCAGGGCTCACGATGATCCCCTGGGATCTCCTGGCCGGTCACTCCAACCAAGAACCCGCGAGTCTCGAATTCGCTTAACCTTCGTGACTTCACGGAGCGTAGTAAACGAACTCGGCTAGCGCCGCCGCCTGGTTCATATTGAGATATACAAAATTTTCCTCTCTCTACATTTATATCTGCTAAAGATCTTAGCGTCCGGCTTGCTGGGTCAATGGGTCACGATATACGCACCCCATACTCTATAATGATTTATAGATCCGCCGACTATATAGCGCAGCTGGGAATCTGAAATAGAACGATTTTATTCCTAGTTCATTTCTGTTTGGATTGACTAATATAAGATCACTTTCTTTTCTAAAGAACAAAATTACAAAGTTTATTTTTTACGGTTTTAGTAAACAATTAGTGAATTTACAATTTTTTAGTGGCCTTTGATCAAGATATCTTTCAATTTACAATTTATACCGTGGTTAACTTCTATCTTTTCGTTGATGTCCTCGTAGACTTTCTCAGTCGAAATATCTTGCGATCTTGCCGTAGTCCAAAGTTCCAAGAAATCCTCTTCTGCCCCCTATCCATCCAAGCTGGTCTCCAACTATCAAAATTATCAGTCCTGATTGTCCCCATGACGTAGTCCCGAACTCTGATTTACCACTCCCGACAAGTTCCATGATACATCATCATTAAGCTCTACATGAAAATATCTTGTAAATATCATTCACTGTCCTTAAAATTTCACTGATAACCCAATTTATCTCGATTGTACTGTTCCC
This sequence comes from Teleogryllus oceanicus, assembly GCA_964035755.1. Taxonomy (NCBI): domain Eukaryota; kingdom Metazoa; phylum Arthropoda; class Insecta; order Orthoptera; family Gryllidae; genus Teleogryllus; species Teleogryllus oceanicus. The sequence goes on from CAXIVR010000001.1 coordinate 150,973,217, forward strand.
TCTCACGAACATACGATCAGTTCAGCGCGTTTCCGAGAGCAGAATGAAATCTTCCTGCATGATTCATCCTCGAAGACTTCGCATTAAACCACCTTCATTTTTTTCATAACATTTGACCGTCCTTCACCCCAGCCAATCCATACGTTTGTTATATTTTTGGTGTAAAGGTCTAAAATTCTTCTGCCCAATCCCAAATTTTCTACTTTCGGCACCAAGTCATCTCTTAATGCATTTAGAAAAAACAAAAACTACATTGTTTATTCACGGTCGTTGCTAAGCTCTAGCTCTCGTGATATTTCGTAATGCATGTTCCACCATATTGTCTACAAATAAATGTTAGTTTATTTTAATGTGACATATGGGTATGTCACAATATGCACATGTAGAAACTACATCAGTTGTATTCTTAATAAATAGGTTATAATACACTGTATTGAAAACCAATGCTTATTAAAAATGTACTTAAAAGAACGTTTTACCATGAATTGATAATTTTTAATACAAAAGGAGTGAAAACGTGTTTCCTGGCGTTGAAAATGCTCTGGATATGGTAAGCGACGAATGACCGACGCTCTCCATGACTACCTACGGTAACGTCACGAAACAGTGAGCAGGCTTTATAACTCTAGGAGGTGGTGATATGTTCATGTCATGTCATGTTCATGCTGTAATCAAGGCAAACAAACACATGAATTTTAAACGGACATTCAAACATCAACGAACTTCAGATTTGATGAGGTGCTGATAAGGTTTGAAACATAATCAGCCAGCTTATTTTCCAATATTAAATCACTGCAAAGGAATGAATTTTTCTGAAATATTTATTTTTTCTGTGACAAGTGACGATTCCTTTGTTTTGAACGTTACGAGGACGGTATCAAATAGTTGAATTGCATTTAAATTTAAATACATCGAAGACAAACTTTCAGATAACATTCTTATCTAATTATATAAAGTATAAATCTACTGATTGTATTATGAGGCTAGTCAGCATTTCTCTAGCTACGAACGAAAGTTGTAATTTTGGAACGCTTGTTAAAAATGAAGAACGAGTAAAAGTATATTATTTCTGTATTTCGCGACGATTGGTAAACGAGTATTTTAAATGATGTATTAAAAGTGTTAATTATTTTACAAACTCAAGCTAAGTTAGTTAATGACTTCAAATACCAACATGAAATACTGAAAATACTGGCAATCAACGTTTATGTATTACCGCATTTCTCTTCAATTTGTTATCTTTTATAAGTAGGACATTTACGTATTATGTGTGTATTATAATTGTTTTTTCAAGAATAATACCTCAGATCGCAATTAACTCCTTCCAGAGAATCGATAACTTTCAGGCAATAAACTTGTCAACGCTTTATATTTATTTTATTGGCACCAATGATTTACGTTTTCGGAAGTGTCACAATGCGCAGAACAGCAGGTGATTGAGTTGAGCTGAGTTGTTTTTGTAGGTCTTATAACCTGGAAAATCATGTTCGAACAGTTGAGATATAGCATGACGAAAGCCATGAAACGTAACAAATCGTGGAAAACAAATTTGTTCCAGCCGCGAAACGAAGAAACGGGAGAAGAAACGTTGCAGACGAACATGTTTCTGTTGATGTATCACCGCATCGCACGTTGAAGAATCACAAACAACTGCAAAACAACATTTTATCATCATTCATCATGAATGGCCCTGCATACGCATGCCGGCTCACAAAGCAATGTCTACAAACCAGCTTCTCGTTTCGGAATATTTAAAAATTCTGCCGATAGTACGTCCTAAAACGTTGCTGCACTTTTTGTTCCCATGAAAACTGATGACAGATGTTATTTTTATTTTGCGTTTTGTCCAAACTACACTTGGTAAAATCTTTTTCATTTCTGTTCTCTTCAGAAAGGTTTAATCTACATTTGTAATATTTTCCTGTGTAAGAAATGCTTCGGATCTTCTCTGTATAATATCCAGCAGAAATCTGAAGTCATGGTGTCATTCAGAAAGTTTGTTAGTGTTGCTTCTTTGTTCTGATGTTTTGGTCGAGATGCTCACCTTGTTCATCACCCATGTTACTGAGTGATCAGGAATAAATCTAAATGCAAGAGTAGAAAGTGTAACTTGTTTTTATAGGAAATGTTCACAAACTCACTGAATGCTAGACCAGGTATCTTGTTCTTCTGGAGTTATTATTTGTGTGAATGCATAATTTTTTCTTTTAATTTTCGGATTTGGGAAGATTCCTTCCTTCATTTTTGCTCGATGATTTTTGGAAATTTTACTGAGACACTGGAATGCTCCACAGTTTGCTTTACCCATTGTCTTCACCAAACAATTAATCTAAGCTTTAAATGAAGATGATGGAGGAAATATGTTGCAATCAACGTGATAAACATTGAGAACGTTTTCCAGGCTCATGAGAAACTCTTTTATTTCTGTCTCTTCTTTATCTGTTTGGAGATACTCTAGTCAAAACACGATATCAAGCACCCCTGGCCGAAGGGATAAAGCACTGACTTGACTAAGATTACTTCCATTAGTAACGGAGTATTACTCCAGGAAAACTCTCAACACCCAACTAGGGTTCAAAGACACATTGCATCAACGACGACACAACAAGAGCTCATTTCATCCCCAGCAACAACAGTTCTCAAAGGAACGCTTTGCCTTTAAAGATTCGCACAGTCACCACATGAAACCATCCGTATTAAAATCCATCTTAACACAAAAATGATATGTGCTAGAGAAATTATTAGTAGTAAATATTTGGCATCAGGCGTGATACATAATAATTCACCCATAGTTTTATTTCTGATGAATTTTATTGTTGACCTGTGTAATCCTCTTGTCACGTATTTAATCTTTCATCTGAAGTAATACAGAAACGGATTGTGCTACATTATTGCTGAATTTATTCTATGTGTTCCTATATGCAATATTGCAAGGTGGTCACTTTCTAGAAAACTGGGAAAAATCAGGAGTTCCATTACTCTTGAAGAATTGGGAAAAAAAAACCAATGTTTTTCCGGGAGTCAGGAAAATTTGTTTCAGAAAATGAGTGGCCACTGTATTTCTAAAATTGATGCTGCTTTCTCCTGCATTTTAGTCTTTTTCAGCCTTTCCTTTAGTGCATACTTTTATAATTTTTTTCCACTTGTTATTAAAGACCTCCTTACAAATGTTTTTGTATTGAAATTGTTTATCAAGGTTCCTGTATATTTAAGACAATCAAATAAGTCAAAATCTTTTATTTAGACTTTTCTCATTGGTGCAATCTTTTGGCCTCATCCTCAAGCAACTATAACATAAAACAATAAAATGTTTGTCAATATAAAATTTGTAAAACCACCTTAAAATAAGTATATACGTTATTCTGATTAGAATATTATATTAATAAGAACTTCAAATCAGGACTTATTTGAGCAAATAACTGTTATAACATGTTAGTTCTGTATACCTAAGAACAAGAATTTCAACAAGCTACCTTCCACTCACCACTGAATTCCATGAATTCCATAAAATATGATCATCTCATCACCAATACCAAGAAACTAATTGTTATATAAAAGGTTATGAAAACATTGGTCATTGTGTGTTTGGGGTGGTGTATATTTTACATTGGAAACCTTTGTGTAATGATATTAAGTGGCAGTGGAATTGTAATTCCTTGTGTTTAGGTACATTAGTTTTTTACTTTGTATTCCTAAAACCACTTTATATTACGCTAACAATATAATATTTATGATTTCCACATTTGTTCATATTGTTTGAGTGCCTAAATATTTTCAGTTAACATAATAGCAGTACTGTATACAAATAATGTTTTTACAAAACATCAATACAGAAAAGCATTATTGAAATAGGAATTGATCAGAAATACTATTTGTGGCTAATAATAATAGATTCTATCATACCTGTCCTTTGTACATTGTAACAAAATTGGAAGTCTTGACCCCTCTAGAGCATTGAATAATTTATATTGTTATGGTTTCCCAAGCTCTTTAATTCTTGTTCAGGTTGTCAACTCAGTAATTTTTAAGAATCAAATATTCTTCTTGGTAATATAGACTTTCCATGTAGGACTGCAAGGTCTATTTCTGCAGCAACATTAGCTTCAAAGAAGAACCTTGTGCACAAAGCGAGTTGCTTGCCTTTCACCAAGGAGGTCTGGGTTCGATTTCATGGCTATCTCATGTGTAATTTGTTGAAATTTGTCCCAACAAAACTAGTTTATCTGTTTACAGCCGTTCTAACCCCTGTCCTAATTCCCGTGGTTTCTAAACCCTACCCTTGCCCTAATTCCTTCCCATTGTGGCCACTGGGTAGGGATGCAGAAGCGCATGTAGTACAAGGACACTCCGTACATTTGCGGAGATGCTGCCTGGCAGTCCTCTTGACAACTAACTGATGAATATTAATAGAAGGTTACTCCCAAAAGTGCTCATTGCTTGACGAGGACTTAGAGACACATTTCATCGATTAATTGATTATTATGTTTATACACAAAAAAAAAAAAAAAAAAAAAAGAAAAGAAAGACAAAAAAGAAAGACAAGTTTTCAGTATTTGCAAGTTAACCATCAATATCATTATCATATGTTTTTTAGTCAGTCTTGTCCTTTAGATGTAAGTATAATACACATCATTGTTGAAAACCCTTTTGTTTATAATTTGTATTGATGTTGATTATAAAATGGTTGTTTCTTGATATTACTTGCAGGTACTTTATTTGTGTTTGTTCAGGTTTACTATATTTAATTGTATTCTACTCCTCATTGTTTTAATTTTGGATGAAATACTGAACATAAAAATTTTGGTAAGACACAATATTAGTTATCCTTTTATTGTTCTTATATCGTTCAAAGTAATTTATATATAGTTTTTTGAAGCCACCTCAACTGCGATTCATTTCAGCATTTGAGCTCAGTTTAATCCAACTATAACCACTGTCCAAAAGCTAAATGGTTGTATTACAGTATGCAAACAATTGTCTAAGCTTCATCTCTTCAGTGGTATATAGGACTAGTGTTTGTACAAATACAGTATTTTACATTTTTATTTGGGGAAAATCTGATTGTTCAGTGATGTATGTGCTATTTAATAATGTTGCAGTTAGACCACCTATGCACTCATAGCCTCAGTTGTTAGTACAACTAGTTTTCTGCTTATGTGCAGTCTGTTAAGGAATGACAGGTTCCAGAATCATTCAGACAATAGTGAAGCATTTAGTGGGAAGATGCTGCTTGGGTGTTTTATGTTGTGAGCAGAAGTTTTACAATTCCATATTTTAAGGGGTACTCTTCATTAAATTACAGCTGAGTTCATCAAATGTGTTAGGATGTTAATGGATTGCTTAAGGTGAATGTACTAGTACTGCTTGCTCTAGTATATAACTGCACTTCTGTAATGGTGTTGTGTGGTAAAATTTCATTAGTATCACACTTATCTCAGCTATATTTTGTATTGGGAAATAAAATTGACATGTATAGACATTTAGCCAGGGCTGGTTAGAGATGGCATATGGAAAATTTTGAATATGCCCATTACCATCTAGAGTGACCTGCTCCTGCAGCATGTTCACGTAACTGCACATATCCATCTACTATTATGTTGCCAATAATATAGTGTTAACCAAAAAGAAATATTAATTTTCAGTGGGAAGGCATGTTTTCTATTAAATGTTTTTTCTATCACAAGTTCATATGATGTGAGGAAATACTGTTAACTGAAGTTTTTATTAACTATGCTCATTATTCATGACAGAAAATAAAAATCATATGCAGATGGAATATAATCACTAGGGAACAGAATTTATTGTAAAAAAAAGAAAATATGTAATTTATTTATTTATTTTTCTAAAATGTGTAGGAAAAAATATAAAATATGTGAAATATAAATTTGTAAAATTCCATTCTTCAAGAGTTTTCCGAGCACGCTACATTGTTGATCAGATCTTAACATGGATTCAGAGAGGCTGAAAGAAAGTTCTACATTTACAGAAGCAATTATTTGCTAGTTTCATTCGAATTGTCTAATACTTTCATAGTATATACAATTTTGTTTATGAGGAGCCGGTGCTCAAGTGAATAGTACCATGTACCCTGTGGTAAAAGAGAGGGGGGTAAAGGGAGCATACGCCCGGACTTCAGAAAGCGATAAGACAATGATCTGAAAAATATTTGTTTTATCAAGTTCACGCATGGGGGTCTTTCAGATATGAGTATCGCGTGGTTGAAGTTCCTTCTGCTTCAGATTCATCTGCTCCTCCTTGATCCCGAATATGCGGTTTCAAGAAGCAGATGGCGTGGGGGAGTGAGTTTGACAATTAATATCAAAGGTCTGGCGTATAATACAGGCACATTGCCTGGCTTTGCAAATATTTCAGTAACAAAGTTAGTTTTCAAGTAACATATTTCGAACGTGCAAGTGAAATGTTCATTTTCGGTTTATAAATATTTTAAAATGTAACGAAATATGTAGTAATAAATAGAATATGTAATTATACCTAAATATGTATAAATATGTAAAATAAAAATGGTTTCAATTCGTTCAGAACATCATGTTAAATCTAAAATATATTGCAGGTATCGTGGTCCCTGTAAAAATATGTATTTACAAGAAAATCGTTCTAATAATCACTAAGAGTGAAATTGTTATAATGCTTGTAAACTAGTCAATGACCGCCAGACTGAACTGGACTGAATTGGATGGAACTGATGAGATTGACTGGACCTGACATTCTGGATGGGATAGTTGCTGGTTATGCATGTGGACTTAAAATGAATGCATTTACAAAAATATGTATATAAAAAGAGAATAATGTTGCAAAGTTAATTTCAACACTATTTTCATCAGTTCCTCCCCCACCCACCTTAAATATGACTAATGAGTAATTAAAGCCTTTGTAAATTCCACAAATTATTTATTTTATTTTATAATTCCTATTTTCTTTGTTTACTTGCCAAGAAACATAGTTTTCATTATATGGAAGTGTATTAGTGGTTTTCGTTTTTTCTTGCAATATACATATAATATTATTGGAATTTTCACCATTTGTGTGCATTCAGATGCATTATTATGCAAGTGTTCAGTATTTTGTGGAATGTGTGTTTTTTGAAAAAGTGTATTGTAAGGATTGGGATATTAATCATTACCATCCAGGTTTCTACATTCTTGATTGATTGATTGATTGATTGATTTTTCGTGTTTCCGGGTGCGTCCAACGGCTTTGGTCATTAGTCCCGTTAGTGTAGTGCATGTTTTTCTCGGGAGATGCGGTGATCTTCCTCTGCTAGATGGCGAGATCCGGCGCCGACCTACCATCGGCTAGTGGGGTTCCCCCCTAACCAGGACTCTCCCATCAACGGGGCACCGCCCCAGTCAGGACAAGCTCTAAGCTCCAGACCGGTCTCCCGGGATATGTGGTAGTGTAGTGCATGTTAGTGTAAGTGTGTGTGTAAGGGGAGAGGATAGGACAAGGAATGGGAAGTACAGATCGCGCGGTCCGGGCCCGTTGGTAGGTGCAGCTCCGGCATTCACCTGGTGTTGATCGAAGAAACCATGGAAAACTACCGATCAGAGCAGCGCGCTAGAATTCTCCTCCAGACAGCAGCTGAATTCGGCGTAGCTGAAGAGCTAGTGTCGAAAATCCTGCCGCCAGGACTCGAACCTAGGACCTCCCTTTTAGAGGCGCTGAAGAGACATCAGTTGATGCACTGAGCTACCGCAACCGGTTTCTATATTCTTACTTTCTATGTACTTGTGTAGTAAAGAGAAAGTATGTAAAGCTCAAGTGGAAAGTGGCTATTTTTTGACAGGAATCTTATTGCGTGTACCTGATTTTGAAAAACTGGATAAATCTTACTCTTGTATGCAGTAACTTATTTTTTTTTAGTATGTTGTGTTGTCAGAATCCACTTTAAAGGGGTAAAATAGATGTTTTGCCATAAACCTACCTGTGTATCTATGGTTGACAATAGTGTCTAAACTGTTCTGCTGAAATGACATTCCTCAATCAATCTGGCTCAACTCAAGGCCCTGTGAATATGAAATGGGTATTTTAAGTTTTGGAGGTATGTTAAATGAAGCATCAATATTTTCAAAATTTGTAAAAAAAATTGTTCCTAATTTGGAATATTTTTTCTTGACTAGAGCAAAATAAGCTTAACAAGTCAAGTGTAAGTCTTCTTTTCAATGAATTGTTTGTATTTTCAAAGAGTGCAAAAGTTTAAAATTTTTCTAAACCTGCTCCAGTAGGTTTTTGTAATACCTACCTTGAGTATGTTTGTGGAGGGGTATATTAACGATTCTACTATACAGTTACAATTACATGAATACTTGCATGTGGAATCAGATTTTTAGAAATACTGCAGGAAAGGAATATTTGGCCAGGAAAAGTGATCACATAGCAGCTAAAAAGATACCCTCAGTAGGTGTAACCCAGACAAATAATTCAATGAAACTTGAACATTTTAACACTTGATTACTGTCCTCAAAAGACTTGCGCTATTGCTATCCTTGTATTTGCGAGAGACATGATCAAAATTCCATAATATTTCCAGTTTTTGCATTAGTATTGTGGGGAAATGTAAATAAATAAAGTAAATTTTTTATCTTTTTAATAACAATAAAATTTAAAAATGGGTTGTAAAAATATGAAGAAATCTTGTTACATTCTAAAAAATAATTACCCCTTTGTTTTACACTATAAGAAATGTTCTGCAATAATTAAGTCTAAATAATAAATTCTAAAGAACAAATTATGTACAATATTTTTGATTCTCCATATTTCCTATTACATACAAGTCTTGAAGTTGCTATCAGTCTTCCTCTTCTCAATATTCTCTTCCACATCATCAAATAAATTTGTTGAACTCTTGCTACATAATTCGGGCAATTCAAGTCGAGCAATTGTTTTTGAGATGCCATCCTGTGCAATAATGGAAAAAAGTTAAAAGAACAACATAAATACTGTCATATACCTGAGATTCATGAGCCAGTATTTTTGAAGAGAACCTCATTTGTTGCAAACCAGAAAAACTAGTCATTGCTTCACCGTCTAGAATGAGAGTAATTAGATCTAAATCACAAAAATATGAGTAAAAGCAAGAAATATAAGATTGATCAAAATTACTTCCAACTTATCTGTCATCTTATCTGAGAGAGACACTGACCATGATGACCTGCACTTCAAAGGGGTGGCATTATGCTAATGTTTGGCTCCCCATGATTTAGGAATATAGATGGAGAGAATGTAACCTATTCCTATTGCCATCCTTACATTTAAAGAAAGAAGTTGGCGAGTATCTCATAGATACAAGGATATCACTCAAGTGTTAGGAATTGAATTGTAAACCAAACTGCAAAATACAGTTACCTGATGAAGAGCATTGTTAATTTTATAGGAATTTGTATTCTGATATTCTGTTAAAATCACAAAGGAGACACCCACTGTGATAGCTGGAGCAACAACTGTCGTTACTACATTGCCTCTGACCTGGGAAGTCACTAGGATTTGAGTCCCCATGGTGGCGGATTTTAGACACTATCTAGGTTTATTCTTGGTCGAATTTAACTGTTGTCTGGAGGAGAATTCTAGTGGCATGCTGTTCTGATCGTAGTTTTCCTTGGTTGATCCAAATAATTCCAGGTGAATGCCAGTGCAGTGCTCCAAAGAATTAGGTTGTCACTGCATGTGATCTTTTCTTCTTCACCCATGTCTCCCTTCTTGTGAGCGCCGGATCTGACATTTCAGTGAAGTTCACTACCACCCCTCAACATATAACATGCACTATTCTTATGGGACTAATGACCACAGCAACTGAGTCACGGAAATGCAAAATAAGTCAATCAACTTTTGTTCTGGGTCCGGATTCTATGGATATTGAAAAGATGTACCTCTTTATTGTATGGAACTATTAGCATTCTCGTAATATCATGTTATTTTATAAAGGTATCCCAAAAACCTGTGTTTTCATGTAACCTCTTCGTAAAGAAAAATCTTTGCCACTTGACCATTTCCAAATTTTAATTTTGATGTTTAATAGTATGACCAACTATTTTTACAGAATGTAACTTAACAGGCATGTCTCTAGCTAACAGTCAATATGTATTCATGAACTGGAACTTAAAAAAAAATTGTACTTGAAATGAGAAATTTTTTGTAAGGTTTGCCCTTCAATTATTGAAATGGTGATCAGCTGCTCATTTCATCTGTGGGAGTCCCATACATCTCTTTTTAGGCAAAATATCAATAGATTAGGATCATCATGCCCCTTGACTGATCAAGTCTCCAAATTGGTACAGTGCTATCATTGTTCTAGTTCTTCTGAAATGTAATGTTTTTAATTGCTGTATGTATAATTAATGATGATGAGGATTATGGTAATGATAATGGATGTAGTTTATTTACCAGGAATGGATGCAATTATTGCTCCACTCCATCATAGCACCTACTTCATGGATTTTAGAAGTTAAGTGTAATTTGAATTAGACAACATAACAGAACTAATGAATTTTTGTAAAATGTACAGTGAATTCCCACAGGTGGAAAGACGTATTTACAATTCATATTTTAATTATGTAAATTAGACTCTGTGACTCCATATCAGAGAGGGAAAAACACAGGTTAAATGTGTGTTCAATTTTTTTTTTCTTTTCCTTTCATTTTCCTTTTCTTTTCTTTAATTTCTTTTCCTTTTCTTTTCTTTCCTTGCCCTAAAGCCTAGAACATTCTGTAAGAAGCATTTTGTATTCTTGTTAATTGATTTCCTATTTTTGTATGAAACAACAAAACAACAACAACAACAACAACAACAACAACTAACAACAACAACAATAACAACAACAACAACAACAATAACAAATAATGAATTATGTGTTCAGGAGTGATTGTAGAACAAATCTCTCTAAATTACTTTAAACACACCATCAGGACTGGGATTGTTAGGAGAGCACCATTGAAGGTCGAGGCCAAGTGTAGATGTCTGTATAGTCATATTACCCGTAATTTTATAGTTAAGATACTAAGAAAGTACATTAGAAGCGTGTCTGATTTCATGCAGTTTAGTATGTTTGTTAATCAGTGTTGTTAGCTGCAGTTTTCTGCAATGTTATTGCTGTGAACAGTTTTTTTGTAATGTAATAATAATATAATGATGATGATGATGTTGGTGATGGTGATGGTCACCATGATCATGATCATGATATGGTAATTGTGGCAGCTGTGACTGATCAAAATAAATCATCATAATCATAATAATTTCTTTGGCATTAAAATGAAAATTTTGAATTTTGTTAATGATTTCAGAACTGAATGTATTTTATTAATTTTCAGAATTTAAAGCAGCAGAAAACACGCCAGAGATCAGTTTCTCAAGGTCCTTTATCCTCCTCTCTGCCTCCATCTGCTATTTCTGGACATCATCAGGGATCGTGTACTAGCAGAAGAGCAAGTGACTGTCAATATGGAGCCAAATAGTCAGATGATACCAGCTGTTCAAAACAAGTAATGGTAGCTGATGAAACAGTAAGTATTCAGCAGTTCACTGAAAAGATGAGTCTAATTTATTCCGCCCGACTGCCAGTATTCAGTGATAATTTCTTTTGCCAAGAGTTTGAGTCTAAGAGTGGTATGTGCTGAGCGTTAAATATAATGTGCTGGGCTGGAGTTTGAATTTCGGATAGATTTTCTCGCCATATGTTGTAGATCAGCTGGAGAATTTCCAATTTTATACTTAGATGTATATCTAATTCAATAAATGCAGCGTTGCTGTAGCTACTCAGTGCTGGAGTGTTGTAAAATGTTTTGTGTTACTGGATAAAATATTAGTAATGGATGAAGTAGTAATCCGTTGTTTTTATATATCGAAAAGGAACACAATATGCTTGGTGAATGTGTTTGTGGAGAGAAGAAAGAAAATATGGAATAATTAGCTAGATGCTAGAATTAGATTTAGTCTATGTGTAAATTCAACCTACTTTTAAATTACCTATTGAATAAGAATTGTGTAGTCATATGGTCTGAACCATTTATAGCTTTTATTGTATGAATATATACAGTCAAATATTGAACTACAAACTCTATGGTAGTCTTCTTATAAATTTGTATGGTCATATTTTCACTGCAGAAAAGTTTGATGTGTAATAACATTTCATATTTTGTGTTTGTTGGGTATTTTATTTTCTTATTTCCAATTTCCTGTCAGATTGAAAAGACATTTTTGTGTAATATGATCTACTCTTTTTATTGAAATATGGACTCTTTATTGTTTGTTCTTTACACATTTCTCTGATATCTGAAGTTGCAATATTTTGAAACAAAATATAAAACATGTATATGAAAGTTTGTATTTTTTGTTTTGTTTTAGGAAAGCTACATTCAAAGTAGAGCAGAAACTATGCAAAATATTGAATCTACTATTGTTGAATTAGGAGGAATTTTCCAACAACTTGCTCATATGGTGAAAGAGCAAGAAGAAATGGTTGAAAGTACTGTCTTGTCAAAGAACTGTTTGTTTTCCACAATGCTTACAAGCTTACTTGCCTCCAAAGGATTTTTTTGTCCCTAAAATCAACAGCAATCATCAAATTTAAGTAAACTCGGACTAACTGTTACATCACCGAAACTGCATGTGACACATTAATCCATTCAGACTTGAATATTTTGACATCCCCCCAATTTTTTCATTACATAAACACTCTTAAGGGTACTTTTAGCATACTGTAGAATATTATCACAACATTTTTTGAAATTCAGAAATTAATCCTGCACATGATCGTACATTCCATCTTGTATAAAATCATGTATTTTATTTTCAAATTCATTTCTCTGTTATATTTTTTAATTATTACACAATACATACACACTAATTCTAAATTATCATCGCATCTTTATTATGCCTAAATACTCTTTGGTAACTCAGCAAAATATTATGAACTGAAAATTCAAGTATAGAGTCGTCAACCCAGCCAGAATTTCATACTTGTATAAATTTGTGTGCAAAATCCTCTGAAAATTCTCTGGAATAAGACAGAAATTCTTATTTTATATTATTATCAAATCTGGTGAACTATTCTTGTGAGTACTTATTTAGTTTTTAAAATTCTAACTCAAGTCATGAGAAAATATAATATCTATGCATTTATTCCATGACAATCAATATATTCGAAGAATGGTACAAAGTTCAAAGTATCACCATTGGAATGTCACTTGTACACATCATTTTGTTCAGAAATAAACACAACCACCCTTAAATAATTGGTATAAATGGATGAACAGAATTGAGAACTAAGAGTTCTGTAATTTAATTTCTGAAACATTAAAAATATTTAAACACTTAAATGAGAAAATATGTTGGAAAGCATTTACATGCTAAACTGTGTCCACTGCATGCGATGACTGCTGTTCACATCAATAATTATTACACATTTTGACACATTGCACATGGATTTGGATCAAATTTGCAAGGTATCCAACTTGACTAATATGTTGCGCTAGAGGAAAAAAATATGCAATAAACTCCAAGGAATACAATATTTGCAGAAAAAAATTTCTTGAAAGTAAAAGTACCTCAGATTTAATAATTAGTCAGGATAATCCACTAAACAGTGTATTAATCAATTGATATTATCAATAAATCAGTTTGTTTCTCTTTGAAAATAAAATGTTAAAATAAATGGACTTTATTTTTAAATTCACACTTTGTTGTTTATGTCAACTAAATAAATAATGCTTGTATTTTTGTGAAATAATTCTTTGTCAAAATTGTACATTGTCAAAAGAATTGTAGTTGAAAAGTTGTTATGGGGGTGTATTATTGCAGTTTTCTTGTAATAATCATTTTTAAATTTGAAGTTAGAATAATTACTGTGAAAATTGACATGTTCATGCCGTTAATATTTACATTTCAAAATTAAATTTCTGTTTGTATTTTGATGTGGGCAAATCATTTGAATGCACATTAAATTCATCTTTTGATTAGCATTAAGTGAAGGTATTGAATCTTACCAATGTAACTATACAAATGTCTTGCTGTATGTTCTTTTGATGATGCTACTACTTTGGAAAATCTCAAATTATAAATGAATAGACATGAAAGAAATGAATTATACTTTTCATATTTTCATTGTTGTAGCAAACAAATGATTGAAAATGGTGAATATAATTTCATGTATTAAATGTCAGAGGCTGTAGGAGATTATCTTCTTATCTGCTATGCATAATTAATGTTCTTTCTACACTTCTGTTTCAGAATTGATGCTAATCTTTCAGACACTGAATTAAATGTGGAATCTGCACATGGAGAAATTCTGAAATATTTTCAATCAGTGACTTCAAATAGGTGGCTTATGATTAAAGTTTTTGCAGTTCTCATCATGTTTTTTATTTTCTTTGTTTTATTTTTGGCATAATTTAAATGGTTCTGAAGTTGGTGTGGAACATTACATGGAAAAAGAAAGCGAGTACACTGAAATATAAAGACATCAACAAATGTACTGCTTGCCTAGAGTTTCAAGTGTTCTTTCTAACAGCAATTCAAAACATATTTTTAAATGGTGGGTATTGAAAATTGCGAGAATGGATATCCATTTTCCACATTAAGAAACTTGTAGGTGTAAATAATTGTTTGGAAAAACAAAACAATATACTGCAATGGCAATGTATTATGATATATTCTGAAAACTTTCATTCTTCCACTTGTGTTTTTCAAAAACAAAAATTCACATTGTAAGTTGTAATATAGATCCATGGAAACTTTTGTAGCTTGTATGATAAGTATCAAGTACGAAAAGGGTTTATTGAAATATAAGAATAGGTTTTATATTAAAGTGTATTGTAATATTTGCTGAACACATTATAAAAAAGTAAGTTATTTTAAAAAGCGTAACTATATAAAGTGATATTCGTTGTATAAAAATGTATAAACTTTTTATTGTTCTTTAAAATTGTGTTTTCAGAATACAGAATAGCAATACTATGATGTTTTTATATTTGTGGAGAAATTTATTTTCATCTCTGTTGATGATTTTGCTGGTGAAAGTTGTTAAGACTTGTGTTATACATGTTGTGAATGTATACTTAAAGAGTGTGTATGTGAGTGAATATGTACATATGAACATGTTTCATTCACATGTGTTCTTAAGTGACATTCTTGTGTGCACAGGTATATGTTTATGTGAAAAATGCTGGTCAGAGTTTGATAATAATTTGCTAGGCTCCAAATGCTAAAATATATATTCTATATTTTTTTGTAGTTGAAGTTTTCTGGGAAAATGGTTTTATATCATACCAGGTCTCTTTTTGTTATGCTTTAAGAACTTGATCTGTTCACCTAGTTACCTAAGCCAACTTTTTACAGTTGTTTTAAAAAGGATATACGTTTACCCAATTATAAGTCACTCTGAATATAAGCGACCATCTAATTTTTGAAGAGGCATCCTGAGAATTCAAATTTTTAACTAATTCTTACTTTTTTAGTCAATATAAAATTTCAATTTTTATTGCCTAGAAAATTGCCTTCTTGATGAGAATGTTAAGACTTATTGCTGAACTATCATTTTCTTGTTCTTTAAATCATAATCATGGTTTTGACACTACCCTCATCATCTTCATGTATCAATGTTTCTTTTTTTTTTTTTTCCTCTTTCCATGCTGCGACATCTTCTGGACGTTTTAGGCCCTCTGAAAGTTTTGTGTGTAAATTTAGCATTGTACATAAACTTTCATTAGACGCCACTTGAGAACATTCCCTTGTGTGTCGCCAGATCCACATTGAACAGACAAATGGGCCTCATTGAACCTGCATCATGAAACAAAATGTTGGTATTTATTCTCCGTTGTTTCATTTGGTACATTTCCTTTTGTTTTGAAATTTCTTTAGAGGCCTATTCAAAAAAATAGGCTGAATTGCCCTCAAATTTGTGGTGGATGCGAGAATATGAACTCAAATATAATTACTTAAGATAAGTGGCTCAATATCTGATTTGTACCATCTTTTGCAGTTTATTCTTACATCAACATTTATGAGTTTTCCGATATGGAATGGCAATGTAAAAACTTAAACCCTAACCTGCTTAATCTCGAATATAGGCAATCATTTTTGATGAAGGTGTTTTGCAAAAACCCAGTCTTCAGGTAAATACGGTATTCTCCCCTTTTATCTGTTCCTTTTCTTCCTCCCTCAATTTTTTCCCCATATGTTAATCTGCATAGAATTTTTAATATGCATTGAAAAGAAAAAAAGGGACATTTCAATTTTTTAAATTATAAACACACCTTTTGTTCTTATGCCCTAAAAATTTAATCAGCGTTATGATGGTGAAGCACGTTTCTTTCTCTGCTCATTTCTACATGGTACTCGTCTTATGTACATTCTATTATAATGCAAATTAATTTTTGGGGTTTTCTTCATAAGTCCCTATTCACATTCCAGTTATTATGATCTGCAACTTTTCTTTTTCCTTTGTCTATAATAAAATTTTTTTTATGTGTTTTATCAGAAACCGGGTTTTCTTTATCGGGAACTTACATTTAAACATTCTTGCTTCATTTTGTGTTTGGTAACACTTTATATACCATATAAAGGGAAAAAACGGGGTAAATTTGCTGTAAATTGATAAAATTTCTTGCATGAAAACTATTTTGATCCCAAGAGGCACCCAAGACGGGAAAGAAAGGAACACTGCTCTAAAAATTTTTTGTAAGAAAATTTCTTTGCTTTCATTATATGTTTTAATATTTTTAACTACATAATTTGTTCTAACATGTGTGCGGGGATTGCTTATAAAATTAAAACATTGTCCAGGATAGCTACAGCGTGCTTAGAAGAGGGTTTTCGATGCAGCCAAATGGTGGCTCAATTGAAATATCTCCTTCTTTTGCAAGGAGCCATCAAAATTTTTTGTGCTTTTGATGCCAGGGGGCAATTAGTTTTTGGCAAGCAAAGAGCAGATTTGAAAATTTGATTTTTTTTAAAATTACATGTGAAATAATGCAAATTTTAAATGTTTTATGTATAGATAAGAGACAGAAATTATCAATTTGAAGTTCTGTTTCTAAATTCTTTTCAAATGATTCTGTTCGAAAATAAATTTTTTTTAAATTTTGATTGATGAAAATTTTAGTTTAAACTTTCGGGGGAAAAACTAAAGAAATTTCCCATCTTATTTTTAAATATGGAGAAACAGAAAATTTATAGTCAAATACCAGTAAAACAAACATAGGTAATCATAATTTTTTTCTTCTAGTGAAATCTTTTTTTTTGATTCTTTAAAAAATAGTTTAAGACATTCATTAGAATTCTTTTTCAAAATAAACAAAATAAAAAAAATTTAAAAAAATTAAATAGTTGATATTTATTAGATGGGGAATATATTTATATGTATATGTTCAATGGTGGTTTTAAGTTTTTATTATATTTTATTTTTTTTTTTTTCTCCCCTCCCGCCCATCCAACTGATTCAAGGGGAAACCCTCGGGATTAGAACATGCATATATCCACTAAAAACATTTTTTTTTGAAAAAAGGGATTTTATTTATGAAAAAAAGAATAAATTTCATTTATATTTTGAAAAAAGTAAGTTAAAAACGGGGTTTAAAAAGGTGAAATTTTTAATTTGTTGTATTGAAAGTTTAAATTTTGTTAAAGTGAAATTAGTTTACATCTAATTCATTGGTAAATTGGTGGAGACCTGAAATAATTTTGTTAAAGTGAAATGTTCATTGCATCTTTGTATGTTATAACATTTCTTTAGATACGAGAAGACATGGAAAATGTACAGAAAATATGGTGTTTGTCAACTGTAATGGAAAGCAGATTATTTCTTTGTAATTACAATAAATTGGGATTGTTCGCTTGAAAGAATAAATTATACTGTGTACTAAAACTACACAATATTTTAAAGTATCCCCTGTGACTCATTATAGTCACTTTGAAGCATCCCTTTTGTCTGGCCAGATTTCTGAATCGATTATCAAAAATATAATAAAATCATGCGGTGGATGTCTTCATGTTACTTTTTTTAGAGCTGCCCCTGGAATACTATCAAAATGACTGAATTTCACTCACGTATCTTCAAATAGGTGGCCAGTCTGATAATTTGATATGTGCCAGCTGGGATTGTCACAAATTTGTTCTGTGAGTAAACTCTATTTTTTCCCTTTTTTTTTGGAAGATGCCCTTTGGATTTTACGAAATACATAGTGTATTGTTTGTAATGTATCACTATTGTTTGGGGTTTCAAATACAAACTAAGTAAATGTGAACCCTAAGTTTTCAACCGATAATTGTAAGAAATGATACCATCAAAATAAATTAATATGCTTAAGGACTGTCATGGAAGTGTCTGAGAAGTTCCAGAGATTGTCTATGAATTTGATGGACATCCGTTGACAGTCCGGTTTTCATGTGGAAAATGTTTCTGTATAAGTATTGTCTGCTCTTGAAATTGGTGAAAAGTGAAGTGTGAAATATTTTTTGTAAAATTTGATACAGTTAATATGAAGGGGGGAGATGAACAAAATGGAATGATATTTTTAGTATTTTGAGTAAAAGTTCTGAATAATAGAAATTTTCATAAAGGGGAAAATGGAATATTGAGTCACAAAAATTTGTGTCAGTTACTCTGTAAATAATCCTGATATGTTCTTCCTTTCATGTTACATATCTTGAATAATAATATTAACTATGAAAATGAGATTAAGTAGAAAGATAAAAACTTTTTTGTTTTCAATTTTTTAATTTGAATTATGAAAAATTAACTTACCTACCCCAACTTGTGGGGTAGTTTAAAGATTGAATGCACCTCAATAGTTTCTAATTAGAACATTGAGAATTTATTTTCCCAAAAACTACAGTAAATTTAGTTATGAAATTCTCCAAAAACTTTTACTTT